>OZ023210.1:63689372-64116872 GCA_963995525.1 Escarpia spicata
GATTTTATCAGCGGGTCTATTGTCCCTGTGGATGTCTATTACAGGGACTCTAAGCGCATCGAAACAACTTCTCCATCTAGCGGATTTCGTACGTGTGACAGTTATTGGTAGTGCTGCCATCTGTCGAAATATGGTTGAAACAGTACTCTTTGTTATTATGGAACACTTAAATATACCAAACACCAGGTTAAGATCTGGATATATAAAAAAAACAGTGCTACACTGTGGTGCGAGACAAGTGCAGAGAGAGAGAGAGAGAGAGAGAGAGAGAGAGAGAGAGAGAGAGAGAGAGAGAGAGAGAGAGAGAGAAGAGAGAGAGAGAGAGAGAGAGAGAGAGAGAGAGAGAGAGAGAGAGAGAGAGAGAGAGAGAGAGAGAGAGAGAGAGAGAGAGAGAGAGGAGAGAGAGAGAGAGAGAGAGAGAGAGAGAGAGAGAGAGAGAGAGAGAGAGAGAGAGAAAGGCTAAGTGCCCTAAATGTGACCAACCTTCTTTTGAAGGTGTCAAGGTTTGGGAATGTGACTGCACTTAGGCAGCTGAGGCGTATACCAGCTGGGAAGAGTGCTTAAAAACGTCCGTGCTGCAGTAGGGGTTGAGATAGCGAATGTTGTAGAGGAACCTGAGGCAATATGGGATACTGGAGTAATATGGTATACCAGCGGTTTTAGTATAAACGGTGGTGCCATCTAGTACAGATTGCAGTGGAACTAATCTCTAGACGCAGCACCATCTACATCGAACGCAATAATGATCGTCTGCTGCGAACAAATCATTACAAACTCGTAATTAGACTTTAACTTTCTGCTTTAATATAATTTTCAACAACCGTTCAACTGCGTATTAAGACCACGTGATTATCTTTGTTTTGTAATATGTTCTATGAATTCACAAGCATTTTACCTAATATTAATGGAGAGATCGCAGGGGCTGTTTGAGCGATAGACTCACCTTAACCTTGCATCAAGTGGATTGGGGCAATATGGGATACAATCTGGGGTAATACGGGATACTGGTATCCCATTTTACCCCAACTTGGTGAGGGTTAATGTTGTATTAAAATGTACCAACATTGGCAATGTCGATGCCATGGGTGCTTGTGAATTAACGTAACTGTCACGTTACGAAAATTACGCAACGTTGTTATGGAATGTAACGGTATGAAGTTAAGTAAGTTAGGTAAGTAAGTGGAGTTAAACTGTTATAAGATAATATAGATGTTTTGCCATGTGTTGTTATCGCAGTCAATAAAATAAAACATTGAACTGTGTTGTGATGTTGGGTCGTACAAGTACATATCAATATTTTCCGGGGATATTTGCACTAAATAAGTCATTCCATTATTGTTATTTGTATAATTATTATATTTTAAAAGGACGAACGACAGACAGTCATGGTCCGCGGAAAATATGACCGAGGCTATAGCGCCTGTGAAGGAAATGAAAATGGGCTACTTGAAATCCAGCAAAGTCTACAATGTACCTAAAGCAACACTAGAGAGGAGGGTGAAAATGGCAGTAAGTTAGTCGTCGGGAGTGAGAAATGTATCGGGAGATACATAAAGGTAAGTTCTTATATAGCGCAGTATCCAGTCCTCAGTACTGCTCAAAGCGCTTTACACTTTACTCCCTGGCAGACCTGTCCAATTGAATGCCATCGCGACTTCTCAGGGAAACATTCAGCCACGCTGCAATTAATGCGCGAAGACCATCTGACTTGTCTTTATTGTTTGTATTTATTTTCATGATTATTATTACCATTATTTGTTTTTTCCTATGTCTAGAACTCGCTGTATATAAAAGAAACGACGTTATGATTATAGTGTGACAAGTTTCCAGATAAAAATATGAAAATGTTCTTCTGAATTCCATATCCTTTTTTCTTTTTTCTTTTCCCGACAAGCCGGGAGTGAATGGGCTCCAGGACTTCCACAGAATGAAGGTGCCAAGTGTGGGAGAGTGGGCGGTTTCTGGGGCCAGAGCGTTGCAGTCACGGATGGTGCGGGGGGAGAAGGTGTCACATCTGTAGTCAGTGCGACAGATGATGGGATCAGCCCACTGTTGGTTTTCCCATAGGCGACCATGTTAACGTTTTGTCTGATTATAAGAAAACGTGACCTATAAAATGTCTTAAACTTCTCACCTGCTGTTATTATCATCTCGTTGACATGCCGACAGATTTTAACAAAAATTGCATACTTCCAGCTCTCGTAAAATGCCTGTATGTGTGACACCCGTCAATATTTACAAATGCCGGCAAGAATTACTCTGCAAACAGGTCACACAGACAAATTGCTGCCAAATATCCTTCCGCTTATTCAAATCATCTAGAAATCCACCATTTTACAATCAACATCTTCTACAATCACACATGAAAATCTCCCTACTCAAATGCACTCATGTCACAGCATGTGAATTTTGTATAAAAAAATCATTTCTCAAAAATTCACTGCACTTTTCTTCCATTGCCCGGAGGCAAGGGCTTGAGATCGACGAAGAGCATGGCGGGTCTGAGGGTTGATGTCCTTTGGTGTTATAAGAATGTCCAGCCAAGTGGCTGGCACTACTTGTGTGGTCTTGTGATAGTTAGTCACTAATTCCTTTCCAATTAAAATGCGTTAAATGTTCAATGGTGACAACCAGTATGTAAATGGCGTGCGAAAATTGGATCCGCGACAGGACGTTTCCTCATTTTCTCCGGTTTTGTCTTCTTTTTCTTATTATATATATAATTATTATTACATAGCTCAACTGTTGTTACAATAAACGGGCGCGATGATTTCGAGATAGATGTGGATTACAAGCTCTACAAAGCGTGCAACACGGCCTGAACAAGCTGAGGAAGGATTGTTCGCGAACTTCGAACGAAAGAGACGAGACGCCAGATCGTGCAACTTGACGATGCGGCTGCGAAGCCTTGCGGACTGCGACATTATTTATTACTATCGTACGTTGAATATTTATGTTAACAGGTTTGGATCGTTGTAATTTCGGAGGAGTGTAAACCCCTTTCGCTGTTGAAGCACCTGGTAAATCACACCTCCTCCTCCCCGACAGGGGTTTGAGGTTGGGTGGCCGGCTTGCAGATTCCTTCCACGGCTTAACCGCTGTCTTTCATTGTTAGTCATTTTAACCGGATATTATTTTATCTAAAGAAAATGACTGGTTAATTGCTGACGGTGCATTTTTTGTCAATCGATGCACCATTTCCTAAAGTAATAAAAGTGAAAACCAAAGAAGTGTTGTATTGTTTGTTGTACAGTCAAAGCAAGCGCTGATAATAGAAGCGACCGAAGCTAGACAAGTTGCTACATCATGTTCGTAGTTCGCAGTTCACGACATGCTCCACGGGGAACGAAATGTTGGAGGTGAAAGAGACCAAGTCGTGGGTGACTTTGTGTACAGTGGTGTACCTTTGTTTGCGTTTATTGGTAGATTTGCTGCAAAAGACGTAAACAAAACAGTGCGAATGGACGGTCGGGGGGAAGACAAAGGGGTCACGACAGACCGGAATAGGTTGTTTCGTTATCCACAATCATTCTCTCGAATCAACAATATTTAGACTACCCCTGCATTGCCAACATAAATGTACGGAAGTTCACTGAATCAGCCGTACTTCGCCCCACTTGCTGTCGTCGTCGGTCTTGGTTGTGGCAACCAGGCGACATCAAACACAATTCCAGATAGGGCCTACTTGCGGTTAGGACGCTTAACGTTTTCCCTTACAGCTATTTTATGTGTCTTTCGTTTGGCGTGTATGCCTGGTGAGATCCGATATGGATTCAGGGGTGAATGTCTCGTCTCTAACCTGGCTACTTCATAGTCTGTCTACCCTAGTAACACCTCTGATCGCCCGCAGGCAACGCATCTCAAATCTTCAAGAGACTGTGTATCCGCCACCGCAGAGTCCAGGCCTCTGCACCACATTGCCATAGGCAGTATAAATGCCCCATGTACAGTGCAGTGTGACTTCCATTCTTACTAAGATGCCTCTGCTTGAAAATATGAGGAACAATCTACAATCAGAATTAAAGACAGTTACAACGCTAGCTATATTTAAGTAAATGTTAAACACTCGTGTATCATTCAACTTAGAACCTAGTGTGTAAACTCTTAGAACCTAGTGTGTAAACTCTTGGAACCTAGCGTGTAAACTCTTGGAACCTAGTATTTAAACTCTTGGAACCTAGTGTGTAAACTCTTGTAACCTAGTGTGTAAACTCTTGGAACCTAGTGTGTAAACTCTTAGAACCTAGTGTGTAAACTCGAGCATAAGTGTTTTAATTAAGTAATTTATCATAATTTATTTTAATTTAACTAATTAATTTGTTCATGCTTTAATTAATGTTATCTCCATTTACCACATATTGTTATTTGTCCACCTCGGTTTTAGCAATTTACCATCATTTATTTAACTAACTAGTTTTAGGATTAATATATTAATACTATATTTAGTGGGTTTATATAATTTATGCAGTTTTATGTAAAGCGCCCTTTAGCATAATATTTAAGTGGATTCGGGCGCTATATAAATGTCCACTATTATTGGGCCTATGTAGAAAATAGATGACGTCCAAAAAGTTTACTACGTTTAATGATCGCAACACAAGGACTAACTTTAACAACTCTTTTACGCACATTTTAGTCATAATTTAGTTTCAGCGACTAGCACTGATAACGGTAAAATAATACTACCACCAACTCCACAGTCTTAGCACAACATAACTAAGTAAACTAACATGCAAGGCTTAAACTAGAAACACACACACACACGCACATGGACATTCACGTGCACACTATATACATACATATGTACTCATATTATAGACACTATATGACAGACAGCATTAACATGACTTTTAATGACAGTCGTCCCGACTCCTCGTCAGATGCAACAGCGTATTGTATAATTGCGTATTTTCTCCAGACGATGGCACAGCGCGCGACTCAAGGCATCCAGCTATGATCTGAATCCTGTGAGTCGTATTCGTTGAGCATCTGCACCCACGACTTGGGCACGTGCACCTCGTAGCTCGAGTCGCTCGCCGGCTCCGTCGACTGACTGTGGTCGGAGGAGTCGCCGCCGTCGTTGTCGGGCAGCCACAGCGTGTCGTTGCTGTCTGAGCCCTCTAGCGTGTCCACCGGCGAACGAGTGACAACCGGCCGTGTATGGGGGTCGTCGCCGCCACGACTATCCTGTCTGCCGGCGTGTAGGTCCCTGTGTCGTCTCGCTGACCGGCGCCCTGGCCTCACTATCGCAGCGACATCTGTGCTCTGAATGGTGTGGCGTCTATGACCGGAAATGGTAACGCCTGCACCGTCGCTAGCATCCACTCTTCCCGTAGCAGAGGCAGGAGCTGTATGCCGTGGTCTCGCAGTCCTTGGTGTAGTCTTTCCGTGCACGTTTGTAGTTGTGCCTTCGTTTGCAGAGCCGCTCAGGGATGTTAGTCTGTCTCTGGCTTCAGCCGGTGGCTGAGATGAGCTCGAGAACACGGCTGTCCTGGCGACCGAGGTGTGTCTTCTTACGGGGTGCTTGTGACGTCTTGGGGGATGCGGAGCCGCCTGCACATCGCCAGCACAGCGTGTGTCGGCGCTGCTGGTCACAGTCGACGTGCGACTGTCTAGTCGACTGAAGCATCTAAACGAACCCGACGATGCGGTTCTGTTTATATAATTGTGCGTGTAATAATCATAATAGTCAGCTGGCCAGCGGTCTTGTGACGGCCACGGGTCTGTTGGTTCGTGCCATTTCAGCTTCTTTCTCGACGACACGACGCCAACGTCTTCCTCATCGTCGTGGCGTCTCCTCTTCCTTGTAGAAACAATTCCTTCCACCAGGGACGACGATATTTTGCTCTGCCCGGCGTGGTGTTGGCCTCCAACGGTCTCCTCTGCCGATACCATGATATCACTGTCACGTATGAGATTGTTGAAGTCCGGTCTACCTTCTCCGTGCGCTTCCCGCTGGTCCTCTCCGCTGTCTGTCGTGTGCACCGTAGTTGGTTCCGAGTGAGTTTCACCCGCGAGAAGTTTACGGTCGTGGATGGTATCGGCAGACTGGGCTACCTGGTTGGTGTAGCCGTCAGGAGCAGAGCCTTCGTTTGTGTACACGTCAGACTGAGCGTACGTCTGCAGACCTTCACCCAAATGCCCATCGTCATTTCCATAATGGCTACCGTCGGCACTACCCCCGGAAATATCATCATAAATATGGCCACCGTCATCGGCGTTGTCTGCGTGTCCGTTGGAGTCACCGAATGGTGAGATTCTGCTGTCGGACACAGCCTCACTGACCGGAGCGTCATCTAGGATCCTAGCAGCCTCCCCGTCAGAGTCCTCCTGCTGAGAGAACTCGGCACTGATGTGACTGTCGGAAACAGACACGACAGTCCTCGTGTCCTCCTCCGTGTCGCCCCCCACCGGGGTAGACGACTCGTGATGGCTAGCATCCTCGTAGTCTCTCTCTCCGTACGTGTAGTACGGCGAGCTGTGATCAGAATAGTACGTGTCTGACATAAACATGGGCGAGTCGTCTTCGTCCCTGTACGACCAGTTGGATTCCGACGCCGATGATCGATTAGAGCCAGAGTCGTGTCTGGAGTAGTACCGAGCCCGACGCCTCGTCCTCCTGTCGTCACCCGAGCCCTCGTGCGCATCAGGCCCAGGAATGGCCGTCAAATCAGATCTGGTTCTCGAAAGGTGTCGCGACAGTGGTCTGGGGTGCCTTGACCAACGTCCAGACCTTGTCTCCCACATAGGCCGAGCGGGAGAACGCGACTGCGACCTGTCACGTAATAGAAATGGCGACCGGTCGTGTGCCTCGGACCGCGACTGTCTCTCGTCACGAGACCTGAACCGACTCCGTGAGCGCAACCGAGACATCGGGAGATCACGAGACCACCCTATCTCTACATCCGCGTCGCCACCGCCAAGCTCAACGGGTACGGAACTACCGCTACGCAACACCATCACATCCGAATTATCAGTATTGACAACCCCATTGGTGGTGCCATATCCGCCGTCATTGTCGTCGTTGTCGTCGTTGTCTTCACTCAGCACGTAGTCGTCGTTGTTTCCGTCGTGGCTGCCTTCTTCGTAGTCGTCCTGCCCGCTGGCGTGATCGCTGTCGAGATTGAGCCATGACAACAACGACATACCCCACGGCGTTAGACTGTTGCGGCGAGACGACGCGATACTCTCGCTAAGCTTCGTCACCTGTTTCTCCAGTCGCTTGCGCATCCGCTCCCATTCGTTCTCCTTCTCGCGAAACTGCCGCAGCGCCTCTTGTTGATCTGCGCAAACAAAACATCGGATAGCTACAATGAATCTGCGTAGCGGCACTCACAATCTGGAAACAACTCCTTGTTACTTTAAAATCATCTGAAACTATAGTCACCTTTCACAAAACATTGTCAAACCTTATTTAAAAATAAATAAATTGCATTCCCCATAATCTACGGCGGTCCCCTGTTATAATGGTGGCTCTTGTGCGTCCCAGTTCATGATTTTGCCAGGCGACAAACCATATATACACCAGGTGCTGCTGACAATCAGCTTACACATAATCTTAACCACGTATCTCCAAGTTACAAGGCAAACACTCTGTCACTGAACAGACTCGTCTAGCAAAGAGTTAATTCCTGTTTAACTTTAACAATGTGTCAAGACAGAACACAGAACCTGAAATAAAGTTAACCTACACTCTTAGAAATGTACCGTAAAATTACGGTAAAATGACTGGCAGCACGGGTGCCAACCGAGTACCGTAAATTTAACGGTATATAATTTACGGTGTACCGTATTTTTTACTGAATAATATTGTAGAATATACAGTAGCATACTGATGGTGTACCGTATTTTTTACGGAACAATACTGTAGAATATACGGTAACATCTTTACGTTGTACCGTATTTTTACGGTATTGTGCTGTAGAATATACGGTAACATATTTACGGCGTACCGTATTTTTACGGTATTGTGCTGTAGAATATACGGTAGGATTTTTACGTCGTTCCGTATCTTTGTGACATCTAGGACATGTAATAAATATCTGGCAGAGAAAATGTTTGATTTGCAGATGTCTCACTGTGCTCCTTGGATAAGGTGACTAATGGTTAATTAATGGGGTAGGCTGTAGCCACCAGCTTAGTCATTTGGGGAAGAGTTGTGATCTGGAAATGAGATTAATCTGAGGTTAATATCCCAGTTGGATTATCCTAGGCTGTGGACAGTCGGGTGGCTCACACGGGTCAGGGGTGCCAAGTCTATCCATTTGGCTGTAGAACATGTCTTCTTTCTTCATTCTTGGGACAATCTTAGGCCTACCGCTTTAGTACCAAAATCTGCCATCAGATCGATAATTCACGGTGATAAAAGAATTACTCATTTCCAGTCCAATTATACAGCCTAACCAACATTTCACGTTGAAAACGCCATGCAATAAATAAATATATCCTAACTTTGAAACATTATCTGGCGCGACTGAGGCTCATTTATGCACAAGATCCTCATCTACCGCCATCACATCATGACAAGCGGTAGATCTACGGCATTTTGTGAAGAATTACTTGGCACATTTGTGTGTCTGATTTGAACTCTCAACAACATCTGGAGGCTTGTTAATTAGCTGCCAATATTTATTGTGAAACATAAAATATGGTATATTTCATGTGTGTGTATATATATATATATACCACTGACACCTACTGATTTATCATTGAATGGTCCAGTGATACTGAGTGGTATTTCCAAATACCATTGAGAGTCCTAATGGTATTGAATGATATTTCAGATGCAATTAAGAGTACCACTGAGACGTACTGGTTTATCATTGAATGGTACTGAATTACATGTTCAAATACCATTGAGAGTACCACTGAAACATGATTTATCATTGAATGGTCCAGTGTTACTGAATGGTATGTTCAAATGCCATTCAGAGTACCACTGAGACATACTGATTTATCATTGAATGGTGTGGAATGATATGTTCAAATACCATGAGAGTACATTGAGACACTGATTTATCATTGAATGGTATTGAATGATGTGTTCAAATACCATTGAGAGTACCATTGAGACACTGATTTATCATTGAATGGTATTGAATGATATGTTCAAATACCATTGACAGCACCATTGAGACACTGATTTATCATTGAATGGTATTGAATGATATGTTCAAATACCATTGAGAGTACCATTGAGAGTACCATTGAGACACTGATTTATCATTGAATGGTATTGAAAGATATGTTCAAATACCATTGAGAGTACCATTGAGACATTGATTTATCATTGAATGGTATTGAATGTTATGTTCAAATACCATTGCGAGTACCATTGAGACACTGATTTATCATTGAATGGTATTGAATGATATGTTCAAATACTATTGACAGTACTATTGAGACACTGATTTATCATTGAATGGTATTGAATGATATGTTCAAATACCATTGAGAGTACCATTTAGACACTGATTTATCATTGAATGGTATTGAATGATATGTTCAAATACCATTGAGAGTACCATTGAGACACTGATTTATCATTGAATGGTATTGAATGATATGTTCAAATACTATTGAGAGTACTATTGAGACACTGATTTATCATTGAATGGTCCAATGGTACTGAATGGTATTTTCAAATACCATTGAAAGTACCACTGAGTCCTACTGATTTACTATTGAATGGTCCAAGGGTACCGAATAGTATTCAACGGTATGCAATGGTATTCTATGGTATACCAGCGGCTCTTTTTTTGTAAGGATAGCTTACAGATTTTGTGACTTGCGATCTCTCTGTTCTCTCCAGGCAATGTAACACGTAGACCTAGATACATTGTAGTAGAACACGCAGCGTCACCATTTTGTTCAGGCGTTGTACGTAACCGTTCTACAATTGTATATAAAAAGGAGGAAGTTTGTTTCTAGTTTTTCATTTATTAATTAATATTATGTTTCATAAGACTATAATATATATGTTGAAGGTACACTGCCTGCAAAATTGTTCTTAGTTATTTAAGTAATCCCCTAACAATGTTCGTGATTTGAAAGTTAAGTCTGCGCATCATGTTCAAATGGTAAACAATGCATCCAGTGTCAAACAAGTTTTATTAGAAATTTCGTCAAAGCGGTTCTAGTTGACCACAATTCATTTTGATGTCCACTTTCCTCATGTTCAACGCAGCATAATTCCAGTTACAAATTACCACGCTGGCTAATTCCTGATGTACTAGCAGGAGAGGACTGGACTCCTTCCCTCTAACGTGTTCTGTTTATGGCTGTGCTTGCGGGTCAGTTGTCCGAAAAGCTGCTCTTGAGTGAAACTTTGTTCGATTGAGTTTACAATAGACCACACGTATACCAAACATACACGGCAGCACTACTCGTGCGATAAATTATGATAGTCTAAGCTATTTTGACCGACGGTTCATCGACAAAAAGGACAAGCTGTAGTAATAACATTTTAGTCAGTGTTGCTTATCGAAGACACGCTTGCGCAACGGATCGATATGATATAAATCACTAACAGTAGTATAAATTCATTGATCCAGTGCATTTTTTGAAAAACCAAATAATTTACCACTACAGTCAATGTGATTAATACAAGCTTCGGTTGCGAACAAACTGTCGGAATATATAGCTGCACTTAAGAGTGAAACATGTTTACAGAGCCATGGTCCATGCCATATGAATATCCGACAGAAATACTCATGCCGTGGCTGTTATGACTTTTACATTTGTGCCCATCTTAAAATCCCATGAGAAATTAAACTTTGTACGTTCAGTCATAAGTTCATATATTTGCGTTGACCACACACTGAACTTAATACCGATATTCTAAGCTATTTGTTCTCTATTGCGACAGCGCATGTGCGAACATGGAATGACGCGGAAGCTTGCGTTCCAAACGTAAATGTAAACAGAACAATGTACAGCCAAAATAGCATATTTTTTCATTATGTTGCTGCCAGTTGGTGTAACGCATTTATATGTGGCCTTTGCTGTATAAAGTCACCTTTGACAGCATATATCGCAGTCATTCTTGTCACGGTTTACGTAAATTGAATTTCGCGCTATCACGCGGCTATGCAGACGAACGAAGTGTTAGCCAGAATACTTTGCGTAGAGCCGAAATGAACCGATCTCTGAACAGGTCAATAAATAGTCGATTAACCGATTGCATGTTTCTCCCACACTCCGCAGCAGTGACGCCACTCACAATATGATAGAATTCTACACGCATGCGTTGATGCGCGGCAATCGTGGTTTTACTCGTAGCCGATAGATGTCGTATGTGTATTACAGCGAATGTACCATAATTTCATTTTACGGGGAGACATCGTAAATATTACGGTAGGTGCGCGTTAATTATACGGCAATCGTGGTTTTATGCTTAGCCGATAGATGTCGTACATGTATTACAGCGAATGTACCGTAATTCCATTTTACGGTGATATACCGTAAATTATTACGGTAGATGCCCGTTAAATATACGGTAATTTCTAAGTGTACGCACTGTTATTTTGTGCGTGTGGTACGATCCCCAAACAACCCCAATCTCAGATACGGTAAGGTATGTCAACACTCACTATGCTTTGTTAATGGTAAATGAGTTATTTTCCAAATTCTCAAGGTGATATTCGATATCATTATCAGCTGACGTGCTAACACGTATAATTCAATTCATGCTCCATACACCTGCAGGATGGACTTCGAGCTCAGAAACAACGAAGCCAAGTCAATGTTCGTGCAACCCACCTTATTGTTTGTATTTATACTACTTACAAGAAAAACTATGCTCAATGGGAGTGAAGGGCACGATACACTGACGGCACACAACTCACCCGAGACACATTTCTGCAAAGCCCGCACACAGTCGTGCTTCTTCCTGTCGACGTAGGTGATCATCAGCCCACAGCTCTTGCGACACTTGATCTCGCGGAACTTGCATGTGGTCTCGTGCAGCACCAGCCCTCCCTTGAGGAGTACTTGGCTGCAGTTCTTGAACTGACACGTCACCTGCTGGTACTCGCAGTCGCGCACGTGGGCGTCAAACTGCTCCAGGGTCACGGTGCTCGTGCAGCCCGTCGGCTGGTTCACGCATTTCATCTTCAGCCGGTTGATGATGCCCTGGATGAGCGGCATGACGGGCTCCGTCGTCACGATGCTGCGGCGACATGTCGGACACGTGGGGCAGGTGTCGAGCCACGTGGTGATGCAGACGCGACAGAAGACGTGACGACACGGACTCTCGACCGGCGTGTCGAGGACGCTCTTGCAGATGCAGCATACGAGGTCGGGGTCCGGTGCCGGGTCGAACAGGTCGATGTCGTACCTCGACATCGTCTGTGGCACACGGCAATCTGCAAAACAAACAAGTGTGGTGTTAGGAAATACCTACCTACATAAATCAGTGATATTCTGTAGTTTCACTTTATCAGTACAAAGATTTAAGAAGATTTAAGCAGATTGCCACCCAGATAATTAACTCTAGATGGCAGGTGGACAAGGAAGCCTTTTGGCTTATCGAGAGTCCAACCCTTTTTATCTATGTGTATTCCGCCCTTCTGAGATATATGTCAATTTTATTTTTGTAAACGTAGTCACGCTGCTAGCACCTACATACACAGCAGATAATCTGTTCCAATCATTTAGTCCTTTGTGAAAATTACAAAAGGAACATTTTGGTCACATGAACAGTGTGTGTGTGCGTGCGTGTTATGCTTCTCCTACGTCATGTTTTTATGTTCATCGGTTCATCCTTGACCAAAATAAAGATCTGTACTAAAATTCACACTGGAGTTGCAGCTATGACATATCAAACAACGATGTTCTAAGCTATGTCAACTGTCCCCAATGATCAGTGCACAGTTTATGTTGCTTGCAAAAATCGCAAAAACATGCACACCTTTTGCAAAAAACTATTCAAAGAAAACAACGTCCGGCACAAATACTTCATAAAACCATCCCCTTCGTCTGTGTATATGTAGCGCCCTCTAGCTCAAAACATTGACCCTAACCATGAAGAGTTGCGACCATGAGTCACTCTCACAAAGTACCAACGTAACTTACCAGTGAGTGGCTATATTTGTTAGTGTTCTCAAGTCCAATATATAATATACAAATGTTGTTGACGTGCCAAGGGGTGTATTATTGTTTCCTGGTTTTATTACATGATTCCTACACCAATTTCATGTAGCTATGCCAAAATTATTGCACAACAACTATTACTGGTAATTCATTCATGCAACTGAATTTAATTCCACCTCAAGTTCCTCAACAATAATTTACTGTATACTGGGTATATCAAATAATAGGGTACCTGCAAAGTAAAAATAGAAACACTGCAATAAAGTTAAACAACTTTTGGGTACAGAGATGTAAGAAAATGGTGTTATAAAAATCAAAACGTTATGTTAAAGTAATAGTTTTGGCAGTCATACAAAGAAACTAAAAAATGGAGCATTATAATTATAGACCTATGAACATTATGTAAGGGGTAGCTCAAAATTGTCAACATTATTTAAGTTTTTTTCATGACATAATACTAATATTTATTATTTGTTTTGTTCAACTGCGATTTACAAAACGTCTACAGTATAGAATCTTCGGTTTAATACGTGAAAGCAATTTTAAAAAGGTGCACGTTGAACACTGTCTTAAAAGACACATTGGCTTTACATTGTCTGACAGACTAAGGCAGATTGTTCCAAAGAAGGTGCGATCTCCCAGGGACTTTATGCATGTGGTTGGCTCAGTTAGCAAACCCACATTCTTTGATCACAGGTAGCATGTGTGTTGTTACTCAATGAGAAGTACACATTAATGTGATATGTAGGGTGGAATAAGTCTACTAGAATGTTGAATACCCTTCTTTCTTGGATAGGCAGTCACTGAGATTTCAGGACCAGCGTTAGTTTGAATTTTCTTGTTCACATAATTAGATGAGTAGTCATGTTCTGTCTGCATAGCTCATGCTGCCAAACAGCAATGTAAATAAATTTTATGTGTAAGCAAAAGTGCAATACCATACATAATCAATCTAAATCTTAGACTAAGTGAAATTTTAAATGTCTTTGAAACTTCATATACATAAACTTAATACTCTTGTCAAGTAATGTGCCAAATATGAAGCCAGTTCATTGCGAACTCATGTCACTAGGCCCACTCAAACGTGGTCATTTGCATGTCACACCCGATCAGATGTTGCTGACGACACCACAGGCAGAGCCACTGTGAGCACCCTAACCTTTTAGCACGGCAAGCAGCGATGCGGATTGTTGTTTCAGACTGCATACAAAACTGCAATCACGGAAATTCAGATTTGTTGATATTACCATAAAGATAATATTCTTATCTACAAGTTTGTCACTGGATGTACATAGGAATTGTGTTAACTTTTTGAGTTATTGTTCTTTGAACATCGCGAATGTTCAACTTTGCATTACATAAGCTGCTGTGTATACATTGCAGGATTAAGCATTTGTGATGTTCAAACATCAATAACTCGAAAACTAAAAACAAATCCTGGGTACATCCAGTGACAACTTGTAGATAAGATTATTATCTTTACTGTGATACCAAATAATATTAAATCCCACTGCAAGTTTGAACATTTGCAATGTTCAAATGGCAAAAACTCAAAAATTAAACCAAATTCCTGCATACATCCAGCGACACATCTGTAAGATCATTATCTTCATGGTGATATAACAAATATTAAATTCCACGATTGCAATTTTAGGTAAGGCCTGAAACACGGTGCTACCTGCAATGACATCACAATGACCACTAGGTGTCGCATAAAAACTGTGCAGAAAATCGTAACCAAAAGGGGCCTTGAAAAAGGTGACGGAGGGGTTTAAAAAATAGTTAAATTTTGTTTAGTCTTTAATTATCAAAAATTTGTGTAAGCTCAACTTTCATCCTGATTCATTACCAGCTGAAACCTAACTTTACTATCACCATATCCTTGTATCTATTGTAAGCAATATATTGATTGACTACAATTCAAATATTCAATATAGTGTTCCCACCCAGAATGTGCAGAATCTAACAATAATTATTTAAACAACTACCTGTGTTTACATATAATAGATCCGGGGCTATTCCAGAAACAGGATTGAAGGCTGATTCTGATTACAATTCTGGAATTGGTCAATGTGAAAGTAGTGAAATTGCTTGATGTTAAAGCAGTGGAATCGGAATTGCTTTGAGTTGAATCAATGTCAGAATTGGAATTGTTTACTGACATAATTTTTAGGGGGTTTAATTTAGGCAGTCTGGTTGTTAATACTCTTTAACAGGTGTACTGAGAACTGTTTAATATTAACTTCAAGAACAAGAACTCCAAATGGAGTTTCTGATATTTTCTGAAATTTTAATGTCAGAATGGTATTTCTGACAAGACGGTAGAAACCAAAACTGCAGTAGAAAACATTACTGTGCCGCGCCCTTGAAATGAGCTACAATCTGTGCGCTAAAACGAAATATTTTACAACGTTAACATGCTTTTGATGATGAGTAATGATGAATTTAATGCACAGTGCGTGAGGCTGTGGCCGTGTCACTGTGCCTATGTATGCCTATGTATAGGTATCACCAAGTTTTAAATTTAATGCAACAATAGTTATAACGACGAAATTGTGGTGGGTCCGGATTGTGCCCTAACAACAATTCAATACATTCAATTACATGCTCAACTGGTAACACTGGTAGCAATTTCACTACTCCCACGTAAATCCAAGGGTGACAACAAGAGAAATACGATACGAACTAGATAGTAGTAGATCGTGTCACTGATCAACTATATTATCGCCCGAAAGCCTGTAACTGTGCCGTCATATTCCACTTTTTAGTAGTGAAGGTAGTGTGTTATAAATCAAATACATACATCTTATACGCCGTTATGCTTTCAATAACACATACTGCACAACTAACTCTTAGATTGCCAACAAAAATAATACGACAAATCTCTCGGTGTGTGCGCTTTGTCGTTTCCCGTTCTATCACTTATAACCAAAGACCGTAATCAATACAAGACGGTTCAGTGCGCGCTACCTACATTGTTCGAGGAAAGTACGTAAGCAGTTCCTCCGCCATTCTGGAGTTGCGCTAAGCCAGACCACACGCGTGCCGAAAATGCAGTTCTTTACATTATCATTGACATTGCTCAACATTTTTAATGATAACCTCAATATTTTAATTATATAAAAAATGGTACAGCCTGTTGACTATTCTGATGAAACACGACGAAGTTCAGTTGGCTCAATAAATAATTGCAACGTTTCTACGTGATTTGTTTGCAAATTTCATTATTTTGAATTGTGATAGGTTAACAACTTCAAGGATTACTTTAATATCTCTCATTTTGTATGACGCCTCACAGCTTGGTGATTATTCTCATGAAATGAGGTAGATGAACAAATACGCTAACATCTGCCGGTCCCGCAGGCGCATGCGCTTGCCTCCCAAATGGCGGATAAAAACCTTCAGTGTAGACTGCCATTTTCTCGCTCAGTGACGCCTCCTGTCCAAATAAAAGTTCCTTGCTTAGAACGCTTGGCTCAAGTTGGTCGATTTTCGATCCACCATGTGGCGCCACTGTGTGTCCACTACTGCGAAGAACGATCGCGACTAGGAGTAGGGATCATCTCAGAACTTCTATGTCCAATATCAAATTTAATGATTTCGATATCTGGCCTCAGCCCCCCCCCCATCCCCTCTCCCCTCAGATGATAGTTTGTAAACATTGATATGATCATATCATATCATATCATATCATATATATTTATGAGGGATTTTAACCACAGGCATATACAATGGAAATATCTACAGAGTAGGGGGAGTGAGGACCACAAGTGTTTAGTTTTAGTTAAAGATACTTTCCTTTCTCAACATGTGCTAGAACCAACCAGAGGGTGAGAATGTGTTAGACATAGTTTTGCCCTCACAGAATGAATTAGTTCACAATGTCAAATTATGTGAGCCACTGGGAAGTAGTGATCACAACCAGATACATTTTACCATCAAAGTAAAATCAGAAAGGAATAGTAAAAAGCAGTATAGGAGAAATTTCCACAAAGGAATGTATAAGGACATGAGGAAATATTTAGCAAAGATAGACTGGAATAACACACTGAAAAATAAGACAGCAACAGAATGCTGGAATATATTAAAGAGTGAAATTAAGTGCGTAGTCAATAAATTTGTACCCTTCAAAAACAAGGGAAACGGTCCAAAAAGAAGCACTTACCGAAAGAAGCCATTAGAAAAATTAAGTATAAACAAATGATGTGGAAATAGTATAGATGTACTGGAAATGATGAAGACTACAACAATTATAAAGAAGCACTTAACCAAGCTACAGCTGAAATTAGAAATTCAAAGAGAAGCTATGAACAACAATTAGCTAGTAATATGAAACATGACAGCAAGAGTTTTTATGCGTATGTTCGAAGCAAACAGAAAGTTCAAGATAAGGTCGGTCCTCTAGAAGATGGTGCTGGAAATATAATATCAGAGGGATTCTTAATTGCAGAAGACCTGAATGAGTACTTTATTTCAGTGTTTACCAGGGAAGATATTAGTTCACTGCCAGTACCAGAGGCTAAGTTCAAGGGGGCAGATTCATACTATTTAGGACAGTTAATTGTAACCCCGGAATTGGTAGCTAAGAAAATAAGGGCTATGGAGGATAATAAACCACCTGGAGTGGATGGGATTCCGCCCAAACTACTATTGGAAATTGTAAAACAAATTATAGCGTACCGTTTGCAACAGTTTTCAATTTGTCATTAGAAGAGGGAGTGGTTCCTTTAGATGGAAAGAGGCAAACATTATACCGTTATTTAAAAAAGGTTCGAGAAACAAGTCAGAGAACCATAGACCAGTGAGTTTAACATCAGTGATTTGCAAATTATTAGAAAGACTAATTAAAGATCACATGGTGGATTTTCTTGTTAAACATAACATGATAAACCCATCTCAACATGGGTTTTTTAAAGCGAGGTCATGCTTAACAAATATATTAAGTTTTTTGGAAGATATCACTAAGTGGGTAGATGAGGGATCATTAGTAGATATCGTCTACTTAGATTTTCAAAAAGCTTTCGACAAAGTACCACATCAAAGATTACTACTTAAATTAAAGGCCCATGGCATAGGAAATGATATAATAAACTGGATAAAAAAAATGGCTGATTGACAGAAGACAATGTGTAATAGTTGATGGGAGGCTTCAAACTGGAAATCAGTATTGAGTGGAGTACCACAGGGATCAGTACTAATACCTATATTATTCTTAATATATATATCAACGATTTGGATGATGAAATAACAAGCAAGGTGTTGAAATTTGCGAATGATACAAAAGTGTTTAAAAGGATTAAAAGTGATGGAGATAGACAACATTTATAAGATGATCTTGATAGGTTGATCAAATGGTCTGAAAAGTGGCAAATGCAGTTCAATTTTGGGAAATGTAAATGCCTCCACACAGGACACGGGAACGAAGAGGTAGAATATACAACGGGGGTACTGTACTAAGTACTACTGTAAAAGGAAAGGACGTTGGGTTAACCATTACTGTTGATATGAAGGTTTCAGAGCAGTGCGGAATTGCAGTTTCAAATGGAAATCAAATCCTTGGATTAATTAGACGAAATATAGCGTATAAGGAAAACGAACTAATAATACCGCTGTACAAAACAATAGTGGGGCCTCATTTAGAATATTGTATACAAGCGTGGAGGCCATATCACACTAAGGGCATAGATATGCTAGAAAGAGTACAGAGGAGGGCGACTAAAATGATACCAAATCTGAGGGATCTTAGTTATGAAATTCGCCTAAAAGAATGTGGTTTCGCAACACTAGAGACCAGGAGATCGAGAGGAAATCAGATAGAAGTGTTTAAAATAATAAATGTTTATGAAAATATTGATATAAATATTTTTTCTCAGTTACGAAAGATAGAAGGACTAGAGGACATGAAGTTACATTAGCAAAGGAGGAGTGTATATTAGATATAAGAAAGTTCTCATTTTCACAAAGGACTGTAAATGAATGGAACAGATCAGCTGCTGATTGTGTGGGTGCTAGTAGCATGAATATGTTTAACAATAAAATCGACACATACCTCAGAAGGGCGGGATACACATCAAAAAAAGAGTTGGACTCTCGATAAGGAAAGGGCTTCCTTGTCCACCTGCCACCTAGAGTTAATTCTCTGGGTGGCAATCTTGTTAAATCTTGTTAAATCAACATATCAACAGATCGGTCCGAAGCGTAAAATATTGATGTCCGATTCTAGACGAAACAGCCTATTATAATAGCTCTGACCCCCGTCCCCCTCGACACGTTCGTCGACTCTGTGGCAAAAGGTAATAATTATAATACATTACTTATATATAGTGCCTCACCCAAATAATTATTCTGAGGAGCTGAAGAATAGTTATTACAACAAAATTAAGAGCATATAAAACTTCATTTAAAAAGTTAATGTGCTAAAATATGCAATAATTACTACTAAATAAAATAAACTATATTGTCGTTAGAAAAATAAATAAATAAACACATGCATACAAGCTATTAAACTAATAGCAATATATTAATTATAATAATTTATTAATTAAAATAAATGTATGAATAATTAATTACGATTGTCGAATGTTATAATTTGAGAAAAAAAAGATGCGTCTTAAGTGCCACTTTAAAATGATTAACACTCGTGCATTGGCGCACTGTAGGGTGCAGTTGATTCTGTGCTCTTGGAGCTGCACAAGAGGATGCTCGTTCGCCTATTTCAGCATTCAATGCGTGAGATGACAAGTTATTTTGTGTGTTCGTGGTCTAAGTAGGTTGTCATGCGAACGTTGCCGATCGCTATACATCGTCAGGAAGAACGTGCTGGCGTGCTGGCGTGCTGACTTCGGATGGATGATGAGGATTTTCGTTTTATTTTCATTGCGTTTCAGCATTTTGGTTTTCATCCACAGGCAAATAGGGCCTATACTGGCGACACAGAGTTCCATCCACAGTTTTTTCATCACATTTACCGATTTCGACCTTTTTCGTACAAAAAGCTATCCTTTGCGACCCGGTAGATCTTTGGTTTGGTCTTCGCGGTCTCTAAATCGTTTCATCGAACACACTGAAATGGTGGAGAACTTTTCATTGAACGCCAAGATGGTATGTGAACACTAACCACCTTGTGCCACTCAGCTTACTGACCAATAACACATTAACAGGTCGGGCAGTTTCTGTTTGCTTTCGAGAAAAAAACGGTTGGACAATGAAACGTTTCGTTATGTTACTATAACGCTAACTTACTCATAACCAAAACAGAACCAAGTCTGTTATCATTATGTCAAGAACACTGTGTTTTATCTGGCAAACCTGCATATATATGAGAAATATAAAACATTCACATTACGTTTACAGTAGCGCCAGTGTGTGTATGACCATAGATAGATGCGCCGCCTGACGGACTGTGTGTCAGGCCCTGGCGCCTCGTGTTGAATCATCGGCCATGCTTGATTTGCTGTTTGTTGTGTCCGCGTAGGCCTCGATAAGTATCCTTAATAAATCGTTCTACTCTTTGCATTGGTGGTGTCTAATTGCTCGGAGCTTCAGTGTAACCCACTAACCATAGTGGCGTGGTGGCAGCGGTCCAGACCCACGCGCAACTAAAAACTTTGGTCACTCGCACTAACAGCTTCGCCTTCGCCTCGGCGCGGGCGATGTTTTACTTTCTGACCTAACCATGAAAACGACCATCTACAGCCGCCAAACTTCTCCTCACACATCTTACATACATATACACACACTACGTTACAAAAAGAATTATTTAACATTCCTACAACGATCAAATCTGCTGTTGAGGAGGATTCAACTGATCGTTCTTTTGCGTCTGCCGCTGCTAACAATAAATGTTTCTTCTGTGGTAATGCTAGACATCCACGCGCAAAATGTCCTGCACGTGAAGCCATATGCAATAAATGTCAAAAGAAGGGACATTTCGCGAAAGTGTGTCGCTCGGAACCTGTTTCCAAGGTTGCATCAACTGGGATGAATCCTGCTAACAATAAATGTTTCTTCTGTGGTAATGCTAGACATCCACGCGCAAAATGTCCTGCACGTGAAGCCATATGCAATAAATGTCAAAAGAAGGGACATTTCGCGAAAGGGTGTCGCTCGGAACCTGTTTCCAAAGTTGCATCAACTGGGATGAATCCGCTGAATCGTCCATCTATTGCATCTGTGACGTCTGTAACTGGCCCATCAGCGCTATCTAAAGCAATGTGTAAGATTGGCTTATACGGGCTAGAAGTTGAAGGCCTGATTGACAGTGGTAGTACTGAGAGCTTCATTCATCCAAAGCTTATTAGACAAAAGTCTATAACGACTTACCCTTCGGACAATGTTGTTTCCATGGCTTCGGCGTCTCTTTCACCTAAAGCGCTTGGGTTTTGTGAAGTTGACCTAACATTAAAGGGACGTGACTACAAAAACGTTCGATTGTACATACTTCCCGAGCTATGCGTAGACGTTATCCTCGGGTCAGACTTTCAGCAGCAGCATGAGAGTGTCACATTGAAATACGGGGGAGATCAGCCACCCCTGACGCTTTGCGGACTAACCACTTTATGCGTTGATCCTCCAGAACTTTTCGCTAATCTGACAGCCGATTGTCATCCCATTGCTTCAAAATCGCGTCGCTACAGCTTTGACGATCGTAAGTTCATTGAAAAAGAAACTCGGTGACTATTACGTGAAGGGATTATAGAACCCAGTAATTCCCCCTGGCGTGCGCAAATTGTTGTCACAAAGGACGAAAATCATAAGAAGCGTCTCGCGATTGATTACTCTCAGACGGTCAACAGGTTCACGCTACTCGATGGGTACCCTCTCCCTCGCATCGATGAGACGGTCAACAAAATAGCTCAGTACCGTATGTTCAGCACCATAGATCTGCGCAGCGCTTATCACCAGGTGCCCATAAGAAATGAAGACAAACCATATACGGCATTCGAATCTGGTGGTAGCCTCTATCAGTTCACCTGCATTCCATTCGGCGTCACAAACGGCGTGGCTTGCTTCCAGCGTATTATGGACTCGTTCATTAAGGAGGCAGAACTTGATGGAACATTCGCATACTTAGATGACATCACTGATTGCGGTATGACGTAAGCCGAACACGATGCAAACTTGGAACGGTTCCTGAAGGCAGCTGAAATGAAGAACATCGTTTACAACGAGGACAAATGTGTGCTCTTCACAACAAAACTAAGCATACATGGCTATGTTGTAGAGGATGGTAACATGCGGCCCGATCCTGAGCGTCTTCGACCTCTACGTCAGCTCGCTATGCCTCACGACATGAAGTCTCTCCGCAGGGTCCTTGAGTTCTTCGCCTATTACTCACAGTGGATTCGCGAATACTCGAACAAGATTCGCCCTCTTAGTATCACGACAACGTTTCCGGCATCGAAGGAAGCTGAAATGGCATTTCAACAACTCAAACGTGATATTGAAGGATCTGTGGTGACTGCAATTGATGAGGCCCTACCGTTCGAGGTTGAGACTGACGCATCTGAATCGGCTATAGCTGCTACACTAAATTAGGCTGGACGTCCTGTAGCCTTCTTTTCTCGCACGCTTCATGGGCCCGAGACGCGTCACGCATCAGTTGAAAAAGAGGCACAGGCAATCATTGAATCATTTCGTCATTGGAGACATTATTTAACTGGAAAACATTTCACTCTGAAAACTGATCAAAAATCTGTCAGCTACATGTTCGACAAACGACAGAAAAGTAAGATAAAGAACGAAACAATGATGCGTTGGCGCATGGAGCTATCTTGCTTCGACTTCGATATTATGTATCGTCCAGGAAAGGAAAACATACCTTCCGACACTTTCTCGAGGTCGTTTTGTTCATCTATAGGCACGGACCTTCGTCAACTAATCGAACTCCATGAGTCACTATGTCACCCTGGAGTGACACGTATGCTCCACTTTGTGAAATCAAAGAACTTACCTTATTCGGTTGAAGACGTGCGACGGTTGACCAGCTCATGCAGTCTGTGCAGAGAGTAAACCTAGATTCTATCAGCCAGAAAACACGCATCTCATTAAAGCCACATAGCCATTCGAACGACTTAATGTGGACTTTAAAGGACCTCTGCCAAGTACTGACACAAATCTATACTTTCTGACTGTTGTAGATGAGTACCCACCCCCCATCTTCCAATATCACCACTCCAGCAGAGCGGCTGAAGTTATAGCGGCTCGGTAGCGACACAATTTAGACTACACCATTTGGTTCGGCCACCGGTGGTGGTTTTGTGCCCCCCAGACTCGATTTCTGGATCCACCACTGTATGTGATAGTTTTGGTTGTCTGCATTAGGATTTTGCAGTAATGGGTGTCCTCGTTAAATTGCATATTGTTGTTAGAAATGCATGTGAATTAAAGTAAAGACAATGTAAATTAAAAACATTTTATTGAAACTGTTTGATGAGATCATGACTACAAAATTATAAAAAGCACAATACAACTACAGGTACAATCATTGCACTTGATGTGTATAATGTAATAATTTTTAATATCACATACACATAAAATGCAAAGCAACAATAGAAAAAAAATTAGGAAGAGGTTGAAAAAATTTCAGGTACATATAACAAAACAAACAGTTACTTTTATCACAATTCTTTGTTACCAAAAAACAACACTAGTACATGTGATATTAAATGCTAGTTGTATGTTTACAACTCACAAAATTAGTGACTAAACAATTATGTGTATTTAACAACAAATTTTAATATTTAATGCCCATAAAATGTAAACCAATGAGAACAAATTACTTAGGAAGCTGTTTAGTTGAACAAATTTAATAAGTACATATCAAATAAAAATAACTTATGATTTTTTGTTAAAAAAACATCAATAGGATATAAAATTCAAAACTGTTGTAGTTTGTGCAATGCTTGATTTGTTTACAACTCGCAAAAAATAGTGACTTGACTAGACAGGGTCATCGCCATGTGACTGAGAATTACATGTACAATCGCTACATTTCTCCAGTTTACTCAGCTGTATGAAGAGTACCGGCTACAGACGGTGGATATTTTTTGTATGAATAATCTTCGCATATTAATTTCAGTGTGGCTGAATTCTTCCACATAAGTCAAGATGTTGTTTTCAATTTACCAGGTCTGCCAGGGAGTAAAGTTTAAAGCGCTTTGAGTAATTCTAAGGACTGGATACTACACCATATCAGAACTAAACTTACACAATTGTTGTTTAATTATCATGCAAAATGAAAATTAATGTAAATTATTTGTGAAAATATAAAACAGTGAAAAAAAGAATAATTTTGAAAAATTATACATGGCATGAAAAACATATAACAGTCCTCGTGATACATAGAGAATTTAAACAAGTAAAATGCTGCTGTCAGTGTGTCAACAGATTGTTGTTGAAAAAATTGAAAAGGCTTTCAATACTATTACTTCATCATAAACTTGTGCCTGGTGTATGTTACAAGAACTCAGCTTGCTGCCACTGACTATCAGCAACACAAAGACAATGAAACCCTGCCATTGTAACAATTCTGGATAATTAATGTATTTTTTCATGGACACTGCTAAAAGTTATAGTTGAATTGAATACAAATACCTTGTATTATTGACTTTTGATAAATGTGTCTTCACGTATAAAAATATACATGTCAGAGCCATGCTAATTGTCAGTTTGTCTCCGTAATCTAAGTGGTATAGGTAGATGCAGACGTACTGCAAAACGTCAGGAAGCTGGTATGCAGTACCATCAAAGACAGCGAAAACATACAGTGATGCCATCGATATCTAAACCGATGCAGTTCACCAAAGAATGCTCGACACTGAACCTGTCTGACAGCATCGAAAGTTGTTGCCATATCTGCAGACCTTGGCACCCACCGTTCCATCACCAACTGCAGAGCTAGTCAAGCGTCACCACATTCTTATGTCGAGCAACCTGCATTGGTTTCCAGTCAGTCAAGCTAACTGACTGACCTGGAAGCCAGTGTACACCCCATCAGCACTGGGGAATCTGTCACGGATTCAACACGACACAATTGGGATCACTCAGTGGACATTCATATGACAAACTGTTATTATGCAGCATGTTGCATGGCTGTAGAATCTTGTCCGAGATCCTGGACAAATACAACAGCCCAGTATGCCATATTAACTTGGAGAGCTAGTGGTACTAAGCACACTAGTTCAATCTCCTGTAAAAAAGCATATATTCAGTAAACAAAAACAGGCATAGTAGTGTTGGGAGTAAATAATTATGATGTGTTCATTGTCATAATCGGTATATAATAATGTTTCATACATGTATGTATGCATGTATGACCTGCAGCATTTCACAAGAAAAAAGGCAGCAAGAAATGTTCTACTACAGCTGCATCTATACATGTTGATATCTTAGGAACAGTCAGTGTTTACCAGGGTTGTTCCGGGGAAGGGTGGCTTGATACAGCATGCAGACATTAGTGGAATATGTAATTTTTCAAAACGGTGAAAATTTTAAACTATTTTTCTTTACTAGGTGTTCATTGTCATTACATGAATTTAAAAGTGTTCAATTTCATTACAGTGACGCCTGATCTTAGTCAATATTACAGACTAATTTGAATTCTGCTAATCACTAAAGCATCAGTAAAGCACATTTATATTTTTTGTTTTGTTTTCAGTATACAAATTCATGTCAGTGTCTGCCGTGTGTAACTACTATACATATTCATGTTTGACATTTTAAGCCTGAGGTTGAATGGTCAAGGTGAATGTTGGAAATGACAGAATGAGGTGTTATTATGATGCTAACAATATATTTTCCTCGTCAAGTATTCAAAGGTTCATAATACGTATGTCTACCTTCTTTAAGAATGACTAATTTATTTTATAAACTTATTTCAGAGTCATCGCCATATGCTAAATACTGTTTAAAGGTGTATTAATATGTCTGTGTTGATACACTTGTGGGTATAATATACAAGTGCAGAAGTCAATCTAGTTTTCTATGCCCA
This sequence comes from Escarpia spicata, assembly GCA_963995525.1. Classification (NCBI taxonomy): domain Eukaryota; kingdom Metazoa; phylum Annelida; class Polychaeta; order Sabellida; family Siboglinidae; genus Escarpia; species Escarpia spicata. Next base: position 63,715,456 of record OZ023210.1, read on the forward strand.
ATATGTTATTAATAAAAATGTGTATGAAAACAAATGTGGTATATTTAAATGTGCACGTTAAAACTTGTTGATAACTTATACGTGGTTGATTGTTATAAATTTGAAATTACCTGGATTTATCAAATGTGGGCCTGCCGCAGACTATGTATCATCCCTGTGTCTGCCTGGCCCGGGTGACCGCCTCTAGCCCCTCCTCTCATTCTTATTCATGGGTTGCAGTGTGGTCTCTAGCAATATCATAATTCAAGTTACATATATCATTATGTACTCATATATTGCATAAGAATAGCCGGCATATGTTAGTTGAAAGGTATCACAGGATACCAATTAATGCATTACATACACTATAGCCAGGCATCAAGGGCCACAATGGAGACAAGTGCGTCCAATTTCTTGTGTAATACTTATTTATGGTGTACTCTAGATGTATTGATATTTCATGTATTTACACGTTTACATTTTTATATTGAATAAAATCATCACCATCATGCTTGTCATATAAAAATCTAAATTATTTTGCATAAAATACAATGCAAATCAACAATATTCTGCAGTAATAGTATCAAAAATATGAGTCACAAAAAATGTTTTAATAATTACGATCTCCAACATAATACTCCCGTGTTCTGTTGCACGAAATTACGGATGCTCCCTGACTAAGTTACTCGCACGAACAGCAGGGGCCCGCTGCCAAATCAATGTTACTTGTCATTTCGCACCCTCACGTCATCTACTCTCAATATGTATTGTCGGAAAAACTGCGTAACCAAATACAATACATATGAAATATTATGCTCATTGTCACTCTCTGACTGAATCTCCGGCTGATATGGTAACTGTCTTAGACTTTTGAGTTAGAACTTGGTTAAACTTAATAGTCTTAACTTAAAGACGGGCTCGAGTCGAGTGTAGACGTTCGCAAGTTACAATTCTCGTTGAATTAATACACGGCTACGCGTTCTTGTTGCTAACTGCGATAGTGTAATACGTACCTTCGTACAACCACTTTGGAATTATAATCTTCATCTTGATACGTTAAAGCACGTGTGTGTTGTTATTGTTTTCGAATGCCTGGGATGCCGATCTCGCGTAAACCACATGACTATTCACACATTACACATCTGGACATAAAAGAACCGGATTGGCGATGGGCAAACGAAGTTGTAGTGTCGTACATACAAGCACTTACGGTAATTACTGGAATCCATCTGGCGGCACTTTGATGCGACATAATAAATAGCGTGGTTGCGTGATTCAATTCGGTGTTTGTCTATGTAAGAGAACACTATATTTGGCGACGAGGACGGGATGGCTTCACTGATCAATTGTTTACCGGCGATAGCATCGTTCGGCGTAAACAGCGAACCTACAAATGTTGGCCAACGTTGGCAAATCTGGAAAAAACAACTCGAGTACTATATTATCGCCTGCGGCGTAACTGACATTGCCCAAAAGCGTGCACTGTTTCTGCATTTGATTGGCCGTGAGTGTCAAGAAATATTTAGCACATTCACAGATACGGGTGACGATTTCGAAGGGGCACTAGAAAAGTTTGATGCGTACTTCATGCCAAAAAAGAACATTCCCTTTGAGAGACATCTGTTTAACTTTAGGCAAGCTAATCAGAATGTGGGTGAAACCGTGACCCAGTTTGTGACCAGGCTACGTAAATTAGCAGACACGTGTGAATTTAGGGACACTAAGGAAGATAACATCCGCGATCAGGTTGTTGAAAAGTGTCGATCACATCAGTTGAGGAAACGCCTGTTGCGTGAAGACGATCTTCAGCTGTCAGATGTGCTGTCTATTGCTAGAGCGCCGATGGAGGCAGCCGATTCGCAGGCAGAACAGATACAGCCCAGCACTGCTACTACTGTAAACCATGATGTGTGCTCAATAAAGTCGAAACAACATGCACATTACGGTAGAAGGAACGCAAAACGCAGTCTACCCAACAAAGATGATAAACAAAGGCAATGTTATCGGTGTGGTCGACTTGATCACTTTGCGAAGAACTGTGATGTTACTCGTGGAAAAACTTGTAATAAATGCGGGATGCAGGGACACTTTGCTGTGATGTGTAAAACCAAATCAACACAACACAGTAAACCAAACCAGAACGTGCGCTGTGTAGAAACAAATGAGTCTGATGAGTTTACGTTCTCAGTCCACACGTCCACAGACAATCGCAAAGCTACAATCGATGTCAATGTTGGGGGTATATCAATCAACATGCTCATTGACTCGGGATCCAGTGTGAACATTATTTCGCAAGAACTGTGGGAGACACTGAAAGAATGCAAAATAAAATGCACCTGTAACAAATCCGGCAAGGAGGTATTTGCGTATGGAAACACTCCTCTGAATGTTATAGGGACGTTCACAGCTGAAACAAAAACGAACAATACGAACGGAGTCGAAGAATACGTCGTTGTCAGTGGAAGTGGTAGACCACTCCTGGGGTGTAAAACATCAATAGAGAGGGGGATCTTGAACTTCGATCACTGTAACGCAGTCTGTAGAAAGGGACCGATAGTCGCGGATGACGTCATTCAGATGTATCCGGAATGCTATGACAGATTTGGAAAGTTGAAGGACTATCAACTGAGTCTGCATATTGATGACAACATTCGCCCAGTCGCACAGCCATTGAGACGAATTCCTTACTCAATGAGAGCTAAAGTTGAGTCGAAATTAGATCAACTCGAGGAAATGGACATCATTGAGAAGGTCACCGGCCCGACGAAATGGGTCAGCCCGGTGGTTGTTGTGCCTAAATCAGGTGGCGAAATCAGGCTTTGCGTTGACATGCGCATGGCAAACGAAGCGGTCATCAGAGAACGACATCCAATTCCGACGGTAGATGAAGTCTTGCACGATGTCAATAACGCAGTCATGTACAGCAAACTCGACTTGCGATGGGGTTATCATCAAATCGAACTCGACCCCAAATCGCGTGAAATAACAACCTTCGTGACACACAAAGGCATCTACCGTTACAAGAGACTAATGTTCGGCATTAGTTCAGCACCCGAGATGTACCAACATGCGATTCAGCAAGTGTTGAAGAACTGTGAGGGGGTGCACAACATATCCGATGACATACTCGTATATGGGACAACTATCGATGAGCATAACAAACGTCTTCTGAACGTCATGGAAGCCCTGAAAGAGAATGGACTGACTCTCAACAAAACAAAGTGTCAGATTGGAGTCAGCGAGATCACATTCATGGGGCACCTGTTATCAAACAGAGGTATCGCGCCAACGGCGGAGCGCGTCAAAGCGGTGAAGAACACAAAGACTCCGCAAACAGCCGCAGAAGTTAGCAGCTTCCTAGGACTCGTGAACTTTTGTAGTCGCTTCATTCCACAACTGGCCACAGTGGCAGAACCGATGCGGAAGTTGACACGTAAGAGTGCAGAATTCATCTGGAATGAAGAGCAACAACAAGCGTTCAACAAACTGAAAGCACTGATGTCAGATGCTGAAGTCTTGGCCCACTTTGACCAGAACGCGACAACCAAACTTATTGTCGACGCGAGTCCAGTCGGTCTTGGGGCAATATTGGCCCAGAAATGTCACGACGACACATTCAGAGTAGTGTGTTATGCCAGTCGATCGTTAACTGATGTCGAAAGGAGATACTCACAGACCGAGAAAGAGGCGCTTGGAATCGTATGGGCGTGTGAGAAGTACCACATGTACCTGTACGGCGTGGAGTTTGAACTGGAAACTGATCATCGTCCGTTGGAAATAATCTACTCGCGGAAATCAAAGCCGCCGAGTGCGAGGATAGAGAGATGGGTATTGCGTCTGCAGCCATACAACTTTACTGTGAAATATCGACCAGGCGCGACAAATGCAGCCGATTCGCTATCGAGATTGTCGTGTGTCGAAATCGAAGAGGCGAGAAGAAACCTTGCAGAAGAGTACGTGTGTTTCGTTGCAAGACATGCTGTACCGAATGCGCTCCTTCCAAGAGATGTAGAAACTGCATCAATGACAGACAAGGAACTGGCTACTGTGCGAAAGTGCATTCAGACTGGAAATTGGAACAACCAGCCGATTGACAAGCAGTATATTACTGTACAAAGTGAGCTGTCATGCGTGGGAAATATCGTACTGCGTGGTACGAGGTTGGTGATGCCCAACAGCTTGAGGAAGCAGACGTTGATGCTAGCCCACGAAGGACATCAAGGGATAGTGAAAACCAAACAGAGGCTCAGATCAAAAGTATGGTGGCCGGGAATGGACAAAAGCGCCGAAGCAATATGCAAAACATGCCATGAGTGCCAACTTGTCGGTGCGGCTGCGCGTCCAGAACCGTTGATAACAACACCGCTACCGAACAGGCCTTGGGAATATTTGGCTGTAGATCTCATGGGTCCGTTCCCAACAGGAGAAAGTGTGCTAGTAGTCGTTGATTACTACAGTAGATTTTTCGAAATTGCAATAATGAAATCGACAACAACAAGTGTGATCATTGACCGGCTCGATGACATGTTCGCGAGACATGGAGTTCCGCTAAAAATTAAAAGTGACAACGGGCCGCAGTTTGTGTCGGATGCATACAGATGCTATCTGCAGGAGAATGGAATCGAACAGCTTCACTCGACTCCACTATGGCGCCAGGCCAATGGTGAGGTGGAACGACAAAATCGAACGATCCTGAAGGCTATCAGAACTGCGCATGCCACAGGAGGAAATTGGAGACGGGAACTGAACAAATTCCTTCTGGCGTACCGGGTAACTCCACACACGACTACGGGGGTGGCACCCGCAGAGCTCATGTTCGGCCGAGCATTGCGCACCAAACTACCTGAAATGAGTGATCCTGAACGAACTCTGGTTGACAAACACGTGCGAAGACACGACAGCGTGCTTAAGATGAAGGGGAAACGCTATGCTGATCGGCAACGCAGAGCATCGCCAAGGGACATAGAGATCGGAGGAAAAGTCTTGTTGAAACAGACGCGACAAAACAAGCTGACAACAAACTTTGAAAGCGAGCCGTATGACGTGATTGGAAGAAACGGCAGCGAAGTCGTAATCGAACGTGATGGCGCTGTCTACAAGCGGAATGCATCGCATCTGAAGAATTATCTGCAGGACACCGGTGATCAGCACGTTGTGACGGACGCAGCTGAACCGATTGCTGTGGAGCTTGATCCGCAGTGCGACGATCAAGGGCACAGTCGAGCGTCGGCACAGCCGTCACCGCGCAAATCGACTCGTGACCGCAAGGCTCCTGCCTGGCAGGACGATTTCGTGGTCAACTAATTGTAATGCTGTATGATCTCGGAGAGTGTAGGCGGATCGCTGCTCTCTAGATCTTAATGTGTAATCATGTTAATTTCAATACCATAGTGTAGACGGACTGCTGCGCTTTGTATTCTTACCTGTTGTTGATGTGTACATTGTTCCGTGCTCTGTAGTTTTGTAGTGAGTGAAAAGGAAAAGGGATGTAGTGTCGTACATACAAGCACTTACGGTAATTACTGGAATCCATCTGGCGGCACTTTGATGCGACATAATAAATAGCGTGGTTGCGTGATTCAATTCGGTGTTTGTCTATGTAAGAGAACACTATAGAAGTGATTGAGCACCTTTAATAAATCGTTCTACTCTGCATTAGTGGTGTCTAATTGCTCGGAGCTTCAGTGTAACCCATTGGTCATAGTGGCGTAGGGCCTATTATATATTGCCGTTTTAAATCAAAAAGCCCATGCGGGCGGCGTTAACTGCCGTTTTATGTCAGTCAGACAGAGCAGTGACGCACTGTCAGCTATCAACATCACTGTCGTAGTCGGATAGCCTGTCCCTCGTCGTCATTCACACCCTCCGCCTTTGCGTTCGACGGTTACGTGATCGCTTCCCGCGTCTTCACGAATGGACAACAACGAGGCTTCAACTTTCAACGCGCACCAGTACCCCAACGACAGGCGCAATGCAATACGCGTGTGGATGGATGGATGGTACGTAACCAGCATAATCTGTCTCACTGCATTCGAAAGATAATTATAGTCCGAATGTTTAAAAAGGTAAGTTCTTATATATTCCCGTTGGCGGGAAAATCTTGGGACTGGATCATTGAAATTTTGAGTTGCAGGGAAATCGGGAAAGCAGTGGAAATATTGATCAGATAAGTATATATTGAGTCTACCTTGAATTTACTTTGAATTGCCCTCTTCTACGTAGTAGTCAAGGAGATGCCGAGGAAGGGAGTAAAACGTTGACTCGTGTAGTCCGCCGGCATATTGCATAAATAGTTGTCAATGTGTCCCTTGAACTGGTTGTTGTTATTGGACATAACCGCTGCCCCAGGAAGTCTATTCCAGTCGTTAACAATCCTTTGAGTACAAAATACATGCGTATATCTAATATTGAGTGCACTTTGATTATTTTGAAAGGGTGCCCTCTTGTTGTGGTCTGTTTATTTTCTATGACAAAGAAATCTGCAGGAAGAATACTCTCTAACCCGTTGAATATTTTATAAACTTCCAGTAAGTCAGCACGTCTAGTCTCCAGAGTCGAGATATTTAGTACTTTTAACCGTCTTGGGTAATCTAAGTGACTAAAGTCTGAAATCATCCAGGTCGCCCTACGTTACACATTTTCTAATAAGTCTATATATTTTGCTTGAATGGACGCCATGCCTGAATGCAATAGTCTAGGTGAGGTCTTACTAAGGACTAGTATAGTTTTACAACTACCTTAACCTTAGCCTTAGTTCCTCCTGTTCCTTTCGGGACATCGGGCGACGAGCTTTCTCCATCTACTACGGTCTTTCGCAATTTCTTTGACCTCATTCTAGGTGATTTCCATTTCTGCCAGATCTTCTTTAAACGTCTTGCGCCAGGTCTTAGTCGGCCTTCCTCTCCTTCTGTTTCCACCTTCAGGCACCCACTCCATTGCTACATGTGCTGTTCTATCTCTTGGTAGGCGTAGGATATGTCCCGCTAGTCTTCGTCGTCGAGACTTAACTATGTAATGCAGGCTATCCAGACCTGCCCTCCTCATCACTTCTACCTCGTCGGTCTTATATTTGATAGCTCTGTTGATCATGCCTAACATCGCATTAGCTTTATTTAATGCCTTAACACATTGCTCCGTTACGTTAAGTGTGTCTGTTATTATCACTTCCAATTTTGTTTTCTATTTGTGATGTTTCTATGGGGTTATCACCCATGAAGTAGTCGAACTACCCGTTGTTATGACATGACCATAATGTACACACTTGCATTTTTTCCATTAAACAACATTGTCCGTTCAGCTCTCCACCCGTGCAAGGTATTTAGGTCCTTCTGACGTTTCTCAGCATCTTTACATGATGCTACCTGACTGAACAATTTGGTGTCATCAGAAAATGTTAGGAGATGGTTGCACACTTCTTCGTCTGTGTCATTAATATATATATATTACAAATAAAATCGGACCCAAAACAGACCCTTGGGGGACTCCACTCTTAACAGGTGACCATCCTGAACTCAAACCATTTAACGACACGTTGTACTCTGTCCGTTATAATTTTGCGTCAGTATTATTCATAAACTACCTGTACACATATTAAGGAACGATTATAAAACTTAGTAGGAGAATGTATTTTAGACTACCTTAGTTTTCGTGAGCGATATTAGAAGGTTTGTTGATACATCGTAGTGTTACTTAGGTCTTAGGTCGGGTACTCCAAACAGCCCAATCTTGGGCTAACGCAGGATTTTGTGGTGTTTGTGCACATGTGCTGTGGGTTGCTTAAATTAATAAATTATTTAAAGGCCGTTAAGGTGATTGGGTGTGCTGAATGGAAATTAAGTTCATGATGGCTGTTTGGAAAGCAATGGGGCTTTCTATGTAACTGATTTCTGTTGGGATCATATAAGGATTGCTCTGGGGTAGGAGAAAACAGCTGTATTAACGCGGCACCTAGAGGGGCTACACAGTGACCACGGTGTTTTGATTGTGTTAGAAGGCTTAGCGGGGGTTTGATCTTGATAATGTAATTTATAATTTTATAAAATGTAATAGCTTGTTTTATTTAACAAGATTGCCACACAGAGAATTAAGTCTAGATGGACAAAGTGGACAAGGAAGCCTTTTGGCTTATCGAGAATCCAAGCCTTTTTATCTACTGTGAAGGGAATGTAGATGGGAATTAGCAAGGAGACAGGTCGAATGGAGAGAGACGACAGGGAGAGAGGTGAGTATACTGCAAGACTGAAGGAGAATAGCAGTGGCAAGAAAACTGAGGAAAGGAGATTGAGAGGAGGGAAGGTGATTGGAGGGGAAGAAATTGGAAAATCGACGACAGAAAACGTGACAAGCGTGAAGGTGAAAGGGGAGAAAGTGACCGTAGGAAAGGAGGGAGGGAAGAGGGGACGGGAGAGGAGAGAAGAAAATGAAAGATGAAGGGACGAAAGGAAGTGAGAGCAAATGTGATAGAAGAGAAGTCGATAAAGGAACGCTGATAGGAGGAAAGGTGACTAGAAAAAAACGACAGGAAAGAATGGATCGGAAGAGAATGTGACAGGAGAGAAGACGACAGGGGGGAAGACAACAACCAGACATATGCAAACCGAAGAAGGAGCTATTCTAAGGCAGTGATTGAGGGGGCAATGAGGAAAGAGAGGGTGTTTATGGGCGACTCCATTATGAGAAAGACGGACAAGACACTGAGCGAGGGGAATGACGTTGTTGTTTGTTTACCGGGGGCTAGGATTGAACATGTGACTGACAGGGTAAAGAAGTATTGGGACATGGCAAGGGAGGGTCTATACTGGTACATGTAGGAACAAATAATGCTGAGGGAACAACTGGGTCAGTACAGGTCTTAGTGGAAAGGGGGCAGCAGTTTTCTCAGAGGACCTGCTGCGATCTGTTGACAGTGGGACAGGTTGTATCTATGTAAACTAGATTTGCAGGGGGGACTCACAGCAAAGCCTGAAACTGGAGGCATAAATAAAGACAGCACAAATAAATCAGCAAAGAACAGTCTGCAAAACTCTTCTGACGCTGGATATAAATGTGTTTGTTTAAATGCAAGGTGTATAGTAAACAAAAGAAATGAACTAAACATCATGGTAGACGATATTGACCCTCACATAATAGGTATAACCGAATCCTGGACCACCACCGATATATCAGATGCCGAACTGGGACTGACAGGATATGTAATGTTTAGGAAAGATAGAGTAGGGAGAAAGGAAGCAGATTGCGAAGAAGTTGTTTGGTGTAAGGATACTTTCCTTTCTCAACATGTGCTAGAACCAACCAGGGGTGAGAATGTGTTAGACAAAGTTTTGTCCTCACAGAATGAATTAGTTGACAATGTCACAATATGTGAGCCACTGGGGAGTAGTGATCACAACCAAATACATTTTACCAGCAAAGTAAAATCAGAAAGGCATAGTAAAAAGCAGTATAGGAGAAATTTCCACAAAGGAAGGTATAAGGACATGAGGAAATATTTAGCAAAGATAGACTGGAATAACACACTGAAAAATAAGACGGCAACAGAATTGCTGTGAGATCTGGGGAAATACTTATCAATCTAGACTCAGAAAACTATTTATGTTACAGAAAAAAGCTATACGGATTATTTATAATCTTAATTATCATGATCATACATCTGTATTTTTCCATCTCTCAAACATGCTTAAATTTCATGATTTAGTTAAATACAAGACTATGATCATACTTTATAAAGCAAACAACCATTCTTTAAATGGTCGTGTTCAAGCATTATTTGAACCAACCGCAGCTATACACATACATGATACAAGACAAAGCAAACTGTTCTATGTTAAAAAGACAAACACCACCCTCCGACTGCTGTCAATCACCGTCAAGGGTATAAAAACGTGGAACAGTTTACCAAATAAATGGACTCCAAGTTTAACACAATTAAAAAAAGCAATCAAATTGTCATTACTTTCTACATGTTTGTGAATTGTTAATTGAAGGTGACGTTTTGTTAAACCCATGTAATAGTAACACAAGCACTATAGTAAACAGTCTATAAAATTATATGAGTTGTGAATATTATTTTGTGATTTATTTATAATTCCTGTTGTATTTATTCAGTTTTCATAGTTCGAGTAGGGCATAGCAACACATAAGTATATGACTTCAGCTATGTCCTTTCAGCAGCAGCAGCAGCAGCAGACCATACTGTGCATATATTATGTTGTTGTTGTTGTTGTTGAATAAACGTTCATTCAATGCTGGAATATATTAAACAGTGAAATGAAGTGCATAGTTGATAAATTTGTACCCTTCAAAAACAAGGGAAACGGTCCAAAAAGAAGCACTTATCGAAAGAAGCCATTAGAAAAATTAAGTATAAACAAATGATGTGGAAGTCGTGTAGATGTATTTGGAAATTATGAAGAGTACAACAATTATAAAGAAGCACTTAATGAAGCTACAGCTGAAATGAGAATTTCAAAGAGAAGCTATGAACAACAATTAGCTAATAATATAAAACATGACAGCAAGAGTTTTTATGCTTATGTTCGAACCAAACAGAAAGTTCAAGATAATGTCGGTCTTCTAGAAGATAGTGCTGGAAATATAATATCAGAGGGATTCTTAATGGCAGAATACCTGAATGAGTACTTTAGTTCAGTGTTTACCAGGGATGATATTAGTTCACTGCCAGTACCAGAGGCTAAGTTCAAGGTGGCAGATTCAGATTATTTAGGACAGTTAATTGTAACCCTAGAAATGGTAGCTAAGAAAATAAGGGCTATGGAGGATAATAAATCATCTGGAGTGGATGGGATTCCGCCCAAACTACTATTGGAAATTGTAGAACAAATTAGCATACCGCTTGCAACAGTTTTCAATTTGTCATTAGAAGATGGAGTGGTTCCTTTAGAATGGAAAGAGGCAAACATTATACCGTTTTTTTTTAAAAAAAGGTTCGAGAAACAAGTCAGAGAACTATAGACCAGTGATTTGCAAATTATTAGAAAGACTAATTAAAGATCACATGGTGGATTTTCTTGTTAAACAACTTTATAAACCCATCTCAACATGGGTTTTTTAAAGCGAGGTCATGCTTACCAAATATGTTATGTTTTTGGAAGACATCACTAAGTGGGTAGATGAGGGATCACCAGTAGATATCGTCTACTTAGATTTTCAAAAAGCTTTCGACAAAGTACCACATCCAAGATTACAGCTTAAACTAAAGGCCCATGGCCCTAGGACCTATATTATTCTTAATATATATATCAACAATTTGGATCATGAAATAACAAGCAAGGTGTTGAAATTTGCGGATGATACAAACGTGTTTAGAAGGATTAAAAATGATGGAGATAGACAACATTTACAAGATGATCTTGACAAGTTGATCAAATGGTCTGAAAAGTGGCAAATGCTGTTCAATTTTGGAAAATGTAAATGCCTCCACGCAGGACATGGGAACGAAAAGGTAGAATATACAATGGGGGGTACTATACTAAGTACTACTGTAAAAGAAAAGACTTAGGGTTAACCATTAGTGCTGATATGAAGGTTTCAGGGCAGTGCGGAATTGCAGCTTCAAAGGGAAATCAAATCCTTGGATTAATTAGGCGAAACATAACGTATAAGGAAAAGGAACTAATAATACCGTTGTATAAAACAAAAGTTAGACCTCATTTAGAATATTTTTTTCAAGCGTGGAGGCCATATCGCAGGAAGGACATAGATCTGCTAGAAAGAGTGCAGAGGAGCGCAACTAAAATGATACCAAAACTGAGGGATCTTAGTTACGAAATACGCCTAAAAATGCGGCTTAACAACACTAGAGACCAGGAGATTGAGAGTAGATCAGATAGAAGTGTTTACAATAATGAATGGTTATGAAAATGTTGATAGAAATATGTTTTTCTCAGTTAAGACAGATAGAAGGACAAGAGGACAAGAGTACAGAGGAGAGCGACTAAAATGATATCAAATCTGAGGGATCTTAGTTATGAAATTCGCCTAAAGGAATGTGGTTTAGCAACACTAGAGACCAGGAGATTGAGAGGAGATCAGATAGAAGTGTTTAAAATAATAAATGTTGATGAAAATATTGATATAAATATTTTTTTTATAGATAAAAGGGTCAGACTCTCGATAAGCCAAAGGGCTTCCTTGTCCACCTGCCACCTAGAGTTAATTCTCTGGTTGGTAATCTTGTTAAATCTTGTTAAATCTATGTATATCCCGCCCTTCTGAAGTACGTGTCAATTTTATTTTTAAACATATTCACGCTACTAGCACCCAGACAACCAGCAGATAATATGTTCCAATCATTTACAGTCCTTTGTGAAAAACTTCTATCTGATCTCCTCTCAATCTCCTGGTCACTAGTGTTGTTAAACCACATTCTTTTAGGCGTATTTCGTAACTAATATCTCTCATCTCTTATCATTTTAGTCGCTCTCCTCTGTACTCTTTCTAGCATAACTATGTCTTTGTTGCGACATGGCCTCCACACTTGTATACAATATTCTTAATGAGGCCTAACTATTGTTTCGTAAGTAGTTAAGGAGAGGATCTCGATACGCCGATGTGTCTACATGAATATGTGGGCCCTAAGATGCTGACTCACGTCCGGTTAGGAGCGACCCTGGGAACGATTAGGGGTTATCTTTTTGTGTGTATTATTGCATGCATGTATGTGTAAGGGTCATCTATATATGTGTGTTATCGCGTGCATGCGCGTATGAAAAAATGAACACAACACGGTAGTATACGAGTGTACACGTGCTGACTCACTTCCGGTTAGGAGCGCCCCCTGGGGACTATTGACCTATTTAAAGTGATAAGGTCATATCCCTTAATTAGTGCCCATCCCCCTAGCGACTAGTGTTAACATCTTGTGTTTTAGTGAAGGGACGATGTGTTTTAGAGCATGCGTGCGTGTAAAGGAGGAGGAATAATGGGCGTGTGATGACTACCTTTTTACAGGGTATAACATCGTGTATGTTCATGCGTGTGTACGTAAGGGAGCTTACTGGGTATACGATATATGTACTCCATGGAGAAAACGCAAAGAATTGTAATAATATATCCTGTGAAAACACGATATAGTAACAGTCATGTTAAACTTATGTGTTTACGTTTGCCTTATACACCAAAAACACAGTGTGTACTTGGTGACCTAATCAAAACCAGATGTTGTTGACAGTTGTAAACAACGGTGTATTATCAGTAACATATGTCAATTAACCCGGCGGTAGTGCCACCAAGATCAACGATGATGTCGATAAGCGGTACCACATTTCAAAGATTGAACAATGCTTTGATGTTCTCGTGCAACTAACCACTATTATCATAATCAAATGTAGAGCAACAAAACGCTGATATGAAATACGTTGTTCTTGCCAACTGTCAAATGACATTTTCTTTTTTAATTCATCACATCACCAACGGTTATGCAGTTTTCTTTGTTGACACGTTTATTAACCGTTACACAATTTAATATTTCACAACCTCGACTATCTCTTGCGCAACAGGTCCATCTTGGTGTTTGCGTGCGTGTGCATGTAGGTAATTAGGGGAAAGTCGAGGTAACTAAGGGGTAATTTGGAGTATTGAAGGGGTAATTAAGGATATTTAATGTTATTTAAGGATAATTAGGGGTAATTAAAGGGTAACTAAGGGTATTTAGGGGTAACTAAGGATATTCAGGGGTAACTAAGGGGTAATTAATGGGTAATTAAGATATTTGTAATGGTATGAAATTGACCAATATACAGTTATTTTAATATTAATTACTTATGATATGAAAGTGAGGAAAAATTTGAAAAAAACTTAAAATATGTTGTTCGTTTTGCATACATGTTACACGCCATAAGAGGCGGTCGTTAGCCGTCCACCACTCCTTCTCCCTTACACGCACACGCACGTATGCACTAAAACACAAGGTGTTATATCCCATTAGAGTTAGTCATTAAACATTTAATATATGGTTTTCGTTTTTCATACATGTTATACCGACCCAATAAGAGGTGGTCATTAGTCGTCCACCCTTACACGCACACGCACACGCACACGCACGCAGACAGCGTTTTGTTGCTCGACATCAGGTTATGATAATAGTGGTTAGTTGCGTAAGAACAACAAAGAATGGATACTGATTGTTGATTTGTTGAACTGATCAAAGAATTGTTCGATCTTTGAAGTGTGATAACGCTTATTGACATCAAGCTTTGATCTTAGCGGCAATACCGCCACGTTAATTGATCTATGTTACTGATAATAAATCGTCGTTCGCTACTGTCAACAACATCTGGTTTTGATTAGGCCACCAAGTACACACTGTGTTTTGGTGTATAAGCTAAATGTAAGCACATATTTTTAACATGACTCAATCCTACTATAAAAAATTCTTAAAAAAAGAGCGGAACCATAGCAGACGTTTTTAACTACTCGTCGCTGATTGGTCAATTTCATGCCATTAAATTATATTAGTTACCCCTTAATTACCCCTAAATACCCTTAGTTACCCCTTAATTACCCTAATTGGCTCTTAACTATCCTTAAATAACCTTAAATACCTTTATTATTTAGATCTTAGTGGCACTTCCTCCGCGTTAAAGGATGAAGGATATAAATCCGAATAAACAGATAAAAAACTTGTTTTTTTCTTCAAATACCGTCCTTAATATAAACACACACGCAAACATACAATATAGAGTTTAGGTTACACACGCATGCACGGACGCATTAATACAAGAGCAGTCGCTAGGGGGATGGGCGATAATCAAGGTATATGGCGTCATCGAATTAAAGTAGGTCAATAGTCCCCAGGAGGCGCTCCTAACCGGAAGTGAGTCAGCATCTTACGGCCCACATTGTCATGTAGACACATCGGCGTATCGAGATCCTCTCCTTAACTACTTTCGTACAGCGGTATTATTAGTTCTTTTTCCTTATACGCTATATTTCACCTAATTAATCCAAGGATTTGATTTCCCTTTGAAGCTGCAATTCCGCATTCCTCTGAAACCTTCGTATCAGCAATAATTATTAAAACTAAGTCCTAAGTAGTACTTAATCCAGTACCCCCATTTTCTACTGTACAACTTCGTTCCCATGTTCTCTGTGGAGGTATTTACATTTCCCAAACCTCAAGATCATCTTATCAATCCATCACAGGTCCCAGCCAGTACTGACCCCTATGGTACCCCACTCAAAACCGATTTCCAATTTGAAGCTACCCGTTGTCTTCTACCAATTAGCCAATTTTCTATCCAATTAATTATACCACTCCATATGCCACGGGCAATTAGCTTAAGCAGTAATCTTTAATGTGGCGCTTTGTCGAAAGCTTTCTGAAAATCTAAGTAGATGATATAAACTGGTGATCCCTTGTCTACCCACTTAGTGATATCTTCAAAAAACATAACATATTTGTTAAGCATGACCTCGCTTTTAGAAACCCATGTTGAAATAGGTTTATCAACTTACGTTTAACAAGAAAATCCACCATGTGATCTTTAATTAGTCTTTCTAATAATTGGCAAATCACCGATGTTAAGCTCACTGGTCTATAGTTCTCTGACTTGTTTCGCGGACCCTTTTTAAATAACGGTGTAATGTTTGCTTCTTTCCAATCTAAAGGAACTACTCCCTCGTTTAATGACAAGTAGAACACTGTTGCAAGCAGTATGCAAATTTGTTCTACAATTTCTAATTGTTTGGGTGAAATCGCATCCACTCCAGGTGATTTATTATCCTTCATTGCCCTTATTTCCTTAGCTACAATTTCCGGGGTTACACTTAACTGTCCTAAATAGTCTGATTCCGCCAGTAGCATAGATATGAGTTACGGACCCCGTATGTGACATCTGCCAGCTATGACGTCACTCTCCACTGACGGTAATACAGCATGTCGGTGGGTCAGTAGATCAGTGGGCCAGTGACGTCATTCGTAACTATTTAAACCGTTGTGACGTTGTGTTTAGATTAAATGTTCTGAAACAAGTGGTGGAGAAACGTCTATGCGAGTTGGTGGGTCAGTGGTATAGAGACGGAGATACGGTGGATATGGCAATACGGTTTGATGGGTCAGTTTCATTCCTGTCGAACTTTTATCTATCCCAAGTCGAAGCGTATGGTCAGGTGTTTAAGTCTGTTGATTTCAACAGCTCCCTTCGACCCCCCTACAACAGCTCCCCTCGGCCCCATACAACAGCTCCCCTCGGCTCCCCTACAACAGCTCCTCTCGGCCCCCCTACAACAGCTCCATTCGCCCCCCCCCCCCTACAACAGCTCCCCTCGGCCCCCCTACAACAGCTCCCTACATCCAACTATGTCAATGATTCAGGATGGACTACAGTTGCCCTAATAATCCCCCAATGTATATTATAATAAAAAATTTCTTTATAGGTAAAATGTTATGGCGAGAACATCAAGCTGCATTGCATAATGTGCTCGCAGCCACCACAGCCGCAGCTTTCAACGCCTACTTTGGTTACTTTGGAGATGAGTGGGGGAAAAGCGGACAGATTTCCGAAGCGTTTGCCTCGATTTGTTCTCGCACCATAAATTCTTCATCATAACAAACCAAAATCATGACAAAACTGGGGTGATGTTTTTAATTAAACTGTTGAACGTGATGTTTTTAATTAAACTGTTGAACTTAGAAGGTCAGATAATTTCAATAATAACAAGAAAACTATGGGAATTGTTTTACTTTTATGACATGTTTTAAATATATTCTATTCTGAGGGTTTTTTTGTGCAATGGTACCTCTGAAATCAGAACCAATCTAATTAGAAATTAGTTAATGGCCTGTTTGCATCGTCTTACGTAGAACTACATAAAGCTATACATATACATACTTTTGTTTCTAGATTTGTTACTGGTTTGACTGCTGAATATGTTTGTTTTCTGGTGTCCTTTTTAAATTTACACGGGGATTGCCTGAAGTAAGATTTGATCAGTTCGAAGAGCCAGGCATTATTTTGTTATTTGCTTGCTTCAATCACCTCTTGCCTTGTTTGATAGCTTTGTACAATGCATCAAGTAAGATTTTATCAGTTCAACGAACTATATGTGTTTGTTTGCTTTACTAATAGCCATATTTCTTGAAAAGCTTGCAATGTCTGTATACAATCAGATTTTGGCATGTTTTCGATAGTACTTGGTGTCTAGATGAAATTATGGCTGGGTGGCCACTTGCCACCCGCTTGGCTTTTTATAAACCAAAATGGCTGCCGCGCTGACACTGAGCTGGTCTGTTTGGTAGCAAGTTGTTTTAAGTGCTGCAACACATTTCAGGTCAGGTAATTGCCCGACCAAACTATATAACGGCAATTATACGTCGGGTACGCGAAGTGCACTGGAGCTTTATAATGTATGAATGCTTTACAGGGCGTGGCGTGGCTCGCGACATTGGTGTCCCTTTTGGGAGGAAACGGAGAAACCCGCGACTATTCACCTGCAAAGCAAACCCAGATCTTTATTGTGGGGTTGCATTCTGAGATAGTCCATCTTTTAAATAACACATTATTTTAATTGAATCAACATGCCTCATACACTATACATGACTTCCTTCAACTCCATATGAAATTTTGTTCACATAATATGCAACTCTAAGACAAAACGGCGCAAGAGGCAAACAATTATATCCGCGTGCCTTACGTTTATTATTCCGCTGGCCGAACATGACAGTCGGTAATTTTGCAAATACATAATAATGGACGAAACGGATGAACAACAGCGAGGCCGCCCACCTCACTGATCATGAATAGCCTGCCAGGGAAAATACACATTTGTCACAACACGTAATACAGCACAACACAAATAGGTGAACTTTAAAATGGGCATATTGTGTAAACGACCTAGTCTGTCTGTCCGCCTGTCTGTCCGCCTGTCTGTCCGCCTGTCTGTCCGCCTGTCCGGCTGTCCGCCTGTCTGTAGATCAGTAGCCAATTGACCAAGTAGGGAAGCGAACGAACCCAGAAAGAGACGACTGAACCTCATATGGAATAATCCTTTGTGGATCTACACATAAAAGCTACACAAAGAAATTATTCATTATGCAGAAAATAATTGTTCGTAGTATTCTTCGAACTGGTTTCCATGAGCATACTCATTCCCTGTTCACACGGTTAAATGTACTAAAATTGAGGGATATTTATGAAATATAAATTACGAAATTTATGTATAATTATTGTGATAACAATCTGCCAGTGTCGTTATCTAATATTTGTACAATAACCTGTGATATTCACAATAATGACACAAGGCAACTTAGACATATTCGTCCAATCAGCAGTTCTACCCTACGATCATCACATAGTTTATTATGCAATGGGCTGATAGTATGGAACAATATTTCGCCTGATATTAAAATGAAACCTAATATTACCAGCTTCGTATTTTCTCTAAAGTCACTGTTATGAAAATACTACTATATATTACGTTCTTATTTCAGTGATTGTTCCTCTGCAATCTAGCATTATTGTTGTATATATGTGAAAAAGAAACAAAAATGTTGTTCATTTTTAGGTTTACCATCTACGTCAGAACTGCTACTTATTATTTATGGTAGTGTATTAACAGTCTGCTTATCGTTATTAATTGCACGTTGTGTCCACGATAATTCAGTTTACCATTATCAGTGGTTGGCAGCGACCAGTGATTCCAGTTATATTGTTTCTGTTGTTATGACATTGTATACCCATATCTATTGGTAACAGCCTTGACTCTGCTGCCAACCAGGAATTGTATAGATTGTATACGCTTTGTCTTTTGTTTTGTTTTATACTATTCCGAAATAAAACACCTTACCTTCCCTTACACTCATAACTTGGGATGAGATACAGACATACTGTCCCCAACACGATGCACACATTACTTGGGATGAGATACAGCCATACTGTCCCCAACACGAAGCACACATTACTTGGGATGAGATACAGCCATACTGTCCCCAACACGATGCACACATTACTTGGGATGAGATACAGCCATACTGTCCCCAACACGATGCACACATTACTTGGGATGAGATACAGCCATACTGTCCTCAACACGATGCACACATTACTTGGGATGAGATACAGCCATACTGTCCCCAACACGATGCACACATTACTTGGGATGAGATACAGCCATACTGTCCCCAACACGATGCACACATTACTTGGGATGAGATACAGCCATACTGTCCCCAACACGATGCACACATTACTTGGGATGAGATACAGCCATACTGTCCCCAACACGATGCACACATTACTTGGGATGAGATACAGCCATACTGTCCCCAACACGAAGCACACATTACTTGGGATGAGATACAGCCATACTGTCCCCAACACGAAGCACACCTTACGTCACGTTTTAATTAATGTTAGTTCCTTTTACCACATAATCTTATTGCCTGTGCGTTATGCATTACAGTTTTAGCAATTTATTTTATTTATTTATTTTTATTATCATTTATTTAATTAGCTAGTTTTAACATTCATGTATTAATTTATTTTAGCGCCTCTGAATGGACTTTTGTCTAGATTTATGGCGCTCAACAAGTTGACTTATTACGTTAGAATATTAATATAGATGGTACCATGCCAGTATATATTTAGAATATTAATATAGATGGTACCATGCCAGTATATATTTAGAATATTAATATAGATGGTACCATGCCAGTATATATTTAGAATATTAATATAGATGGTACCATGCCAGTATATATTTAGAATATTAATATAGATGGTACCATGCCAGTATATATTTAGCATGAGCTATTAACGGTTAAGTGGTGTTTGATTTACATGCAATAGCAATACTAGTACATAATCTTATTGATGATGATAACAATCTGATAGAACATGTCTAATTAAAGTTATGTTTACTTGTTTCAGCTTCGACATGGTTCACTTTGGTCATGCCAACGCCCTGCGTCAGGTACGGTTCTGTACTTCACTTTGGTCATGCCAACGCCCTGCGTCAGGTACGGTTCTCTACTTCACTTTGGTCATGCCAACGCCCTGCGTCAGGTACGGTTCTCTACTTCACTTTGGTCATGCCAACGCCCTGCGTCAGGTACGGTTCTCTACTTTACTTTGGTCATGCCAACGCCCTGCGTTAGGTACGGTTCTCTACTTCATTTTCGTCATGCCAACGTCCTGCGTCAGTTACGGTTCTCTACTTCTCTTTTGGCACGTCAATACTCTATTGGTCAAAATAGTGCGCCAATGCTCTGCGACAGGTGCATAGGTTATAATCTATGATGTCATGTTCGTTGATTATGTCAATGCCCTGCAGACCTGTAGATTTTGCGGCGTCTCGCCTTTGTCACCCATGTCCATAAAGTCTCCAGTTTATGTTTTACTTGTTTAGGCCAGAATTTTTTATTACACATTTTACGTGCAAAAATGTCAAGAAAACTGTGACGGGAATCGGAAAAATAAAATGTCATGAAAAAGATCATAGTGCATGTTCAAATATATCATAACATTTAAATAATAAGATATGTGGCTACGTGAAAAATTATATAAATATCCAGTGTTATTTATAATTACCATATTAATGACAGACACGGCAGTGTGAAATGCATCAACAATTATTTTGATGACTTTTGTTTCGTTTAGTTTATGACACTGACAGATTGACATATCTACTTCACATTATATTTTGTGAAAAAGAATTTAATCGAGATGCCGCCGAAGAAATCGAAAATTGTACGGAAGCGTCTGAGTGAGTGCAATGCCCAAATATTCCGATAGCCCGATGGCGTCGGCGTTCGATGACGTTGGGCTATCGGATGCACCGCGGGCACTCCCATGGACCGAATCGTAGCTGGTCACAGCGTACGGCTGATGGTTATTATTTCGCGCGGGCGTGACAGTATTTAATATAATAATTGTTGACAACACATTCAAAGAAAAGCATGCGCGCGCGGTAGCAACCATTGTTAAAAGGCCACAAGAGCAAAACTGTTCGATTCAAACCCCATACAGTAGGAGGGCAGTTTCTCTCATCAATAGTTAGATATTCTATTTATGATTTAACACGTTCATTTATTAAACAATGACATTGGTGGCAATAAAAAGCGAACATTGTGAATTTTCTTTGTATTCTAGATCCGGGAAATTAATGTCGGCGAACCCGTAAAACATATAATGTAAAAACTCTAGCCTTACCTCCCAAAATTCGAATTATAAGCTTCGTTTTGAGAAAACATATTTCCGCGGTTTTCGTGTTAGTGGAAACTATTTCGGTTAATATTTTGTCGTTGCATATTTAATTCCTAGACACGCCAGAAACGTATAACACACATTTCAATTGGACGAAAATATTAACGTGGTTTGGAAACCGAACCAGGCGTTGTATCTATGGTCATGCCCGCGACCAGACATGGGTACTGTTCTATATGGCAAAATCGCCAACTAAAGTGTGCATTTCTCAAGACGCTCAAAACAAAAACGGAGACATTATGGAAATTTGGGCCACAAAAACATGCCACAAAGCGCACTTTGTGATCAGCAATAAACTTGACAAATTGTGTCTTGCCAGTAGAAGAATTAATGTATGATTAGCTTTCATGAGTTAATGTTAAATATTCAAAAACATATATGTATAAACAGCCTATCATATAATAACTAAATTAATAAATTAAGCATTTATTACACGCCATGTATCCGGGTAAAAACAAACTGTTCAAAAACGATATAACAAAGTAAAATATATGTCAAGATACGTTGATATAAGTTAAGATAAAACCAATTAGATACATTTTAGTTTATCTAATTGAGATAAAGCAATTTATTAAGTTAATAATGAATAGTCATTAAACATCACTCAAGCAACATTGGCTAGAGATTAAGTGAGATTATATATAATTTGAGTTAAAATAATTAAATGAACTAAAATAAATTATGGAGTTAATAAGTTATTAAATAGATAAATAGTCGATGTGACACAATCATAGTGTAATTAAGGTGTGTTAGTACTGTTAAAGATACCATACATAACTGAACAAAAATTCCTGTAGTTAGTTACCGAATATTGCAGAATGTCATTGTAAAAGGGCAATGGCAAGCACAAGTTTATTCAGCAAAATGAATTTCTCGCACGTGATACAACCATAAACGACACAATATTCGCTAAGGCATCTTACTTGGCAGTCTCGTTCCTTCTGCTAGTGAGATCCACTCCGACTCGGCCAAGGTCTGTTTGACATTGCAAGTGATTTAATTTGACCACCTATAGTAGGTCCTCTCTGGAACAATATAGCGGATACATCTTCTTCATAATAATATATATATATGTCCTGAAGAACCGGTAAAAGAAAAGTTAATGGTGTTGAAAATACAATTTAGGGGTCATGTAATAACAATGAGCATATTAATTAATAATACGACAAATTGTATCGGAACCCGCGCTCACAGGCTCCGGGCCAGCCTCCCGCCCGTATAGTACATGACGTGTGGTGCTATTGCGCGAGCGCGAACAAAACCCGGAAAACACGGGCAAACTTTGAAGGTTTCAGCGTTGTTTATATGTTAGATCGTTGGCGATACATGCTGTTGTATTCTTGTATTCTATGTCGCCAATATAACATTGAATGCCCAGCATTGTTAACAAGCATTGCAGTTATGGGACTAGCGACACTGATTCAAGATAAGCTCACTGGCAGCACACGCGGGGTGTTTATTTCTCCCCTTCCCCTAAACTGGCAAAAGCAGGCACACTTCGAAACTAAAGTGTAGCCCTGTACTATCATAGTTGTAGTTGTACCTTTTTAGTTGTAGTAAGTCCGAGGGAAGGCTTCACCAACTTACAACCAGTGCCTGGCTCCTGAAACCTAGGCACAATTCATTGACCTTACTGCAGCTACGAATGTTGATGAACATTTCAGATTGCATATCCACTTCATTGCGCGTCTTAAATTCGTGCACCGTGCAATTCAATATCACCTTGGACGTTGTCTCGTTTTTTTCTGTTTGATTGCTTCGGTGAAAGTGTATGTCAAACTGACAGCTACAACTGCTAATAAACCTGGTTGGCATGCCATCATTCAGTGTACATCTTAGGTTTGAAACAAAATGACACAGTACAGCTTTGCAAAGGAATTTCGTGTCGAAACGATCGCACACAAATATAATCGCCTGAGATCCGAGAGGTTGCAACTTCAATGGGCGCTCATTGTAGGTCGTTAATGTTGCAAATCAATATTTATTATTCCCGAAATGGGTGTGAAATTAAGTAATTTTATTCCGTTTGTTGACATTCCTACGACAGCGTAGCCTATAACACTATTAATGTGTACTTTTTGTTAAACTATGTCTGTGATGTATTGATTGCATACTATCTAAAAGGCGTCGTCGTTATTTAGAGCGTGTATGGCGCAAATCACGCTCGCCATTAGATAGATCGCGCTATTCTAAGCAATGTCACCTCTGTAATAGACAAATGGCTAAAGCTAAATCAGATTATTTTACAAATATGGTCATAAATAAGTCTGATAATCCGCGTCAGTTATGGAACTGCATCAATAACATTCTACACAGACGGCCTACTCCATCGCTACCTGATCATGTGTCAATTAAGTCTCTATGTGATTCGTTCTCTAGTCACTTCAAGAATAAAATCAGTATTATTCGTTCTGCTTTCCCACGTCATAATATAAGTAATGTCAGTGTGGACTTTCCACAAGTAAATTCTAAACTTATATAATTTGAACCTGCAACAGTTGATGAAGTTAGGAAAATAATTATGTCCTCCCCAAATAAATCTTGTGCACTTGATCAATTTCCAACAATACTGCTAAAAGCATGTCTCGATACACTAATTGGACCTATAACAAATATGATAAATGCATCACTTTGCTCTGGCTGTTTTCCTGATGATTTTAAATACACCCATCTCACACCACTTCTTAAGAAGTTCTAATCTCAGCTTCATTTCCAAAATACTAGAAAAGGTTGTAGCAAGTCGTCTAAGGTCTCACGTTAGCACAAATGTCTTAACTAATGTGTCACAATCAGCATATAAGCAGTTTCATTCAACAGAGACTGCCCTCTTGAAGGTTCATAATGACATTAACTTGAACATTAATAATGGTAAAGTGACTGCACTTACCTTACTAGATCTCTCTGCTGCGTTTGACACGATTGATCACAGCATTCTCATTGAACGCCTATTAAAGTGGTACGGCATATCTGGTACAGCTCTAAGCTGGTTTTCTTCGTATCTAACTGATAGATACCAAACTATAAAGATTGGGAACTGCTTTTCAGCTGCACTGCCGGCTTTATTTGGTGTTCCCCAGGGTTCTGTTCTTGGGCCTTTGCTTTTTACTCTTTACACCACGCCACTAAGCTCTGTTATTCAAAGACATAACTTAGATCATCATCGTTATGCTGATAATACTCAGATCTACATTTCGTTGGCTACCCCGGATACAAATCGCTCCCTTAACCAACTTAGTGATTGCCTTCAAGATATCTTCCACTGGATGACTGACAGCAAGTTGAAATTGAATGCAAATAAAACTGAATTGATCATTATTGGTACTCCAATGCAGCGTTGTAAACTGGATGGTTTTTTCCCTATGCGTATTTTGAATCAGTATATCACGCCAGCAACCTCGGTACTCGGTAATCTAGGAGTGATCTTTGATCGTAACTTCAATTTCTGACAACACATATCTCAAACATGTCGCTGCTGTTTTTATCATATTCGTGATCTTCGCCGTATTCGCCGGTATATGTCATTTTCTGTTGCTAAGACTATTGCAACAGCGCTTGTTAGCAGCAGACTTGACTATTGCAATTCCCTCCTTTATAATATCGCTAGCAATGATATCACAAAACTTCAGCGTGTCCAAAATTGTCTAGCAAGAGTAGTTACAAGATCTCCTCGTTTTTCTCGCTCTGTGACACTTTTGAAGTCTTTGCATTGGCTTCCTGTACGATATCGTATAATATTTAAGATCTGTAGCATTACATACCAGGCACTGTCCAATAAGCAACCATCTTATTTGCATTTATTGCTTACTCCTGTAAGAAAACCTATCCAGCTTCGATCATCTAGTTCTGACCTACTTTTTGTTCCTAGAGTCAACACTAACATTGGAACTAGGGCTTTTTCTGTTGCTGCACCAACTCTTTGGAATATGCTTCCTCTTAGTGTTAGATCAGTTGAAAATATTACAAAATTCCGTCGTCATTTAAAAACATATCTTTACAACCTTGCTTATCCACCGTAGCTCCCTAGCGCCTTGACCCATCTGTTGACAACTGGAAAACTACTTATGGATTTTGAGATTGACCAACCCTTTTGTTTTGATGCGCCTCTGAGCTTGGTTTCCAAGGATTTAGGCGCAATAGAAGTTATATTATTATTATTATTACTTGGTTTTAATTAAGTATTTCTATCAAATTAATAATATTATTGGGGTTGTGAAAAGTTACTGTAGACGATATTAATTATTGTTTTATATAATTTTCGTTTGTTTGCCCGCCCACACGGCGGAGCGGCGCTTGAGCTAAATATAGAATGATGTCATGCAGATATGACGCGTTACTGCCTCAATGAAGGCGAGTGCTATTGACATGTTCGGAAATCGGTTATTTCGGCTCAACGCAAAGTATCCTGGGTAAAGTTGCGTTCATCGACATAGCGCGAAATTCAATTTAACCAGACAGTAACAAGGACAACAGTGACGGCGGCGGTCAAAGTGAGTTTGATGTTGCACAGGCAAGAAATAAACACTTTACATAAATTGGCAGTCCAATCACAGTGCAAACAAAACAATGTTGCTATACATTCCTGTGTTTACATTTACATTTGTGAAAGTAGTTCTCCCCACAATTCCATGTTCGCACATGCGCAGTCGCGATCTCCGAACAGGTCATTTGCACGTAACTATGCAACAGACGCGGCGTAGCGATGTAGTACAACGATTCCCTGCAAGCGGCGCTCTCGTTGAATACATCATCGCAAGCCAGCGCTGTTTGCCATGCAAAACTAGCACCAGCCACATGCCAGATCCCGTACACGAAGTGCGGAAATTAGCTGAGTCAAACTAGTAATTGACTTCGCCAGTCACGACTGCAGAACAGCGCAATTACCCGTCCCAATTTGAAGAAGGATAAAAGACTTATGGGAATCCCAATATATAATGACCCGTTCTAGATCGACAATTAGCACGAGCAGCTGAACGGTATTGTGTATTCGAATAATTGCTTCTACTTCCAAAACATTGCATGTAACACGAGGCACGGTTGGTTGAAATGAGTTTTATTATGACCACCTGACCTGCCGCCAACCACTGATCCAATGAGCGATTTCATAGGCTGAGCTTAGAGTTTCGCAAAGCGATCAGCCAGAGGGTATTGCTAGCTGGCACTGACGTAATCAGGCAGCAGCGACCCCTGGCGCGCGAGGATGGTTGAAATATACACTGCGCGAGATGCACAATAACGTGATATGTGGCGGGAGTTCGCGTTTATTCGAAACAGTAGTAATATTTTATGATGTTTTCTATTGATCAACCGATAAGAAGTCTAACGTATACAATATATAGTCCCCATATGAATTATGCAAATACATTTTAGTTGCAGTTTCAAAATCTGCAATAAATTTGCATCATAATAAAGCACTCATGCTATGTCTAAAACGTTTTGACCCAAAGGAAATTACCCAAAAAACGCTTTATGGGGGCCCCCATAAAAGTTATATTGTGGGGGCCCCTGAACAACTGCCCCGTCTACCCTGTCCTAAATCCGGCACTCCCTCACACATCTAACTAATAATGGGGTATGCATGCGCGAGAATAGTTATGATTTAACTTACACATAGCCTGCTGCTGTTGCTGCTGCAGGCTTATTGGAGTCTGGCCGAGAGCGTCATGTCGGCTGACGGCTGTTGGTGATGCTTGTATACTGCCACTTTGTCCTGCAGCAATGTCGAGTAGCAAGGACACTGAACTAGTGTCTACGTCACGAAATTAAACAAATCAGATATATTTTCCGCTTTGACCTGGGAATATCGCTGGCATGGTAAATTGTATTAATACGAATAATGTTATGAAGTTACATGTATACATTAAAAAAATAATGCTTCCAACTTACTTTTCAAATAATAATAAGTTCATATAAGTAGAGCATTAGAGTAGATTGGGGCATTAGTGTAGGCCACTATGTCGAAAACATTGCGTTCGTGCAGAATCGTTGTTAAAAGCAAACTTTCACTTGATTTTGCATCGTTGGATAGTAAAGGTCTAAGAAAATTAGGGTGGCAATTTTTCTGCGCAGGATAAATATTCTAAATTCAAGATGGCCGCCCACCACGTAAATTGCGCTAGTTTGTTATCTACGCGCTACTTACGTGATGGAAAACGCAAAGTCGCGGTGATTACGTGATGATCTGACGAGGTTCAAATTAAAACTTCAGCTGGGGAAATAGGACGAGGGGAAGTAGCACTTGGAGAGGGTAAATAGGACGTGGAAAGGGGAAATAGGACGAGGAAATGGTAAGTAGGACGAAAAGAAATAAAATAGAACGTGGAGAGGGGAAATAGGATGTGGAGAGAGGAAATATGACATGGAGAGGAGAAATAGGATGTGGAGAGGGGAAATATGACATGGAGAGGGGACATAGGACGTGTAGAGGGGAAATATGACATGGAGAGGGGACATAGGACGTGTAGAGGGGGAATAGGACGTATAGAAGGGAACATAGGACGTGTAGAGGGGGAATATGACATGGAGAGGAGAAATAGCATATGGAGAGAGGAAATATGACATGGAGAGGGGAAATATGATATGGAGAGGGGAAATATGACATGGAGAGGAGAAATAGAATATGGAGAGGGGAAGTATGACATGGAGAGGAGAACTAGGATACGTAGACGGCAAATATGACTTGGAAAGGGGACATAGGACGTGTAGAGGGGAAATCTGAAGTGTAGAGGGGGAATATGCCATGGAGATGGGAAGTAGGAGGTGGAGAGAGAAATAGAACGCCGAAAGGGGAAATAGGACGCCGAGAGGGGAAATAGGACGCCGAGAGGGGAAGTAGGACGTGGAGAGGGAAATATAATATGGAGAGGTGAAATAGGACGTGTAGAGGGGAAATAGGACGTAGCTCACGTAATACGTTAAATAGGAGAATGAGATAGTTTAACAACAGGACATGGTTCTCAATAAACCATAAACTACGGTGCTTCCTGCGTCGTTAGATGTCTATTCCAAACAGCTACGGAATTAATTGTGCATGAAACCAATCAAAGCTTCATGAAATAAGTATAACTGCCAAGTGTCGCTTTTTTGTACTTTGTGGGGAAATCGGCACAGGTAACTCTGCCCAGCGGAAGATGGGGTAAGATGGCCCTCCTAATAACTAAAAAAATGGGTAAGGTGGAGATTAGTCTGTGTGAGGCAATAGGCCTACCCCACTTATGCGCAGCTTGAAACACCAAAGCGATTACTTGTTCGGCGATTGACAATGTATGTACCTTGTTCTGACCCCCACAAAACAATAAAACGGTTTTTAAATGTTCAATCAGAAAATCGACTTTTGTGTTTCTTTTTTTGTTTTGATGTAAATAACGATGAACCATTTGTGTCGATAAACGCGTAATAAAAGCTGTAGTTGTGACAATGAGCACATGTCACCCTGTTCACACTACGAACATATTAGTGACACAAAATGCAGATTATCCTCCAAATGAATGTGTAGCGCACTGTTGCAACCAAAAATGCGCCGACGGGATAATAAGCCAACTACGGACCGCCTACCTGGACGTACTGCCCCACCGCTGTTAATGTGTTGGCCGATGCGTCAGAACTGATTTGTATGGAACAGAACAATGCACTTACAGAAACCAAAAAATGTGTTAAGTACATAAAATATTTGGTCTTATGAACACATTTGACAAGTAAACCCAGTATACCGATGTATCCCGCAAGGGAGTAGTATTCAATTGTATTCCAACTTCCAACGTATAAACAATATATGATTGTGAGTCTTCATGATGTTTTACGAAGTCGCGACATTCACCTTAGATCAGCGGGGAGTACATTTTTTAAATCAATTTTTATTCCGGCAACTGAACACCGCCACGTGTGGGACGTTATCTTCCTTGGGATGTAGGCCAAGATCGGAAGCATTGCATCTGATCCGCAAAATGCAACATCGTCTTACAGCCTAGCTATAACGGGGTTGTCGTCCTAGATGGTAGGCCGTCTTACGCCACCTTCCCCTACTTCTTCACACGGAGGCGAGGCCCTGTCAAACTCTGTCCCGTCAGCCACAACGAATTACGTCATGTGCATTTGTTACCTGATGATTAGTGGATGGAAAAAAACTGGCACACCTTTCAACACATTCACCAACAGACTTGAATAAAGTAAAAGCGAGGCCTACATAAAATATATTTTATGGGGGCCTCCACAAACGGGTGATGGGTCATGCCCCCCTTGTCTTTGCGGTCAACTAGATTTATGTTATGTTATGAACAGCGTGTTGTGCCATTACGTGGTAGCGAGATAACTGACATACTGATGGGTACTTAAGTTACGTAAATTAGGAGAATCTCATCCATACGAGGCTGTTAAAAAACATTGGTTTGTGGCCTGAGTCTCTATCGCAAGAGCATGCCGACTACAGGGCTACAAAAGGCGTTATAGATATGCATAACTGTGATGACAAGTTGATGAAAGATAGAAAGCGCTCGCAGGTACATACCTAGTAAGTTTGAACAACAAAATCGACACGAAGAAGTGGACAACAGAGTCTACTTATATGTTTGCACATTCACGGGTGCAGCACATGTACACGCAGCCTCCCATCGCGGGTTCTCTGACTTGAAGCATCCAAGTAGCGGCTGTTTGATCATGACAGATCTGACGATCACCTCGATGCCGTGGTGGCGTTGGCATGCCGTGCGAAGGATGCTATGCATATTGACTTCGAGTTCGCGCAGGAAACAGAACCGGCAGCGAAGTGTTGGAACAGTGAGCTAAAAAGGCTGGCCCATCTCATCACAATGACATCAGAATGTGGCCTAGCACGTAGGACCGGCCAGTAATGGAAGCTACAGGGCCGTAGCTAGCCTATAAAAAACTGGGGTGGCAGTAAGGGGTTACCTCCCAGAAAATGTTGGAAATGTACCCCCTCTTGGTGCAGTCTAGCGTTTTTTCTGGAGAATGTCGCACATTGCTAAAGAATTGTTACAGTGTCGGTCGCTGCGTGGGAATGAACAAATACAGAAAAAGAAATAATTAATATCAACTGACAATATATAAATTAATCAAAGTCCCCAGCTGTGCATCATACACGGTTTATCGGTCCAACAGTTACACCCGTCTGAAACTGTTTTACAAGATCATTTCCTCTCGCCTTTGCCAATTGGATTTACAAATTAAACCTCTTCGGGGGTGGGAAGATTTGTTTTTTCTATGGACATATAACACTCCGAGGCCATTGAGCCGTCTTTCTGTCATTGTTGACCGACTTCACCACTTAAGGCATCGCAGTTCAGAAAAGGACCGCTTGCAACTGGTGTAACAAGGAAGATGTATACGATCATGCTGTTGACGGCAAACGTTTGACCACACGCCGAAATAAGTTCACGTGAAGATGACGGTCGTAGAACTTGAGGGTCATCGTACCTCTTTCGCCACTTTGCGATTTCCAAAGGAAGCTCGTTTTCTTTAGCCGAACTGAGATACCTACTTTAGAACTCAGTTAGTCCTGTGTCATCTAGTTCCTGAATGTTGGACGGCAGGAGGTCTTGATATGCAGTGAGTCCATGGTGGTCATTCGAAAATTGTTTAGCCAACTCGTCAAGGACGTGATCAATAAATTAATAAAATAATAAAATATATTGATGCGACAGTAGTCAGCTGCTGATTGATCCGTGTGTCCAGCATTAGCGCTATGGCGCTGAAGCTGTGCCGTTCTGGGTTTGCGAATCTCAATACCTGTAGAGTTGGCCAGCAACCAGTCCAGTCCCGGATGTATTTACTCGAACGAAATGTCCACGTATGCATCGCATAGATTGCGCTGTTTGGCTTGGAGGTTCTTGGTCACTGACTCTAGGAAACTGTGAAATTTTTTATTATTTAATTTTAATAGTGATGGTATGTAAAACGATTCCTTCGCCTCTACGCATGTACTGTCTTGAGCAGGAGCGGAGCTAACAGGAAAAAATTGCCCTTTTTCATATCGGGAAAAGAGCACTTAAAATACGGGGTATCACTCACTAGCAGTATTGCTGTGCTTGAATTACCCTCACCCTTCACTCTGTCCCTTATCCACGCCTCAAGCTTGGGCACGATCGTTTTCAGGCACGGATCCAAGATTTCGGGAGTTATAGTGCGGACCAGTTTCTGAAAATAAGACACTTTGAACAATAAGTGGGCCTGGAATCACATGAACAGCAATGCCATCGGTACAATAGGCCTGACAAAAAGGGCACTTTTTATACTAAAAAGACACTGACCCCCTGCCCCCGCTAGCCAAGGCCCTGAACTATCTTATTATACTAGAGCTTGCGTCCATGTACGGCGAGCACACCTAAGCAGCATGCACACACACACAAACACACACACACACACACACACACACACACACACACACACACACACACACACACACACACACACACACAAACACACACAGAAGTACACATATTTTTGTTTAACTAATGCAAGTCATGGGAACACGTATTGTATTTTGGGTGAGATTTTGTCGATCAAACATTCCATACACTACCCGAATACGCTTGATTGCACGACTGACATGAGGACGTTGACAGTTCAGTCGGAGGTTATCTTCCGCTATACACGGAGCACACGATTTGTCAAGTTCGTGCCTAGCCAGGGTCACAAGACACATGACGTGTTCGATGGTTTTACAGAATTCCATGATATATGCACGATATTTGCATAACATATTGTCATGGCCAGTCATACGGCAATGCGTTAACCGTGAGAGGAAGGTACCATGATACCTCCAAGCCGATGTGGCAGCGGGGAACGATCTAGCAACGCGGAAACCGAGTGCAGAACATTCACTAGACCTGGCTGGAAAGGCAGCCACTGAATGCTGTCCAACCGCTGTGATTTTTTCGATTTTTTCTTGGCATCCACACATCGCTAAGAAATGCTGACTAGTTCGTTCAAATCAGCTGACATTTGTGTCTGCGTATCAAACAGGGTCACCCACGAACTGGTAATCCTGAGCTGACGCCAGTAAAGCATTCATGCCGGGCTATCCTCAAGTTAGAGATGTGCTTGCCGTGAAATAATAAAGGTTGCGAAGCACTCATCTAGCAGCCAAGACGGTGATTAGACGAAGAAAAAAATGTTGTTTAATTTATTGTGTGACTTGTTTCAATATAAGTTAAATTTTGAATAGTTTCGAAAGCATAATGTTAACTTATAACACGTATAGTCTTATTGTATATGTTATGGTTAGCCCGAGAGCCAATCATGATCTTTACCGGATTCCGGGCCAAATCGAGACTACCGTCATATCAAATTAATATCAACAAATGTATATGTATTTGACCAACTAATTGTGGTTGTTTCAGGCGAAACAGATGGGCGACTATTTGATTGTGGGCGTACACTCTGATAGTGAGTATACCACGATCGTCTGATAGATTTAATATTTAACAAGATTGCCGTCCAGAGCCACAAGCTCCAGACGGCTTGCGGACAAGGTAGCATTTGGCTTATCGAGAGTCCAACGATTCTCCACATATTATATAACCCGCCCTTTCCAGATGGCTGTCAATTATATTTTTGAACGAATTCACACTGCTAGCATTAACACACGTCAGATAATTTGTTCGTCATTTATTGTCCTCTGAAAGAATGAGTATTTTCTCAATCTAACCTTCACTGTTCTTTTACTAATGCCGCATTGTGCCCTCTAGTTCTACTGCCTTCTTTAAGTTTGAATAAAATATATTTCTATCATATCTTTATAACCATTCAATATTTTAAAAACTTATATTTGGTCTCCTCTTAGTCTCCTAGTCTCTAGTGTTGTCAACCCGCATTCTAATAGGCATCTTTCATAACTAAGATCTTTCAGCTTAGTTGCTCTTCGCTGTACTCTTTCTATCTTATCTATATCCTTCGTGTGATATGGCCTCCATCCTTGTATGCAATATTCAAAATGAAGCCTATGTATTGCTTTGTACAGCGGTACAATCAGCTGTTTCTCCTTATATGTGATATTTCTTCTAATTATCCCAAATATTGGTTACATTCATGTCAGCACAAACTATTACTCAAATCATTTTATTTTACAGTTTTACTTAATATAGTATCCCCCATAATGTATTCTTTGTCCACATTTCCATGTCTTATGTAAATGCATTTTCATTTCCCAAAATTGACATATTTGCCATTTTTCAGACCATTTGACTAATTTGGCAAGATCATCTTGTAAAGTCTGTCTATTTGCATCTTTTTTAACTGTTCTGATAATGTTGGTATCGTCTGCGAATTTCGGTACTTTGCTTGATATATCAAATATATATATCCGAATCATTTAAATATCTACATATCAAAACATTATATTTATCAGAGAGTATACATTATTTACTAAGTAAACAATTCAAGCCTTTCCCTAAACAAATTCAGTTTTCTCTTACTTGTATCACCTTTTTCAGTTAGACCCGAATACGAAATATTTAGTTTAAAAAAATTTTAATCTTGAATATAAAATTCTGAACAATATTTTTGTTCTGAACATCACTCAATACAACCGTTGTTTGTTCTGAACACCACCCAATACAGCCGTTGTTTGTTCTGAACACCACTCATTACAATCGTTGTTTGTTCTGAACATCACTCATTACAACCGTTGTTTGTTCTGAACACCACTCAATACAACCGTTGTTTGTTCTGAACACCACTCATTACAACCGTTGTTTGTTCTGAACATCACTCATTACAACCGTTGTTTGTTCTGAACACCACTCAATACAACCGTTGTTTGTTCTGAACACCACTCATTACAACCGTTGTTTGTTCTGAACATCACTCATTACAACCGTTGTTTGTTCTGAACACCACTCATTACAACCGTTGTTTGTTCTGAACATCACTCATTACAATCGTTGTTTGTTCTGAACACCACTCATTACAACCGTTGTTTGTTCTGAACACCACTCAATACAACCGTTGTTTGTTCTGAACACCACTCATTACAACCGTTGTTTGTTCTGAACACCACTCAATACAACCGTTGTTTGTTCTGAACACCACCCAATACAACCGTTGTTTGTTCTGAACATCACTCATTACAACCGTTGTTTGTTCTGAACACCACTCAATACAACCGTTGTTTGTTCTGAACACCACTCATTACAACCGTTGTTTGTTCTGAACACCACTCAATACAACCGTTGTTTGTTCTGAACACCACTCATTACAATCGTTGTTTGTTCTGAACATCACTCATTACAACCGTTGTTTGTTCTGAACACCACTCAATACAACCGTTGTTTGTTCTGAACACCACTCATTACAACCGTTGTTTGTTCTGAACACCACTCATTACAACCGTTGTTTGTTCTGAACACCACTCATTACAACCGTTGTTTGTTCTGAACACCACTCATTACAATCGTTGTTTGTTCTGAACACCACTCATTACAACCGTTTGTTCTGAACACCACTCAATACAACCGTTGTTTGTTCTGAACACCACTCAATACAACCAATATCCCCAAGTACAGTCAGTTCATCAATTTCTAACATAAGATATTTGTTATTATATTATAATCACAGTCATTATTTAAATGAAACATTTATCAATTTAGATGTTTTCACTGCGACAGGTGACATATCCTACCACAAGGGGCCGCCAGTGTTCACGCAAGAAGAACGCTACAAGATGGTTAGGGCCATCAAATGGGTGGACGAGGTGAGAGCTCTTGTTGTGTAGACGTATCTCCAACCAATATGATTCCGAATGTGGCGGAACAATTTTTGAATTCCCGTATAGGAATGTGTATATATAGAATATATATATATATATATAGATTGATTGGTTAACTGACTGATTGATTGATTTATTTATTCATTGATTGATTGGTTTATCATAAATATATGTGTATCATTTGATTGATTGGCGGATTGATTGATTGAATGATTGATTAATAAATTGATTGACTGACTGATTGATTGACTAATCAATCGATTGACTGATATGCACCACTGATCTTTAATGTTTTGACCCAGTTGCTAGTCATAGCTGTTTCCCTGCATGTCCACAGGTCGTGGAGGAGTCGCCGTATTTACCAACTGTGGAGACGACACTGGAGAAGTATAACTGTGACTTCTGCGTGCATGGAGGTAGGGTCGTCAACCAACACGTCTTAATTGATTACCTGTAAAGAAATATTCAATATATGTGGATTGTTTCTTTGTTTGATATCCTGTGTCGGTAGTCTTCACGGTCCAATTGTTTTACATCTTAATAGAACACCGGTCCGGCGGCCTGTGTTCTGTCTGTGTTCAACGATAAAAGGCTGGCGACAAGATATGTTAATTTATTCTAAAATATTGTTGTTGTTGTCTACCTATGTAGCGTTCGCATTCAGCATATAACGTGTCGTATGCACCCACACACTTTGACTTTTTTGCCGTCTATCCGTTCAATCTACCAACAGTAGCCGCAGTGTGTTGATTAGTTTGTGAAAGACAGATATATCGTAGGACTTAATTTTCCTTGTTAATTGTTCCGTTAACCTTATTCTTACACGGCAGACTGTTGCATGGTATATTCGGCTGGTTTATGTGATATTACTGTCAGGCTTCTTTTTCTTGAGTGTTGTAGTATTAAACAGCCATGGTTTGCAGCAGTTCATTTTAAGGAGTTACTTGATGTGGTCCAACTCCAACTTTTCTGTATCCATGTTTTCTGCTCTGCGGAGTAGTGATCTTATCACTGAACTGTTACGTTCTAAATTGTGATTCAACACCTAGCTCAAACATTGATCAACTGGCGTTGGGACGAAATTAATATTGTCGGGGCTAAGCCCAACGCTTCAGCTCACCAACAACGTCGATTTGCACACCCTTGAGGCTCGCCAAAAAGGTCACCTTCACTCTCTCCAAAACATCCAATTCCATCAAAAATACACCCCTTCCCTAAATATTGAGGGCTAATTCTATCTTCAGGCCCCCACCAAACAATTTCCACCCTCATAGTTTATACACTATCCTTAAATATTGGGGGCTAATCCTATATTCAGCCCTTTCACCCAAATTATTGGGGGATCAGTTCCACACGCACGCACGCACGCACGCACGCACACCCACCCACCCACCCACACACACACACACACACACACACATACACACGACATATATAAGGACATAAGGAAATATTTAGCAAAGATAGACTGGAATAACACACTGAAGAATAAGACAGCAACAGAATGCTGGAATATCTTAAAGATTGAAATTGAATGCATCATCGTCAAATTTGTTCCCTTAAAAAACACGGGAAACGGTCCAAAAAGAAACACTTATCGAAAGAAGCCATTAGAAAAATTAAGTATAAACAAATGATGTGGAAGTCATATAGACGTACTGGAAATGACGAAGACTACAACATTTATAAAGAAGCACTAAACCAAGCTACAGCTGAAATTAGAAATTCAAAGAGAAGCTATGAACATAAATTAGCTTGTAATATAAAACATGACAGCAAGAGTTTTTATGCGTGTGTTCGAAGCAAACAGAAAGTTCAGGATAAGGTCGGTCCTCTAGAAGATAGTGCTGGAAATATAATATCAGAAGGATTCTTAATGGCAGAAGACCTGAATTAGTATTTTAGTTCAGTGTTTACCAGAGAAGACACTAGTTCACTGCCAGTACCAGAGGCTAAGTTTAAGGGGGCAGAATCAGACTATTTAAGACAGTTAATTGTAACCCCAGAAATGGTAGCTACGAAAATTAGGGCTATGAAGGATAATAAATCATCTGGAGTGGATGGTATTCCACCCAAACTACTATTGGAAATTGTAGAACAAATTAGCATACCGCTTGCAACAGTTTTCAACTTGTCATTAGAAGAGGGAGTGGTTCCTTTAGAATGGAAAGAAGCAAACATTATACCGTTATTTAAAAAAGGTTCGAGAAACAAGTCAAATAATTATAGATCAGTTAGTTTAACAACGGTGATTTGTAAACTATTAGAAAGACTAATTAAAGATCACATGGTGGATTTTCTTGTTAAACATAACTTGATAAACCCATCTCAACATGGGTTTCTAAAAGCGAGGTCATGCTTAACAAATATGTTATGTTTTTGGAAGATATCACTAAGTGGGTAGATGATGGATCACCAGTAGTTATCATCTACTTAGATTTTTGATGTGTTATGTTGTCTATATATTCAATAGTACGTTACTTATGTATAGAATCAACATATTGACGTAACGAGCCTTGTGAAATTGAAGACGAGAATTTATTCCAAGATGGAGGATTCCTGTGTTGGCGCCACTGCGCATGCACCAAGTATGGGCGTTGTATGGAGAGCCAAAGTGGTATGAATCACAACATTTCCCTTCGATAAATAATAAACAAAAAGTCTTGTAACAATAACTATTAATTAGGGTTCATTCGATATGCAAATGTGCGGTAATATGGCTGTAATTATAGGTCCAATCTATTTGGCGGCTTGATCATTCGACTGGATCGCCTTGCCTCAACATGTCGCGTGTGGCTGGCTGTCACTGGCGATTTGGGTTGCAGGATCGCACTGGGATGTACAGCCACTTGATCATCTTCGACGCCGTCATCTACATCATCGTTCGAGGCTTGTTCTTTCCATGTTTCTTGTGTGTTACGCAAGTGTCGCCGATTGCGTCTGTATGCAGCGCCTTGTTCTGTCAGGATGTTGCACGATCTGGGCGATCTCGCCTTGCTGGTGACCTTGGCCAGGTCCCACGTTTTCCGAGTCGGATTCAGCATTCGCACAGTCTGTTGTGAGGATAGAGGTGCGAGTTCCGTCGCCGTGCGGTCATGGTATGCCTTATATCCATCTTGTCGTTGTTGAAGATATGCATTTGCATCTCCATTCGAGCGTGATGAGACTGTAGGTAGATTTGACTTGTATCGTCTACCATTAAGAAGTTCGCACGGGGATGGCAGGTTGTGGTCGATTGGGGTTGTCCTGAGGCACAACATCGCTAAATGAGGGTCACTGCCGCTTTCCTTCGCCTTTGTGAACAGTTTTTTTACTGTTTGAACTGTCCGTTCTATGAACCCATTCGACTGTGGATACAATGGTGAGCTTGTGACGTGCTCAAACCCGCATCTTGCACTAAAGACCCGGAACTCTTCAGAGCTGTATTGCGTACCGTTGTCAGAAATCAGTCTTTCCGGAATTCCATGCTCGTCGAAGATTCCTTTAAGTTGATTGATGACAGTGTTAGAGCTGATGTTGCTCAGTTTTCGTACGATCGGGAACTTGCTGTAGCAGTCGGCGATTAGCAGATACTCTGTATCGTTCCAATGGAATAGATCGGTAACCAGAGTGTGCCAGGCGTGTTTTGGCACGTCGTGTGGGATCAGTGTCTCTTTCGTGTTGGCAACTTAATGTTGCTGGCATGGTGCACACGACTGGACCATTTCGTCAATGTCATGATTGATTCCACACCAGAAGACCGCTGTCTTTGCACCTTGGTGTGCGTAATGGATCTGTTCTAGTGCGGCGGCGTGTAGAGACCTTGGTAAGACAATGCGTTGACCTTTCAGCACCAGCCCGTCTTCAACACTCGGAAATTCCAGAAGGGCATCGGGTGCGCCGGGCATTGAGCTCTGTTCTCTGGCCAACCGAGTGATATGGTTTCACGCAGCGCATGTAAGGTGTTGTCTTTCGTTGTTTCCTCGCGAATTTCCACGATTCGAGTTGGGCTCGCGTTCAGATGCATGTGTACTTCGTGCACAGATAGGTCGAGACCTTGGATAGGTCCTGTGTTACATGGGTTTACCCTGGAGAGTGCATCTGCTAGTTTGACATCACTACCAGGAACGTACTTCATGTTCTTGATGTATTGGTGGAACCGCTCAAGTCCAAACACGATGCCCAGCATTTCGCGCTCAATGTTGGAGTAGCGACTTTCTGTTTCGGTGAGCGACTTGCTGGCGAATGCAATGGGGCCATTGTCTTGCAGCAGTGCAGCACCGAGTCCCCTCTATGAAGCATCCACTTGAATGATGAATGGCTTAGTGCTGTCATAGTATCGGAGCACCTCACTGGAAGATATAGTCTTCTTCATGTCAGAAAACGCAGCATCGTGTTCTGGTCCCCAGTCGTAGGGAACGTCCGTCTTGCACAAATCTCTGAGTGGCGCCGACAGTGCAGCTAGATGTGGGGTAAATCTTCCCAGATAGTTCGCCAATCCGAGAAAGGTCTGTAGTTCCTTGACACCTGTCGGTGCTGTCATGTTGCATATCGCGGTCACCTTCTCTGGGTCTGGTTCGATGCCCTCTGCACCAATGATGTTTCCAAAGAACGGAATGCGTTTGCACCGGACAACCATCTTCTTCTCATTGAAACGTAAACCGGTGGCTCTTGCTCGCTCCAGTACTGCTGTCAGATTCGCATCGTGATCGCTGCCATCTGACTTGTAGCCCACAACGACGATGTTATCCGACATGCCGGTAACTCCGGGTATGTCGCTGAACGTTTCGTCAACCTTTTTTTGGAATACATCTTGGGCGCAATTCAGCCCGAATGGCAACCTCATGAATCTGTGTCGCCCGTAAGGTGTGTTGAAGGTTGTGTGGTAGGAGCTTTCTTCGTCCAGCTTGATGTTCCAGTACCCACTCCGGGCGTCGAGGATAGTGAAGAACTGTGCCCCATTGAGCTTCGGGAGCACATCGTCGAGCGTTGGTGTGAAGTGGTGTGGTCTTTTTATTGCCTTGTTCAGGTCTTTTGGGTCCAAGCATAATCGAAGCTTTCCGTTTGGCTTGGCAACACATACACACGAGTTCACCCAGTCTGTTGGGCGATCAACTTTGGCTATGATGCCCAGTTGGATAAGTGTATCAAGTTCCTCTTTCAGGGGTTCGCGTAGTGCTACTGGCACACGGCGTGGAGAGCGCGCTACTGGCGGCACAGTTGGGTCGAGTGTGACGTGATATTCCCCTTCGAAACACCCAATTCCATCGAACACATCTGCGTAGTCGTTCAGTATTCGTGCTTTTGCCGCTTCATCCCCTTTCGGTCGAGTAGTGCAGGCGGGCACAGGTGCTGTGGTGTCTGTGTGTCGTTCGTAATCGTTCAGTATTCGTGCTTTTGCCGCTTCATCCCCTTTCGGCCGAGTAGTGCAGGCGGGCACAGGTGCTGTGGTGTCTGTGTGTCGTTCATAGTCGTTCAGTATTCGTGCTTTTGCCGCTTCATCCCCTTTCGGCCGAGTAGTGCAGGCGGGCACAGGTGCTGTGTTGTCTGTGTGTCGTACCGCAGTAGGGCCGATGTTCATGGCGTAGTTTAATGTTACTAGCTTCAGAGCTCTGCATGTCGGAAGACCAACGATAGTAGGTCCACTTGATTTCACAACATGAAACGTGCTTACTACTGATTCGTTTCGATGTGTAACTTGAAGCTTGCATGTGCCATAGTGTGTAACCGTATGTCCTCCGTATGCAGTGATCCGCATGTTTGATGGATGCAGATTTGTGGGAATGCCATATTGCGTTACGTTGCAGCGTGGAGACATTGTCTTGTAAGTGGTGAGTGGTATGACGTTTCCTTCGGCACCTGTGTCGAGCTTGCAAGTGGGCTGATGTGTGCACTGCGGAGACTGAACTGTCAATTGCACAAGAGCCTGCGTACGTTCAGTGTTCCCAGCTTTCTCCAGTGTGTTTATTTCAAGCTTGTCGAAGTACAGTTCACTCTGGTTGTCACTGCCCTTCGTGTTTTCGAGGGTGTGTATGCCTTGCTTTTTTGCCATTGCCGGGCGGGTCGGCCTTCGTGCTCTGGCGTCTTTGGCACTGCCAATGCACATCTTTATCCAATGGTTTGCCTTGCCACAGCCACGGCACGTAGACCCGTATGCGGGACATTCTTCGAGGGCGTTTGTATAAAACCGCCCGCATTGTCTTCCACAATGACCACAGTGACTACTGTCGTACTGTTGTACTGTTGTACTGTGCGCCCTGGGTTTTGCTTAGACCTCCCATCCTGTGTTGTGCTGTAGTTGGCTGCACTCTGCCATGGTTTGCGTTGTGCCTGTGGCCTACGGTTGCTCATTGCATGAATGTTCGATTCGGCTCTAAGGTTTTTTGGAGTTGCTGTTTTGTAGCTTCTTCCGTTCTGGCTATGTCAATGGCTTCGTCTATTGATAATGTTTTGTCTCGTTCGATGAGTTTTGACTGTACACGCTCCGAGTTAGTGCCAAATATGAGAGTGTCCAGCAAGTGTTCATTGGTATCTGCATATTTGCATTCTCGTGCCAAAATGCGTACTGTTTTCATAAATGCATCAACACTTTCCCCATTTTCTTGTTTGATTGATCTCAATTTGAATCTAGCAACTCTGAAGTTGCTTTTTGGGGCCACATATTTTTCGAACCGGTCCCAATACACCGCTAGTGTGTTTGACTCGGTCCCACGTGCTAGAAATGTCAATGCCTTCCTCCCCAGACCATAGAAGTAGGTATTTCACTTTCAGTTTTTTCAACAAGGGGACCTTCAAACATGAGTTGGCACATGGTCTTGAATTTTTGTAATGCCTGTGGTACATCTGTCGACGCCCAGTCCATTTCCGCCATGGTGTCGGTACGTTGTATGCTTAGCCGTAGGCTTGAATCGTAGCTTTATTTATTTTAATGTTCAATGACAATGACCATATTATGGTCTCATAAAGAATGACATTCCTCCTACCTTGTCTGCTGGCGTTGGCATATAGGGTTTACGTTACCGCACGACGCTGGTGATTGCATTCGGATTCCAATGACAATGTTTATACATTGTCTTCGCTTCTGTCAGTTTGGCGTTCGGTCTTGACTCTTGTCGACTTGAGTTGAGTCGCTGCGCTACCATTGCGACGTCAATCTAAATTATGTAGGCCTTGTGTTTCGTCCGCGCTAACACCATGATGTGTTATGTTGTCTATATATTCAATAGTACGTTACTTATGTATAGAATCAACATATTGACGTAACGAGCCTTGTGAAATTGAAGACGAGAATTTATTCCAAGATGGAGGATTCCTGTGTTGGCGCCACTGCGCATGCACCAAGTATGGGCGTTGTATGGAGAGCCAAAGTGATATGAATCACAACAATTTTCAAAAAGCTTTCGACAAAGTTCCACATCAAAAATTACTTCTTAAACTAAAGGTCCATGGCATAGGAAATGGTATAATTAACTGGATAGAAAAATGGCAACGGGTAGTTGCTGATGGGAGGCTTCAAACTGGAAATCAGTTTTGAGTGGGGTTCCACAGGGATCAGTACTGGGACCTATATTATTCTTAATATATATAAACCATGTTGACGATGATATAGCTAGCAAGGTGTTGAAATTTGCAGATGATACAAAAGTGTTTAGAAGGATTAAAAGTGATGGAGATAGACAGCATTTACAAGATGATCTTGACAGGTTGATCAAATGGTCTGAAAAGTGGCAAATGTTGTCAATTTTGGGAAATGTAAATGCCTTCATACAGGACATGGGAACGAAGAAGTGGAATATACAATGGGGGGTACTGTACTAAGTACTACTGTAAAAGAAAAGGACTTAGGGTTAACCGTTAGTGCTGATATGAAGATTTCAGAGCAGTGCGGAATTGCAGCTTCAAAGGGAAATCAAATCCTTGGATTAATTAGGCGAAACATAACGTATAAGGAAAAAGAGCTAATAATACCGCTGTACAAAACAATAGTTAGGCCTCATTTAGAATATTGTATACAAGCGTGGAGGCCATACCGCAAGAAGGACATAGATATGCTAGAAAGAGTACAGAGGAGAGCGACTAAAATGATGCCAAAACTGAGGGATCTTAGTTA
Source organism: Escarpia spicata (assembly GCA_963995525.1). NCBI lineage: Eukaryota > Metazoa > Annelida > Polychaeta > Sabellida > Siboglinidae > Escarpia > Escarpia spicata. The sequence goes on from OZ023210.1 coordinate 63,758,462, forward strand.
TGAAAAACGCCTAAAAGAATGTGGTTTAACAACACTAGAGATCAGGAGATTGAGAGGAAATCAGATAGAAGTTTTTTAAATATTGAATGGTTATGAAAATATTGATAGAAATATGTTTTTTTCTGTTAAGAAAGATAGAAAGACTAGAGGACATGAAGTTACATTAGTAAAGGAGCAGTGTAGATTAGACGTAAGAAAGGTTTAATTTTCACAAAGGACTGTGAATGAATGGAACATATTATCTGATGATTGTGTGGGTGCTAGTAGTGTGAATATGTTTAAAAATAAAATCGACACATACCTCAGAAGGGCTGGATATATGTAGATAAAAGGGTCGGACTCTCGATAAGCCAAAGGGCTTCCTTGTCCACCTGCCATCTAGAGTTAATTCTCTGGATGGCAATCTTGTTAAATCTTGTTAAAGACTCGGACTCGACTGCGAAATTACTCGGACTAGACTCGATTCGAGCCAATGATATCGTGATTGTTATTTATTGGAACGACTTGTCACAGACCAATGAAATCACATCATGTTGGTGGTCCTATGGCATCAAGAGGTTGTTACCACCGAGATAAATATGGAAGACATGTGACCGCAAATGACGCTACGGTCTCTCGCGAAAGTTTACCGCAGCAACAACATTTGGTTATAAACATTTCGTGCAGACAAACCAACAACAAACCGCGGACTGCAAAACATGTGAGGCAAATATAGTAGATGACCAACTGACAACTAGTCATCTCGTATGCCATCTGAAAACGATTCAATGACAGTCGTTCGAACACGAAGTATAAAACCAAGATACTATGTTTATTGTAGGCTTACCCTGTATGTATATATTTAAATAAATAAATCAGTTTTGAAATTACGAAAATAATACAGACATCCTTAAAGTTCCTATTAAAACAGTTTGTAAGATGTGATGCAAATAACAAATAACGACGCTGTTGCGGATGACGCCACCTCGTCGATAAATTAAACTAGAAGTAGAAACTACGTGACGGTGGGGACATCTAACCGCGACAGTTCTTATTTACGGATATATGTGTTTGCTAAATTAATGCTGTGCCAAACAGTTATATCGATAATCATACTACGTTTACAGTTCTTATGCGAAATAATCTTATCTGCACTAAGTAATATGTAAGAATACGATTAAATGACTGAAAATAGTGACTAGATTTGATTTAAAATTCCGAGAGGTGACTTCTTGATCTCTTTTCAGTTATTCGTAGGTTGTTATACCATTGTCTGCTGAAAGAATGTTGATGCTACTGTCGACTTTGGCGTGCCTTCATTTTTGATTGATATGTTAGATGTGGACAGGCTGCCATTCTGGAGCTATTTTTAGCGATTCTCACTAAGTCCCGCTAAGCAGCAAAACATACCGTTTATAATGTGCTAGTAGTGAAACGCAATCGATTTACATGGTAGCATGTTGCAGATGATATATCAACCACAGCCGACGATGTAGATACGTATAGCTTTCTGAAATCGGCCGGTCGTTACAAGTAAGTGGCTCCAGCCAAATAGCACGTGCTCGCGCAGCTCACGTTTCATTCTTCACGCTCAATTACACTTAGTCGTTTCTTGCTATGGGTGACTATGAGGCGGGGCCTTTCAAAACTGTGTGTCTCAGGAACACAAGGCATAACTGCTTGTATCATGTGCATGGTCGTTGGTAGCATTGTTACAGTGTGTTGCATGCATGGAATATAGCTATCTATATAGTTGTTGGTATAGCATTGAACTGACTGCTTTGAGTATATTGTGCTATACGGCTTTTTATATGTAACTGGCTGCCTTGAGTGTACTTTGTTATGACTTTATATATATATATATATATATATATATATATATATGCCTTTTTGATCCTTTGTGCCGGAAGTCCAACGGACTTATGCTATCACTCATAGATATGCTAGAAAGAGTACAGAGGAGAGCAAGTAAAATGATGATAATAATAATATAGTTAATTTGTTATAGCGCCTGATCCACAATTGTTCGTGGCGCTTTACAATACAGCATGCGTCATGATCATTAAACTAAAATATTAGTATTAACACAGTCATTTAAACTGAAAAGTGTGCCATACAATAGTAAGAAAAATATTAATAAAGTAAAAGACAACTAAATATATATATATGAAATATGGTAGTAAGATGTTAACTTAAACTAAGCAAAGCACAATATTATATAATTAATAAATTACAATGCATAAGTTAATCAATAAAATATAGCAGTATAAAATCAAATAAATAAATACTTCTAAAATATTACTAATATAAATAAGTTCACTGGATCACTCAGGGCAGTCACAAACAACAAGCTACTAGCGTTCGTCAAGAATGATATTCTAAATAAATGTGTTTTTAGTTGACATTTAGTCAACAGAAGTTTCCGGACTGGAAGAGGAACAAGATATCACATTTTCAACCTGAAGATGTTAATTCAAAAATGCAGAGAAACCAACCATGACCTTGGGATCTGTTTCATAGATTATTCAAAAGCATTTGATAATGTTAGTCATCAACAACTCTGGAAAACATTGATACACATGGGATTTGACCAGAAAATTACATATCACTTATCCCAAATTTATATGTTGGACAGCAGTCTGCAGTGAGATTAGAGTGTGGTACCACAGATTGGTTCCCAGTCAGCAAGGGAGTGAGACAGGAGTGCATTTTGTCCCCCCACCTATTCAGTCTATACAGAGAGAATATCATGAGAGAGGTCGAGACTGACACAGGAAGCAAGTATTTTAATGGACTGGAAGTAAATGGACAGGAGATATATGAACTGAGATATGCCGATGACACTGCGTTAATATCCGATGCAAAAGAAGGGTTGGATAAACTGATAACTACTGTTAAAGAGCACCGCGGGATGAAAGGATTGAAACTAAACGTAAAGAAGACTAAGATTGTGAGTGTGAAGGGATGTCGAGAACCATCAGAAGTCACAGTAGATGGCGAGAAAATAAAACGAGTGGAAAGTTTTCAACATCTGGGTCATTGATAGAAGCGGATGGAAATGGGACGAAAGAGATCAAGCGGAGGTTGGCAATGGCGAGTAAAAAGTTGACGGAGATGAAAAAGCTGTGGAAAGCAACGAACAAAGATATGAAACTACGAATTATCCGAGTCTGCATATTTCTAACGGCTACGTATCAATACGAAACCTGGTCTCTTAATAAGAGCATTATTAAACGTATAAATGCATTTGAAAACAAGTGTTATAGAAAGGTATTACGAGTTTCGTGGACTGAACGTATAACTAACGAATCCATCGCAGATGAGCTTGGTATTATACCCGGGACTTTATTTAACTTTGTAAAGAAACAGAAACTAAATTATTTCGGCCATATGAAACGGCATCAATCTCTTAGAGAGACTAATAATGGAAGGAAAAGTGGAAGGCAGCAGAAGCAGAGGAAGACCTAGGAGACAATGGGGAAAGGAGATAGAGGAATGGATGGTAGCAGACGTCTGGCGAGTGGGGAGACTGGCAAGCGAAAGAGCTGTCTATAGACAATCCATCAAGGCTGCAACATCCGGAAATGAATAAGCAAACCCAACCCAATTTACCTTTAAAACTGCCAATAATGTCCGAAGATTTAATGTAATTAGGTAAGAGTGTTCCAGAGAGTTGCAGCGGCCACCGCGAACGAAATGTCACCAGCTTTGACACGAGTACGCGTTACGGAAAACATGTTGTTGTTTGCAGACCGCAGTGATCTAGCTGGTCTGTAAGGACACACGCGATCACGCAAGTAGATCGGCGCATATCAGATGAGCGGCCGAGTTGTGAATTCGTTGCAGACGAGCGATGTTGTTTGCAGATGTTCCGTATATGATTGAGTTGCAATAGTCCAGCCACGATGTTATTATGGCGTTGACTATGCGTTCCTTCGTTGTTTTAGACAAAAATTATTAATGTGGCGTAGGTGGAATGCGCACATACTAACGGTTTGTGACACCTGTTCGTTCATGTTCAGGTGTCTGTCCACGTAGGCGCCGAGATTCCGGACATATCATGAAGCTGCAATCGTACAGTCACCAACACGTATTACGCTGCCATCCACAAGTGCAGCGGCCGACTTAGGCACCACTGGAATGTACTCGGTCTGGCTGTCATTCAGGCACATGTAATTCCGCGCCATCCAATGTTTTATGTCATCCAGACATGCTTCCATTCGACGTAAAACAGCAGCGTAAGCGGTTGTACTGAGATCAAAGTGGGAGTAGAGTTGTAAGTCATCAGCGTAGTGGAGGCAGCAAAGGCCATGTTTTCTGATGATATCGCCAATTGGTTGCACATACAACGAGAAGAGCAGTGAGCCTAGGACGGAGCCTTGCGGGACACCTGACGTCAGAGGAGTTGTACCCAAAAATGTGTCACCAATTACGATGCGCTGAGTCCGTCCCTGCAGGTACGAGACCACCCAGTCTAATGCTTTGTCAACAAAGCCGTAGCGCAATCGTAGTCGTCGAATTAAGATGACATGGTTAATTATCTCAAAAGCTGCACTAAAATCGATGAGAACCAGTGATGTGCCTTGTTTGTTGTCCATGGCTGAATTCATGGCATTGGTAACGTATAGTAAAGGCGTTTCCGTCGAATGGTGTTTTCGATACGCCGGTTGGTAGCTGTCATTCATTCCCTGATCAGAGACGTGTGTGGATATTCTAAGCGCCACTACTTTCTCAACTACTTTAGACAAATGCGTGAGATTACTCACTGGACGATAGTTATTCAAGACGTCTTTGTTAAGCGATGGCTCCGTCAACAAAGGGCAAACAATAGCCTGCTTAAGCAGTATCTTCAAGAGATGCATTTGTGGTCAGTGTTACAATGGACACAAGACTGGAGGCATTGTCTTTCAGCTGGTTGGCATGTAGAGGATCTAGCACACAAGTGTTGTTCGTAGTAGCAAACGTTATTGTGATTTCTTCGGCTGCTGTAGGATGGAAGACATCTATAGGATCTGCGAAACGTTGCTTTTTATTACATGTTGCCAGATCAGTTGATATGCAAAGTTGTAAGCTTGACAACAATTTATCGATTTTGTTACTAAAAAATAGTTCGCATCCTTCCACTGCCGAGCTGAATTCCGGATGTAGCTGAGAATTATTGTGACCACCAAGAGATATCACCAGACGAAACATAGCGTTGTTATTAGCGTTTTCTAAACGATCTTGAAAATATAATGTTTTTCTCTTTAGTATCAAGGCATTGCATTCATCACGTGACGTGACGTCACGTCACGTACAACTGGCGATGGATTTCAAGTTTGGTTTTCCTCCCAAAATTTTCCAATTTCCGTTTCTTCTCACGGGCATCGTCAATGTCTGCGTCGTACCATGGATGGGTTGAGTTGTTTCGTGTGTCGCCACGTAGCGACTAATTCACCCACTTGCATATTTTTACAGCACGATGTTATATCAGCAGAAACAGATTTTATTTCGTCTCAGTCAATATAAAAGTCGATAAAAACTGAAGATCCACGGCACGAACGATTTGCAAATTTTCCGCATGTATTCTTTGGATATTCACAATTCAGTATATAGAAACACGAACATTTGATAAAATTTAAAACCATTAAATATTTGATTACTTTACACTAGAGACCAGGAGATTGCGAGGAGATCAGATAGAAGTGTTTAAAATATTGAATGGTTATGACAATATTTACAGAAATATTTTGTTCTCAGTTAAGAAAGATAGAAAGGCTAAAGGACTAGTATGAATATGTTTAAAAATAAAATCGACACATACCTCAGAAGGACGGGATACATTTAGATAAAAGGGTTGGACTTTCGATAAGCCATATAGGGCTTCCTTGTCCACCTGCCATCTAGAGTTAATTCTCTGGGTGGCAATCTTGTTAAATCTTGTTAAATAACATGCATACTATAAGCCAACTTTGAATGCCATACACTCAATATGTCCATGCTATTCACGTGCACATGCAAAACCTTCACAGTCGTGTTGTGTTATCATTTTGTTTACACATAAAGACATAATCTGGCATAACTTGATACGTTTTTTGTAGCAGCACATTTGTATGTCCTGTGTATCATTGCAACATAACATACTGTGTGCCACATTTGAATGCCATGCATGTAATATTTCCATGCAATCCATTTGTATATATAATGTAAAACTTCAACAGCCATTTTCTTCATTTTCACGTATTGACCCCTACCACGTTCAATGCTCCATAACTTCGCACATTTTTGTAGCAGTCATAATTTTTGAAACCGTATAAAGCACCCTACTCAACCTTTACAATAATGTAAGAAAACAACGTTACAATTGTTCTGATTAATCACTCATTTGGTCACCCGGGGTCACATATAGTTCAAAGGACTTCAAGGCCTCTTGGCCCATTTTTATACATAACTGGCTGCTTTGAACATTGTACATGTGCTATGTCTTCTTATATAATACTGGCTGCTTTGATTATGCTGTATCCTTACATAGAACTGGCTGTTTTGAATATGTTGACAGTTGTATTATCAATGTAGAACTCTGTGGCTTGGTTTCTTGCAGAGAATGCCACAGGACTGAGGGTATTTCTACAACTGACCTTGTAGGAAGGTAAGTAATAATGTACATATGACTCTGCCAGTAAATAAGGAAGGCCATACCATTTAATAATGATACTAATAATAGTATTAAATGGTTTGGTCTTCTTTATTTGCCCCACGAGTGTGCACGAGTAAATTAATACGACTAATTAGACCCTGGTGACAAACTACTAGCTGTAAAAAAATGTGTGTACAGTGCTGCCATCTAGTGACTGGCCAATGCTAGACTTACGCCACTTTTGGTGACTTATTAAAGTCGCATACGACGTGATGAATGAAAGTATTATTTTTAACGTAATAAATTTGCAGCCAGCAGCATCTAGGCTGATACTGTGTGTGTGTGCGTGCGTGCGTGCGTGCGTGCGTGCGTGCGTGCGTGCGTGCGTGCGTGTGTGTGTGCTCGTGCGTGTGTGTGCGCCGTGGGTGGGTGCGCGTGTGTGTGTGTGTTGGTGTGGGTGTGCGTACGTGCATGCTTGCTTTCGTGCGTGTGTGCGTGTGTCACATTATATCGGCTCTGATCAACAATGGTCAAAATAAGTGGATGCAATACGTGGACAGTGGTCAGTGTGATGTCCGTTGCAGGATGTTGTTGCTGACCAAGTCACACCATCAGTCGGCCGACTCGTCACCGGTGAACACAGCCGAAGTGCGGGACATTGGCCAGGTGCGATGGCAGCAGAATGCAACAGACTGTTGCTGTAGATTGTGTCAGTTATTGTGATGACATTCTGGCTCCAAATGTTTTATTTCTAACAGTAACACAGTTTAAGCGAGAACTATGCACGGGAAGTATTGACCTGGCAGTTGTTGCGTTAACAGTTGTCGGTAAGGCAATGTAAACAGTTGTTGGTAAGGCAATGTAAACAGTTGTTGGTAAAGCAATGTAAACAGTTGTTGGTAAGGCAATGTAAACAGTTGTTGGTAAAGCAATGTAAACAGTTGTTGGTAAGGCAATGTAAACAGTTGTTGGTAAGGCAATGTAAACAGTTGTTGGTAAGGCAATGTAAACAGTTGTTGGTAAGGCAATGTAAACAGTTGTTGGTAAGGCAATGTAAACAGTTGTTGGTAAGGCAATGTAAACAGTTGTTGGTAAGGCAATGGTAACTCATCTGCATAGTTACGATTATACGTAGCGAACAGTGACAGATCCAGGGGCCGGTTTAATGAAACGTACTTAAAATTACGCAATTACTTAGCGTCACGTGTTTGCGTAAACACCTATGTTCGTTTATATTTACAAAAATCACGTCATTTACTAAGACAATCATCTTAGCGTTAAGAACGTTCTTAGCCGCTTCATGAAACCGACCCCTGAAACCTATACCTTTGTTGCAACCAAAAACATCTGAGGCCATCATTTCAACAAAATATACGATAGAATGTCCGAGATTCACGTCAGCCAGTTTGTAAGATGAATGGATCTTGTTGCTAAGCAGTAAGTCACATAATTTCGATCGGAACTGCTTATTTGTCGGCAGTGTAAACTTAAAAAACGAAAGCATCACAATGACTTTCAGACGACAAAATTACCATGCTCCATGCATCTTACGAAATAATTACGTTTTGTGAAAGCAATCAGCCATTTAAACCACAATTATCTTTGAGCCTGTAAATTCTAGGTTTTTACCAATATTTACTACTAACTTATGTTTTTATAGAATTTAGTATTGACCATAGAAAGTTTGTTAAAGGACAAAGAAGCAAGAAGCCCATACACAAAGACATCACAGTTCCTGCCGACGACAAAACGTATCGCACAGTTCTCAGAGGGACGCGAACCAAAGCCCGGTGACAAAGTTGTCTACGTCGCTGGGGCATTTGATCTCTTTCATATCCTTTTGAGTCATGTCACACGTACTTAGTGCAATATTGGCTCTTGCTACGATCCCACTAATGATATCAACGTGCCCATTACTTGCCAAGCCACACCTAGTTTGACACACATTTTTGGTGCAATCGATATCTGATTATCCCATCACACAAGAATGCTGCAAACCACATTGAACATTGCATAGAACGAACGTGTGTGTGTGCGTGTGTGGACGCGTGCTTGTGTGTGCGTGCGTGCGTGTGTGTGTGTGCAGGGGCTGGTCTAGGGTGGACACAAAAGCCTCCACTGGCAGCCAAACCAACTGGTGTAAAACATTTTCGCCGCCGCCATAATTTCAGTTTATCCGCTGTCTCGGCTCGTCTAATGACATCGGAAGACGGGGGGTGCTGTTCAAAATTTGTCGCCGCTGACTCCACCATAACTTCATTAACGACACGTCCCCAGGCCCCCTAGACCCGACTACAGTGTGTGTGCATGCATGCATCCATGTATGCATGCATGCATGTATGTAAATATGTATAGTGTATATATGTATGTATGTATGTACGTAATATGTGGTAACGCATGTATATACGTATGCATGTACGTACGTATGCATGTACGTATGTACGTAGTACTTACACATGTATGTATATACGTGTATATGTATATGTTAAGTGTTCCCTCTTAGGCCCTTTGCATCTATGACGCAACGTTTTAGGGATTAATTTACGACTCTTCCATGGGTTAAGAGTTCTTACCGGTCAACGGTTCGTACTAGATACTAGCCAAATGTTCGCAACTTTACGAGTATGTCTGCGATCGTTTGCAACTGCGTGGACAGTCCACTGATCAGTTGATAATGCTTTATGTAACTTGCAACGATCGTAGAACACAGTTGAACTTTACGTAACGTGTGTTAAATGTCTGGTGCAAATATTTGAGGAATCGGGCGTTTCTGTTTGTCTGACTGGTGTAGAGCTTTATACAGATGTGAATCAGTTGCACAAAAGTTACAGAAAAAGAAGTTTGAGGTACGCATGATATTGCTTCAGACACATGGATTAAATGGCACGAAAGACGACCGCGTGGCAGCCAGCACACGGAAGAACAAGTCAGAGCAGACTGTCAATGTAATTGAATGCCTGAAGGACGAGGTGGGTTAGAACCAGACGCCTTTCAAAGAGTAATGTGGGATCCAGGCCTATGGAGACATGGTTGGAGCCACACAATTCCACACCAGTGGCAGAAATACGTGAGTGGAGACATGGTTGGAGCCACACAACTCCACACCAGTGGCAGAAATACGTGAGTGGAGACATGGTTGGAGCCACACAACTCCACACCAGTGGCAGAAATACGTGAGTGGAGACATGGTTGGAGCCACACAATTCCACACCAGTGGCAGAAATACGTGAGTGGAGACATGGTTGGAGCCACACAACTCCACACCAGTGGCAGAAATACGTGAGTGGAGACATGGTTGGAGCCACACAACTCCACACCAGTGGCAGAAATACGTGAGTGGAGACATGGTTGGAGCCACACAACTCCACACCAGTGGCAGAAATACGTGAGTGGAGACATGGTTGGAGCCACACAACTCCACACCAGTGGCAGAAATACGTGAGTGGAGACATGGTTGGAGCCACACAACTCCACACCAGTGGCAGAAATACGTGAGTGGAGACATGGTTGGAGCCACACAACTCCACACCAGTGGCAGAAATACGTGAGTGGAGACATGGTTGGAGCCACACAACTCCACACCAGTGGCAGAAATACGTGAGTGGAGACATGGTTGGAGACACACAACTCCACACCAGTGGCAGAAATACGTGAGTGGAGACATGGTTGGAGCCACACAACTCCACACCAGTGGCAGAAATACGTGAGTGGCGACATGGTTGGAGCCACACAACTCCACACCAGTGGCAGTAATACGTGAGTGGAGACATGGTTGGAGCCACACAACTCCACACCAGTGGCAGAAATACGTGAGTGGAGACATGGTTGGAGCCACACAACTCCACACCAGTGGCAGAAATACGTGAGTGGAGACATGGTTGGAGCCACACAACTCCACACCAGTGGCAGAAATACGTGAGTGGAGACATGGTTGGAGCCACACAACTCCACACCAGTGGCAGAAATACGTGAGTGGAGACATGGTTGGAGCCACACAACTCCACACCAGTGGCAGAAATACGTGAGTGGAGACATGGTTGGAGCCACACAACTCCACACCAGTGGCAGAAATACGTGAGTGGAGACATGGTTGGAGCCACACAACTCCACACCAGTGGCAGAAATACGTGAGTGGAGACATGGTTGGAGCCACACAACTCCACACCAGTGGCAGAAATACGTGAGTGGAGACATGGTTGGAGACACACAACTCCACACCAGTGGCAGAAATACGTGAGTGGAGACATGGTTGGAGCCACACAATTCCACACCAGTGGCAGAAATACGTGAGTGGAGACATGGTTGGAGCCACACAATTCCACACCAGTGGCAGAAATACGTGAGTGGAGACATGGTTGGAGCCGCACAATTCCACACCAGTGGCAGAAATACGTGAGTGGTCTCCTGACATGTGTGTAAGCAAGTTTGACAGGGCACAGCTCAGCTGGAGGAGAACACGGAACCAGTAAAGATCCAGATCTTGTTTGCAGGTTGGCTTTGTTTGCGTAATTATGTGAACATAGCAACAACGACTGTAGGTTCGTGTCACTCCAGTCGTCTTGTCCTACTCCAGTGTTTTTTTGCATGTTTTAACCAGGAGACACGGCTGTTTCGTGAAGACCGTGGTGGAATATTTATGACATTGTTGAATGTGTAGCCTACGTTGTACGCCAAATCCTGGGTGATTCTTGTCGTTTCCCTGACTGTGATTCAGACGTGGGACATTTAGACTTCCTGGAGAAAGTGAAGAAAGAAGGAGACTACCTGATTGTTGGCCTGCACACTGACCAGGTGAGGCTGATCAGTGCAACAAACGGTGTGATTAATGTGTGCAGTGATATAACTAGCACCAAAGCTTTAATTTTCTTTCTCCATGTCGTCCTGTGCGTCAACGCATCTGCACTCAGACCCACGATTTCCATGTCTCTTCTGCATGTGTCTTTCCATCTGGTCTTCGGTCGTCCTCTCCTTCTTCTTTCTGGTATCTCTACATTTAGCACTCTTCTCACTATGTGCTCCTCTTCCCTTCTCATCACATGCCCACACCATTTCAGTCGTTTCTCTGTTATCTTTTTGGATGCTTGTGTCACTCTCGTTGCTCCTCTAATATATTCGTTTCGGATCTTATCTTTCTTTGTTACTCCACACATCCATCTCAGCATCCTCATCTCATTCGTCTCTATCCTTGCTTCTTGTCCTTTCGTTGTTGGCCAGGTCTCAGCCCCGTACAGCATTGCTGGCCTGACTACTGTTTTATAGATTTTCCCCTTCAACTTCACTGGCATCCTCCTGACGCACAACACTCCACTGTATTTCTTCAAATTTCTCCAAGCTGCACTCTCTCTCTGTTTGATCTCCGTTTCCATGCCTCCTTTCTCTTCCATGACTGACCCTAGATATTTAAAGTGTGTCACTTTTTCCAGCCTGTCTCCTAGTATATTTACAGTTGGTCTGTCTATCTCCTCATTCCGTTCGAATCTGAAGTCCATGAATTGGGTTTTCGGTCGACTAACCCTCATTCCTCTCTCTTCCAGTGCCTTTCTCCACGTCTCCAGGTACCCTGTCATGTCTACCTCCTTTACTCCACACAGCACAATGTCATCTGAGAACATCATTGATTCTGGTACATCTTTTCTCACCTTCTCCGTCAAGACGTCCATCAATATGAGGAACAGGTATGGACTCAATGCAGATCCTTGGTGCAACCCAACCTCTACGCCAAAGTTGCTGCTTTCACCAGCCACACTGCGTACCTTTGTCTCACACCCCCGGTACATATCCTGTATCAGTCTGATGTACTTTTCCGGTACATTCCTTTCTCTCGCACATCTCCATATCTCCTCCCTTGGTACCCGATCATATGCTTTCTCCAAGTCGATAAATACCACTCTGATGTCTTTCTGTCCCTCCCTGTGTTTCTCTACTGTTTGTTTGAGAATGAAAAGCGCATCTGTGGTACTCCTGCCTGGCATAAACCAAAAATGACTTTCATGCATGTCTGTGCATTCTCTCATCCTCTTGTCTATGACTCTCTCCCATATCTTAAAGGTGTGCGTCAGAAGTTTGATCCCTCGGTAGTTCTTACACTCCTGGATGTCACCTTTTCCCTTGAAGATTGGGACCAGTATGCGCTGTCGCCAAGCCGATGGCATGTGTTCTGAAGTCATGACACAGTTGAACAGTCTACATAATAACATTTACACCAAAGTTGCCCATATATTTCCAAGCTTCAGCTGGTATTTCATCTGCTCCACAGTCTTCCCACTTCTCATCCCTCTGAGTGCTTTCTCTGTGTCTTCGTCACTGATACTCCTTACCATTCGTTGATTCACGTCCCTCTCCTCGGTTTTTGTACTCTCGGGTTTTCCTCGTTCATCAGCCAGTTAAAGTATCTGCCCCATCTCTCTTTGATGTCATCGTATTCCATCAATACTTCTCCCGTTGCACTTTTGACTGTACGTATCTGGCTTATGTCCTTTCCTGCACGGACCCTAGCTGCTGCTATTCTATAGATGTTCATATGACTATCACTAGTTTCTAGGTTGTCGTACAATCTCTCTAGTGTTTCTTCTATCACTCTTGCCATCACTTTCGTAGCCGTTGCTTTCGGTCTTTTGTACTCTGCCCTGTCTATATCTGCTCCTGTTCGTTTCCATTTCTTCAGTCTATCTTTCTTTTCCTTTACTGCATTCTCAGTGTCTACATTCCACCACCAGCTTTCTACTCCAGGCTTCTTCTTTCCCGTTGACCTCCCACATACTTCCTCCCCACACTTCCTGATCTGCTCCGCAGTTTCTTCCCACCATTCTTCCATGTTCTCCGTTGTTACTTAATCTTTATCTGATAGTCTCTCCTCTATATTTATCCTAAGTTCTCTCTCACTTCTTCCTCTTTTAGCTTCCACCATCTGATCTGTTTCCTTCTCACTGTTCTCTTCTGTCTTATTTTCCTCACCTCCAGTTCAGAAACAAACTAGTACCCTGTGTTGTGTGATGATAGCCTCTGATGGTAGCACTTTACAGTACTTTCATTCCTTAGCATGCTCTCTCCTCACCATGATGTAGTAAATTTTTGTTTCTCGTCCCCCGCTGTTATAGGTTACAAGGTGGTTCCTTCTCTTCTTGTAGACTGTATTCAGTATCCTCACCTGGTACGCTATAGCAAAGTCTAGTATCTTTATGCCTTCCTCGTTTGCGACCGCTATTCCGTGTCCTCCGTGTACATCATTTTATCCTGTCCAATCTCTTCCCACATGTCCACTTAGGTCTCCTGCCACCACCCTTCTCTCGCAACTTGGTACAGCTTGCATCTCACCATCTATGTGCTCCCAGAATTCCTTCTTTTCCTCTTCTGTGCATCCGGTTAGTGGTGCACAGCAACTGATAACATTCCACACTTCTCCTTCGATCTCTAGTTTCACTCTCACCACATCGCGCGGTCGCTCCACTGCTAGTACTCTGTCTGTCAGATCTTCACATAATACAATTCCTACTCAATTCTTCGTCCCATTTTCTCCATGGTAGTACAGTGTGTATCCGGCACCGATCTCCATTTTGTCTCCTGTACGCACAATACTTGCAGATTCTTCTTTAGCGTCAATTGTACTACTTCTCCACCTCTTCCAGTCATGCTCCCAACATTCAGTGTTACAAGTTTAATCTTCCTCATTCTCCTTCCTGTTTGGACTAACTTCTTTAGCTGTTTTCGTCCTTCAGACGGTAGCCCTTGGGCGGACGTCTCGCGCGACGCTTACAGGGTACGCCCTAGCATGGGCGTTCACTTTATTTAATCCAGCCGTATTCAGGGGTTTGGCTTAGGTTTTTATAGCCGGATGCCCTTCCTGCCACCAACCACAGTTATAAGCGGTGGGCCTAGCCTCTAGCACCAATAGCATGTGGTTTGAGATCGGAGTTGTCCTTTTCCTAGCCAAGGTTAACGAGCTGGGCCTGCCCGGGTTTGTATTCAGAGTTGTCCTTCTTTGGGTGATCTTTGGTGAATGTAAATAACACGTGGATAGTTTACTTGTGGACTGTGGATGGATGATGACAAGATTCTCACTGGCTCCTTACAGGTGGTGAACCGATACAAACTGGGCAACAACCCCATCATGAACCTGCACGAGAGAGTGCTTAGTGTGCTCACCAACCGGGTAAGATGTCATCACCCTAGTAGAGGGTGCTTAGTATCCTCACCAACAGGGTAATATGTCATTGCTCTAGTAGAGGGTGCTTAGTGTCCTCACCAACATGGTAAGATATAATCGCTCTAGTAGAGGGTGCTTAACGTGCTCACCAAAAGGGTAAGATGCCATTCCCTGGTAGAGGGTGCTTCATATGCTCACCAACAGGGTAAGATGTAATCCCTGTTAGAGGGGCAGGGTAACAAGATTTCCGAACGCACCGTTAGCGTAGCAGTTTTTAACAATGTTTTTTTCTTCTTCACGAAACCGGGTTTTGGCCAGTCAGGTTCGTAAACAAGCATCAATCAAACAAGACTGTAATCAATCAATTGATCGGAATCAACCAATAATTGATTAATCGGAACAGCACTAATTTTCACATTTCGAGTTGTCACTGCTGAAAGATTGCAATGGTAACCTCAATATTTATGTATCCCATATGAAGTAGAATAACCAAAGGTAATTCTAATTACATATGGTGGGATTTTGCCCTTTGACACAATTGTTGAACGGATTGCTCTGATTTTCTTCAACCAATGTTTATCTTGTATTCGACTTAGACGAGTCAAATATATAATGTGATGAAATGTCAACTCGATCTGAACGTTGGGACTAAGTTGGGTCAGTTGTTGTTAAATGCAGTATGTATAGTAAATTAATAGTTATTGATGCTCCGCATTCTGCGACTGCAATGGTTATGCATTACATGTTTAATTCTAGGCATATCAGGGTACTATTTAATAATAATAATATAATAATATATTTCATTTGGTATAGCGCCACATCCAGTATTGTTCGTGGCGCTTCACAACATATTAAACTAAATATTAGTAGTAAATAATAAAATAAATACATACTGAATAATGTAGAAATTCTCAATAAATAAATAGATATATTAGCAGTTATTCATCAAAATTACATAATATTAATAATAATCAATCTAGCACAATAATTATATAAAAAATAATACTAATAAATAAATATATATATATGATTAATAATAATAAATAATTTAGTAAAACATTTAATATAAAATAGTTTACGTGAGGAATCATGAATAATCATTATACGATTACGATAACTAATTAAAATTGGTTTTAATAGAGGGCAGTGTTCATCTAGAATGACACTAATGTGAAATACAAAAGAAAAGTGTCTTCAAACGACATTTGAAGCTGGCGAGAGTGTCACAGGTTTTAGCAACACTTGGTAAAGTGTTCCATAGGGACGCAGCAGCTACAACGAACGAGCCGTCCCCAGCCTTGATATGAGTGCGCATCATTTCCAACATGTTACTGCTCGCAGAGTGCAGTGCTCTTGCCGGTTGATGAGGGTGCACGGGTTCACACAGGTACACGGGCGCGTCATTGTGCATGGCACTATGTGGACGACGCAGGATCAGTCTGGCAGCCGAGTTGTGTATTCGTTGCAGCGTTCCTTTGTCGGTTTGGGTAGAAAACAGTTAATCTGATTTATGTGGCGGAAGTAGAATAAGCATGCGCTGACAGTTTGCGACGCTTGCTTTTTCATATCTAGGTGCCTGTCAATGAAGACACCGAGACTTTGAACACATCGTGAAGCTGTAATTGTAGAACCACCAGCGCGAATCAGTGCGAAAGTGCCATCAACGATTGCATCCGCAGACTTGGGTACAATCGGAAGATGCTGTGTCTTGCCGGCGTTCATGCACATAGAATTCCATGCCATCCAGTTCTTTATTTCATCCAAACAATCCTCCATTTGCTGAACTGCAGCCGTTAAAGCGTAAATATTCAGGTCGAAATGTGAGTAGATCTGTAAGTCGTCAGCATAGTGGTGGAAGAATAGTCCATGGGCTCGAATGGTGTCACCGATAGGTTGGACATACAATGAAAAGAGCAGTGGTCCAAGGACAGAGCCTTGCGGGACACATGTCGTTAAAGTAGTAGTAGTACTCGACGATTGGTCACCCATTACTATTCGCTGCGTCCGGTCTTGCAGATATCATCCAGTCCAGTGCTTTTCCAACAAAGCCATAGCGCAAACGCCTAATCAAGATGTCATGGTTGATAATATCGAAGGTAGCACTAAAATCAACGATAACCAAGATGGTTCCTTGTTTATTGTCCATGGCTGTTTTGACGGCACTTGTAACGTACAGTAGCGCGGTTTCGGTCGAATATTTTTTCGATATGCCGACTGAAAGCACTCAACCATTTGCTGATCAGAAACATGCTTCATTATCCTGCGACCACTTTCTCAATTATTTTGGATAATTGTGTAAGGTTACTCACAGGTCGATAACTGCTCAGAATCTTTGTCAAGTGATGGTTTCTTCAAAAGCGGACAGACAATTGCATGCTTCAGCGACTTTGGCATGACTGCCTCGACCAGCGAAGCATTAGTAATCCGTGTGATGACAGACACAATACTTGTGATATTGTCTCTTAGTTGAATTGCAGGCAGAGGATCCAATGCGCACGTTTTGTCAGTAGTACCACAAATCGCTGTGATCTATGTGTTCGTTGTTGGATCAAACACTTGGATACAGTCAGTGAAACAACGTCTTTCATCTGTTGGCCTATCGATGATGTTGAAACACTGCAGACCTGACAGGAGCTTGTCGATCTTTTCACTAAAGAAAAGTGAAATTAGGTCGCATCTTTGGGCCGTCAAGTGGAATTTCGGGCTATTCCTGTATGCGGTGGCCATCAATCGAACTCAGTAATCGAAACATGGTTTTGTTGTTTGCCTTCTCCAGGCGGTTTTGATAATAATCCGTTTTGCGTGCAGATATCAACGCAGTATATTCTTCACGAGCGGTGACATATAATTGCCGATGAATCTCCAGCTTAGTTCTTCTCCACACATTCTCCCGTTTCCGCTTCTTATCCCTGGCGTCGTCGATGTCAAGAGTCGTACCAGGGATGTGGTTTGTTGTCTCTTACGTTAACATTGCGTAACGGGGCATGTTTGTCAAGGTATTCAGTGAGACAGATGTTGTACATATCAACCAAATCCTCTGCTTGTCGATCATTCGCGCATGTACGCAATGTCGTGTCAGCACATGCAGACTCGATATCGTTTCGGAATGCATCTGTTTCAATGTTCCTGAAATTCCGCTTTGCAATTGTCTTAGTTTTTTTACTGCAGGCTTCAGTGCTCTTAGTGTGAGTTCAATGCGATGGTGGTCAGACAGAGAGTCAGGATGCACAGTAAAGGAAATAATGAAGTCGTCATCAGTTTGACTGATCATAAGATCCAATATATGTTCAGTTTAGTGCGTTGGCGAATGTATATGTTGAGTTAGATTGAACGATTCACATAGAGTGCGAAGTGGTTTTGATTTGAGGGTATCGGCAAAATGAACATAGAAGTCACCATTGAAGACGGTAGGAACAACGGAGATGGATGCCTCGATGAATAGTTGCTCAAGCAACCCAGATATTGTATTTCAACAAGAACGGGTTGGTGAGTTGCAGACGGAGAAGTTCGATGGTTGTGAATGGCAGCTTTGGGAGGATCTTGGTGTTGAAGGTATTTCGATGAACTATGGCAACTCCGCCGCCACGACCAGAGGCACATGCTACGTGATTGAATGTGTAGCCGGGATGCGTCAGTTCAGCCACAATCGCTTCGTCTCCAGTTTTTTAGCCACGTCTCGGTGGTGGCCAAAACATCCCAATCGTGTTGATAATTTCCTCATTTATAATCAGGTCTTATTTTTTTACAGACCTTGCATTGATCAATGCGATGTTGGTGTAACGATTTTTAAAATCATTGTCACCGGTTTGACAAGACGACAGTCTCACTTGTGTAATGTTCGTGTTGTTGACGCCGCGTTGGTGATAAGTGGGTGTAAAGCCGGGCCGACGTCCAATTACTGGACGTATTGTACGATGGCGATTGCGACCGGCTCTGCAACCTCGTGTAACCGCACAAATTCCATTGTCCTTTAACGTGTCGAACAAAGGCTGAGGCAGTTTTACGCCAGTGATACTCGCAATGTTATGGGCGAAGAAGAAGAACAAGAAGAATGTGTTTCATTTGACCCAGACATTTCAAATAATACGTACAATACATCCATGTCAACAAATTTAAATAATACAAATATATAACCTTATGGTAAACATGGTATAATGTATGATAAATAACGAAACATAGGATCAGGAGACTCCTCTAAGACTATGGTAGTCGCTATCGAGGAGCCACCTTTTGTAATAAACTGAATCAATACATCACCTAAACAAATTCTTCCAGAATAAAAAAAGAAAGAAAAAACCATATTATGTATGCATGTGTGTAGTGTGAGCAAGCTTACATGATTATTGAGTTTGTCGTTTAGGCACTGTTTTGTTGACAAGTTGACAGGTGGTTGTCGGTTCTTAATTTTGCTTACATATATAGCAATTTTGCCTGGTGCATGTTACTTGATAATTTTGTAAAAAATAAAGTTTAACATACTTGGCAAATCCTTGTGAACTGTGTGTACTAAGCTTTTCTTTGACAATATCAGGAATGATATTTAGTAAAAGTGGCAAATTATGCCTAAGACATTTCTTAGCAAATTCATGTTTAATTTTATAAGTGTATATTTTATTCCTAACTCTTGTATCATGATTATGTACCTCATAGTTAAACATTATCCTCCAGTTTTGTAAATAAACTGGTAAGTCATTATGTAAATATTTATAGTAAAATAAGTTGAGTTTTTTGTGAAGTGGTTCTGTGTGGGAAGTATAATTACTTAAGGTAATAATTTTCAAGGCTTTTTTGAAGTTTTATTATTCTATTTGATTGAAAGCCCCACACCATGATGCAATAATTAATGTGTGGCACTATTAAAGAATTATATAATATTATTTTAATATGAAGAGGTAACACATGTTTCAATTTATTTAAAATGGCAATTTTTTTAGAACAAGCATTTGATATTTTTTCAGTATGCTTTTTCCAGTTTAGATTTGTATCTATAATTAAACCCACTAAATTAAATTCTTTGACTTGTTCAATATTTACATTGTCTATCTTCAGAGTAAGTGTCTGTATATTTTTCTTTGCCTTTTGAAATGTCATGTATTTAGATTTTGCTATGTTTAGCAATAATTTATTTATTTTGAGCCATTCATTTATCTTTAAAAGTTCTTCATTTATTCAAGATTCTAAATTTTCGTCATGTATTTTCGTCATCTTGTGCAAAATCATTGATATATATGATGACTAACAGGGGTTCTAAGATTGAACCTTGTGGTACACCTGTTGTTATTGATAACATATTTGATTTTATATTGTCAATTTCCGTATATTGTTTACGATTTGTTCCTGCCGAGTGTAGGTCACCATGGGTACAGGTGTGCCACCGGAATAAAAGTCGCAGAAAAACACACACATATAAAAACCAATAACACGATAGAGCAGCTGCGTGCATTCAGGGTAATGTCAGCAAAACGATGTTCGAATATCACCAGTGTCGTAGTAATACAAATAAGTCAAATATTCAATGTTAAACACAGAGCAAATAAATAGCTGCCACTAGGGCGCTTGTCACATGTCGCTCCTCGGGGGTAGTGATTTGTGCTCAATATTATGTGACTGCAGTAATGATTGGGCCCGTGTTTAATTGTAGCATGTATCGGAGGTGGTTATTGGTGCTCAGTATTACGTGACAGCAGTAATTATTGGCTCCTGTTAATTGCAGTATGTATCGGAGGTGGTTATTGGTGCTCAGTATTACGTGACAGCAGTACTTATTGGCTCCTGTTAATTGCAGTATGTATCGGAGGTGGTTATTGGTGCTCAGTATTACGTGACAGCAGTACTTATTGGCTCCTGTTAATTGCAGTATGTATCGGACGTGGTTATTGGTGCTGAGTATTACGTAACAGCAGTAATTATTGGCTCCTGTTAATTGCAGTATGTATCGGAGGTGGTTATTGGTGCACAGTATTACGTGACAGCAGTACTTATTGGCTCCTGTTAATTGCAGTATGTATCGGAGGTGGTTATTGGTGCTCAGTATTACGTGACAGCAGTAATTATTGGCTCCTGTTAATTGCAGTATGTATCGGAGGTGGTTATTGGTGCTCAGTATTACGTGACAGCAGTAATTATTGGCTCCTGTTAATTGCAGTATGTATCGGAGGTGGTTATTGGTGCTCAGTATTACGTGACAGCAGTACTTATTGGCTCCTGTTAATTGCAGTATGTATCGGAGGTGGTTATTGGTGCACAGTATTACGTGACAGCAATAAGTATTGGCTCCTGTTAATTGCAGTATGTATCGGAGGTAGTGATTGGTGCACCATACACCGTGACGGCCGAGCTGATGGACCACTTCAAAATGGACATGGTGTACAACGGAGCGACGCCGATAGCTCTCGACGTCGATGGGAAAGATCCATATATGGTGGGTGCCGACATTCCCCCCTCCACCCCATGGGGAGGATGCAAAAAGAATGTTTCTACCTGAGCGTTTCAGTTTGTGGAATGTTATCATGTCAACAATTCATTTTGCAAAACAAAAGTAGTAAGGTTTCTTTTGACTTGGAACACAATTCTTGGAACCAAGCTCAGAGGCGCATCAATCACGACTAAAAGCTTGGGCAATAATTATTAATGTCAATATCGAAAAGCGATGTTAAAGTCGTCAACAGGTTGGTGTATACGATGAAGCTGAGATGGATGTATTAAGCAAGGTTAAAACGTCTTCACGTGACGGCGCTATTGTGTCATGATTTCGACTGATCCAACTCCAAGATGGAACAAATTATAGAGTCGGCGCAACAGAAGATGCCTTAGTTCCACTGTTGTTGCTTACTCTAGGGGCAAATGCCTTAGTTCCACTGTTGTTGCTTACTCTAGGGGCAAATGCCTTAGTTCCACTGTTGTTGCTTACTCTAGGGGCAAATGCCTTAGTTCCACTGTTGTTGCTTACTCTAGGGGCAAATGCCTTAGTTCCACTGGTGTTGCTTACTCTAGGGGCAAATGCCTTAGTTCCACTGTTGTTGCTTACTCTAGGGGCAAATGCCTTAGTTCCACTGTTGTTGCTTACTCTAGGGGCAAATGCCTTAGTTCCACTGTTGTTGCTTACTCTAGGGGCAAAACAAACAACTTATTTTATTCTTCACACTAATGATCAGATAACAAAGTAAATATGTAGTGTTGTTAAAAAAAACATTTGGTTGTGATTATGCCCACATAGAGCATGTTTAGGTTAATCCTTTAATTCAGCAATACCACGCTAACATTATTTAGTGTAAACTATACCATGTATATTCTTGTTGGTTGAAGGAGCCAAAGAGACGGGGAAAGTTCAAATACATCAACAGCGGCAACGAGCAAACAACTCAGAACATCATCCAGCGCATCATTAGAAACAGGCAAGTATCGCTTCTCCTCTTTATATTATATACAGCCGTCTCCTTCTTGGGCGGCCCCCTCGTTAACGGCCACCCGCCAATAGCGGCCAGGTCTACGTTGCCTTAACTAATTTATCATTAAACAACCCATCTAGAGTGGCTACCACAACGCAACCAGTGGCCAATTACCAGTTACCCCTTTGTAACAGCCACTTGGTTGGTCGAAGATCTCAGCAACATGATTGCCCATCGTGCTAGTTACACATGCGGACCATAATGTCTGGCTGGGCGCGGCCACATTAGATCTCAGCAACATGATTTCCAATGTTGCTACACATCCATATCAATTAAACAATTTTATATTGTGTATGATGGTTTGCATGGAAGGTAGGATGCTGACTATGTGTCCCCTTGTTGAGCGACCACCAATGTTATACGGCCAAATTACCTACCTTTGCAGAAGGGATGACCGCTCAAGACTAGAGGCGGACCGTTGTACTAACAAAAAATGTAGTTCGTCTAACAACGCTACTAATCCTTAACCTTTACAAACCCTGAAACAACGGGGAAATTTGGGAACAATAAAAGCGTTACTTTTCCATGAGTCATATATGAACCTCTGAAGGTTTGGTGCTCGATATGCAAACCGTCTCGCAGATAAATGTTAAAATACATACATTAGCTCGACAATAATTAGAAGGTTCACGTGATCAAACGTCGGGCGCATCCGATTGGTCCAATTATGACAGAACTATTTGTTTCTGTCATGACACGGCCATCACACACAGGCGCATGCGGTGTCATGGAACTAGTATTGTTTCAGTCATGACACGGATATCACATACAGGCACAGGCGGTGTCATGGAACTAGTATTGTTTCAGTCATGACACGGCCATCACATACAGGCGCACGCGGTGTCATGGAACTAGTATTGTTTCAGTCAGGACACCGCCATCACACACAGGCGCATGCGGTGTCATGGAACTAGTATTGTTTCAGTCATGACACGGCCATCACATACAGGCGCATGCGTTGTCATGGAACTAGTATTGTTTCAGTCATGACACAGCCATCACACACAGGCGCATGCGGTGTCATGGAACTAGTATTGTTTCAGTCAGGACACCGCCATCACACACAGGCGCATGCGGTGTCATGGAACTAGTATTGTTTCAGTCATGACACGGCCATCACATACAGGCGCACGCGGTGTCATGGAACTAGTATTGTTTCAGTCATGACACGGCCATCACATACAGGCGCAGGCGGTGTCATGGAACTAGTATTGTTTCAGTCAGGACACCGCCATCACACACAGGCGCATGCGGTGTCATGGAACTAGTATTGTTTCAGTCATGACACGGCCATCACATACAGGCGCATGCGTTGTCATGGAACTAGTATTGTTTCAGTCATGACACAGCCATCACACACAGGCGCATGCGGTGTCATGGAACTAGTATTGTTTCAGTCAGGACACCGCCATCACACACAGGCGCATGCGGTGTCATGGAACTAGTATTGTTTCAGTCATGACACGGCCATCACATACAGGCGCAGGCGGTGTCATAGAACTAGTATTGTTTCAGTCATGACACGGCCATCACATACAGGCGCAGGCGGTGTCAAGGAATTAGTATTGTTTCAGTCATGACACGGCCATCACATACAGGCGCAGGCGGTGTCATGGAACTAGTATTGTTTCAGTCATGACACGGCCATGACATACAGGCGCACGCGGTGTCATGGAACTAGTATTGTTTCAGTCATGACACGGCCATCACATACAGGCACATGCGTTGTCATGGAACTAGTATTGTTTCAGTCATGACACAGCCATCACACACAGGCGCATGCGGTGTCATGGAACTAGTATTGTTTCAGTCATGACACGGCCATCACATACAGGCGCACGCGGTGTCATGGAACTAGTATTGTTTCAGTCAGGACACCGCCATCACACACAGGCCCATGCGGTGTCATGGAACTAGTATTGTTTCAGTCATGACACGGCCATCACATACAGGCGCATGCGTTGTCATGGAACTAGTATTGTTTCAGTCATGACACAGCCATCACACACAGGCGCATGCGGTGTCATGGAACTAGTATTGTTTCAGTCAGGACACCGCCATCACACACAGGCGCATGCGGTGTCATGGAACTAGTATTGTTTCAGTCATGACACGGCCATCACATACAGGCGCACGCGGTGTCATGGAACTAGTATTGTTTCAGTCATGACACGGCCATCACATACAGGCGCAGGCGGTGTCATGGAACTAGTATTGTTTCAGTCATGACACGGCCATCACATACAGGCGCAGGCGGTGTCAGGAACTAGTATTGTTTCAGTCATGACACCGCCATCACACACAGGCGCATGCAGAGTCATGGAACTAGTATTGTTTCAGTCATGACACGGCCATCACATACAGGTGCACGCGGTGTCATGGACTAGTATTGTTTCAGTCATGACACCGCCATCACACACAGGCGCATGCGGTGTCATGGAACTAGTATTGTTTCAGTCATGACACGGCCATCACATACAGGTGCAGGCGGTGTCATGGAATTAGTATTCTTTCAGTCATGACACGGCCATCACATACAGGCGCACGCGGTGTCATGGAACTAATATTGTTTCAGTCATGACACGGCCATCACATACAGGCGCACGCGGTGTCATGGAACTAGTATTGTTTCAGTCATGACACGGCCATCACATACAGGCGCAGGCGGTGTCATGGAATTAGTATTGTTTCAGTCATGACATGGCCATCACATACAGGCACAGGTGGTGTCATGGAACTAGTATTGTTTCAGTCATGACACGGCGATCACATACAGGCACATGCGGTGTCATGGAACTAGTATTGTTTCATTCATGACACGGCAATCACATACAGGCACATGCGGTGCCATGGAACTAGTATTGTTTCAGTCATGACACGGCCATCACATACAGGTGCAGGCGGTGTCATGGAACTAGTATTGTTTCAGTCATGACACGGCCATCACATACACGCGCATGCGATGTCATGGAACTAGCATTGTTTCAGTCATGACACGGCAATCACATACAGGCACATGCGGTGCCATGGAACTAGTATTGTTTCAGTCATGACACGGCCATCACATACAGGCGCACGTGGTGTCATGGAACTAGTATTGTTTCAGTCATGACACGGCGATCACATACAGGCGCATGCGGTGTCATGGAACTAGTATTGTTTCATTCATGACACGGCCATCACATACAGGCGCAGGCGGTGTCATGGAACTAGTATTGTTTCAGTCATGACACGGCGATCACATACAGGCGCATGCGGTTTCATGGAACTAGTATTGTTTCATTCATGACATGGCCATCACATACAGGCGCAGGCGGTGTCATGGAACTAGTATTGTTTCAGTCATGACACGGCCATCACATACAGGCGCATGCGGTGTCATGGAACTAGCATTGTTTCAGTCATGACACGGCAATCACATACAGGCACATGCGGTGCCATGGAACTAGTATTGTTTCAGTCATGACACGGCCATCACATACAGGTGCAGGCGGTGTCATGGAACTAGTATTGTTTCAGTCATGACACGGCCATCACATACAGGTGCATGCGGTTTCATGGAACTAGTATTGTTTCAGTCATGACACGGCCATCACATACAGGCGCAGGCGGTGTCATGGACCTAGTATTGTTTCTGTCATGACACGGCCAACACATACAGGCGCATGCGGTTTCGTGGAACTAGTATTGTTTCAGTCATGACACGGCCATTACATACAGGCGCACGCGGTGTCATGGAACTAGTATTGTTTCAGTCATGACACGGCCATCACATACAGGCGCAGGCGGTGTCATGGAATTAGTATTGTTTCAGTCATGACACAGCCATCACATACAGGCGCATGCGGTGTCATGGAACTAGTATTGTTTCAGTCATGACACGGCAATCACATACAGGCGCATGCGGTGCCATGGAACTAGTATTGTTTCAGTCATGACACGGCCATCACATACAGGCGCAGGCGGTGTCATGGACTTAGTATTGTTTCAGTCATGACACGGCCATCACATACAGGTGCATGCGGTTTCATGGAACTAGTTTTGTTTCAGTCATGACACGGCCATCACATACAGGCGCAGGCGGTGTCATGGAACTAGTATTGTTTCAGTCATGACACGGCCATCACATACAGGCGCATGCGGTTTCATGGAACTAGTATTGTTTCAGTCATGACACGGCCATCACATACAGGCGCATGCGGTGTCATGGACCTAGTATTGTTTCAGTCATGACACGGCCATCACATACAGGCGCATGCGGTATCATGGACCTAGTATTGTTTCAGTCATGACACGGCCATCACATACAGGCACAGGCGGTGTCATGGAACTAGTATTGTTTCTATCATCGCAATGTGTTGAAGGGGAA
Organism: Escarpia spicata; assembly: GCA_963995525.1. Taxonomy (NCBI): domain Eukaryota; kingdom Metazoa; phylum Annelida; class Polychaeta; order Sabellida; family Siboglinidae; genus Escarpia; species Escarpia spicata. The sequence continues at coordinate 63,785,017 of OZ023210.1, forward strand.
TGTCTGGTCCTCGTGTTTTATATTAATTAATATAAAGTTATTAAGACTGGAAAATATGTTGAATGTACCTATTTGTAGCCCACCAAATTACATTTAATAAGCTCGAGACATTGTTCACTATTTGAATGTTTAGCCTGCGAAAAGTGTACAACATGTTAGATCATAAATAACTATGTAATAATTTATCAGGGACACTGACTGGTTTAGCCGCACAGCTCTTTGATGTACAGAGCAGTTGCGATATTTCCATATTGAAGGAAGGCAATTCAGTGACCTTCATAGACCATTAACTTGAAAGTGCTGCCAAGCATTGGACGGTGATGATTGGACGGTTCCTCGTTACAAAAGGCTGTCAATCAGGAAACTCTAAAATCATGAAGTGTTTCAAACATATGAACTGATGACGCAGATTTATTTTATTTTCATAGGTTTGACATTTGTATTGTGTTTCTTGCAGGTTGGACTACGAAGCTCGAAACAGTAACAAAGAAAAGAAAGAAATGAAGTACGCATCAAAAATGTGTTGATACCAACTTGTTGCCGCGTGGCAGAAATCCCTGCAGGCACCCAATGTGGACATGACGTTAGATGTATCTAGGGTTTAGATCCTAAAACATCGCTTGTAGGCATAGATACAGTTTGGTGATGTTGTAACATTCCACTGTTATTCACAGTTGTTCTATATGTATAATTAATGAATCTCTGAAGATTGGAACATCCACGGAGCAGACGACTGTGTAATTCTGAGTGATATTGTTAATTGTAGTTGTTGATAGTTAGTTTTATTAACTTTTTAGGTGTATAGAGCCTACAAATGTAAACATATACTATGATAAGCCACGTGGTTTTATTTTAGCTTGAAAAAAAAAGGCAAATCATGTCACCAAATATTTGTTCAGAAAAGTTGAGTCAGGGGTCACGAACCTGCGACATAAACGTTATCGTTTGCAATTAAGTTTTATTTTAGTGTGTGACTTGTGTGAGTATCAATGTAGCTGGCCTACTCGCCAACTACCGCCCTATCTCTAATATATAACACGACGTTCGTGGAGAAGACAACTGGGCGTTTCATTGTGCAACAACTGTGACACTTCATGGACGAGAACTGTAGACTATTTACTGAGTTGACCAAAGTACATAGGTCTATTGTCAAAACCATAATAGTGACGAGATGACACTATTGCGCGTCCATGACGACGTGACACAGTGGATAATCCCCGAGGCGTACTTCTCTCTTGTTAGACCTCACTGTGGCATTCGCCACCATTGATCACAACGCATTGCTCCGAGTGTGATGATTGCGTGGCTACGGATTAGATGACGACGTCCATGCCTGGCTGACATCGTAGATGAACCTATTATATGCGGTACCCTTGGAGACCAACTTTCATAACAATTTATTTGCATAAGATGAAATATATCCTGTGTGTCCCAGTAGGAAATTAACTTTATCAGGTTCTCATATTGAGACAGACCACATTAGATTTTACACATGTGACCATCAATACAGCTTTGGGCTGGATGCTAAATTTATCCAGAATTGTTGAACATTCTGAGCGTGTGGTGTGGGGAATTCGTAAAAAAATTATACCTCATTTTTCATTAAAAAAAATCCATCCAAACCTGATACATTTCAATTTTGTCCCAGTCTGGCGAGTGATTTTGAAATGTTGGTGCATTCTGTAAAACAATTACTGCGAGGATACGTGAGAGACTAGCGTTGCTAACTGCCCACGGTATAGAACTAATGCATTAGCACATTCAACATTCACTATACTAACATGTCCCACAAGTGTTTGAACAAAATTCACGTCACACCTAATCATCATTTTCCAACGGAATTTATTTGTGCTATGACGGGCAGATCAGATATCTACCTATCTGTTTTAGGTATCTTCCCAATGAATCATTTTATTCAGAGAATGTTGTGCTGTAAACACGCAACAAGGAGTTTTATGGATAAAAACAATTACACCACATTTGAAAGAAATGTCACCGAGATGACGTTTTAGGCATCTAAACTCGGAGATCTGTGTATCAACCGTGTCACCATCATTATCGTTGTCTATGTCTACAGGCTGAGCAAACACACGGTTCCCCAGTGCCACCAGTATCCCTGAGCCCACGGTGCCTCAGTGCTCATAGTGGATTTTTTAAAGCTTGGTGAACCATTAAGATAATTATATTTGTGTCTGTGTCTACACTGAAAAGTAACTTTTATAATATTTCTATTTTTAATGTTTGGTTATGTCTAATGTTACATTACATCTTTCATGTTTTAAACAATGGAATATTTAAAGTTTGGTGAACAATTATTATTACTATTTGTGTATATTGAGCAATGTTTTATATCATTCTTATTTTTAATGTTTGTTTATATTGTAATGTTACTCATTTTAACTGGATAAATAATGACTGTGAGAATCGTGTGATGACATGAGAAGATGTCTGCACCAAACACTGATGAACTCATCAATTAAAAATGCTTTACAATTATAAACAAAATAGCAAGAATACCCTCAAAAAAGCAGATTTGTTTAATCTAAAATGGTCATGCAAGGTTACTAACATCACATAATGGAAAGAGACCAAACAGGTGTGAGTGGAAATAAAGAAGAGAAAATGGAGGTAGATAAGATACATACTCACCAATAAATATTTCCAGACAAAACCTGACATGGTCTCTCAAGGGAGGAAAAAAGATGAAGGCCCATAAACACCTGGTCCCCTGGTGGAAAGACATAGACTCAGAGAAACAGCTACGTCAGGAAGGAACTACAAAAGCTAACGACAGTCCACAGACAGGCAACATTACAGTGGAGGATCTTCACCAATGGTTATGCTCCCAGCAGGCACACACACTTAACTAAAGCAGCTTCCTCTGCTCAATTTTCTGGCTCCTGTTAATAATTCATTTTGTGAACAATAAAACCAATCTAATATCCACTACATGTTAGGTCGTGTATGCAACTTCTTTACGCAGTTTTGGTGAACTCGTTATACAAACTATCGGAAAACTATGACTTGTTTTACGTTACATGCACTACACCGTATTACTATACACCGTATTACTATACACCGTATTACTATACACCGTATTACTATTAATTCAAGATATTCTAGAAATAGTGCAATTTTGTGACACCACACGTGATCGAGTCAGTGAGAGACTGAAGTCACGTGACCACCCAGTTCACTGGGCTGGAAGCAAAATGTCGGCTGTGCAGTTGGCTTTAACAAGCTATCAGATGTAGCTACGATAATTTCTTTCAACGATTTAAAACAAGAACGCATTTGTATATTACACAGAATGCACAATTAAAATACTTGGATATAGAAGATTCACAATGGCCAGTCAAACCAGCTTATGAAATTGCTTTAACTAACAGTCTTTGTCCATCAGGTGGCAGGTGAACGTATGAAACAGTGGTGCAGAATGTGTGCTTCATGATGGGGTATCAGCATCCTGAACATGCTCCTGCAAATACTCCACCTCCTTCTTCTCTTTCTTGCTGTTGCGAGCTTCAAAGTCCAACCTGCATGAAAATGGAAAACATTCATAATATTTAATCAAACAAAATGAACTCTTTCATTGGACTGAAGTCTTGAGTAAATACTTTTTGTCAGACCTGCATTTCAAAGATGGCAGCAGTTTGTAATTTGAGCAATTATTTGTAACATTGCAAAATTTGAAAGTTTAATTTTCTAATTTAGATAAGTATTGAGCTGTACCATACTGGCAGACAAACAACAAGTGTTTAGAAGTGTTTGTGGTTTCTCTCTGATGGTTGTCGTTGGCAAATCACCCCAATCATTTTTATTTCTCTTTGGGGAACCAAGGTAATCTTCCTCAATCAATTAAAACAATGCAGCAGAAATGGTACTTTCATAACAAGGACATCATAATGTTGACCATTTCAACATTATATATATATAAAGAGGAGAAGTGACACTGGCCTGTTTCTAATGATGCGCTGGATGATGTTCTGAGTAGTTAGCTCGTTGCCGCTGTTGATGTGTTTGAACTTTCCCCGTCTCTTTGGCTCCTTCAATCAAGAAAACCTGGTGTCAATGCTAGTGTGAGAGTACAAGATGCAGCTGCACATTTCTAACTTGGTGTTCCAATGACAAACCCTCTAACAATAATGGTAACAAGACTAACAATGACTAAACAGGATCAACTGCGGACCAGGATTGGTGCCTGCATCACCAGGACTGGTGCCAGCCTCACCAGGACTGGTGCCAGCCTCACCAGGACTGGTGCCAGCCTCACCAAGTTGGTGCCTGACTCACCAGGATTGGTGCCAGCCTCACCAGGACTGGTGCCCGACTCACCAGGACTGGTGCCCGACTCACCAGGACTGGTGCCAGCCTCACAAGGACTGGTGCCAGCCTCACCAAGTTGGTGCCTGACTCACCAGGATTGGTGCCAGCCTCACCAGGACTGGTGCCCGACTCATCAGGACTGGTGCCTGACTCACCAGGACTGGTGCCAGCCTCACAAGGACTGGTGCCAGCCTCACCAGGACTGGTGCCAGCCTCACCAGGACTGGTGCCAGCCTCACCAGGACTGGTGCCAGCCTCACCAGGATTGGTGCCAGCCTCACCAAGATGGTGCCAGCCTCACCAGGATTGGTGCCTGACTCACCAGGATTGGTGCCAGCCTCACCAGGATTGGTGCCCGGCTCATCAGGACTGGTGCCAGCCTCACCAGGATTGGTGCCCAACTCATCAGGACTGGTGCCCGACTCACCAGGACTGGTGCCAGCCTCACCAGGACTGGTGCCAGCCTCACCAGGACTGGTGCCAGCCTCACCAGGACTGGTGCCAGCCTCACCAGGACTGGTGCCAGCCTCACCAGGATTGGTGCCAGCCTCACCAGGATTGGTGCCCGACTCACCAGGATTGGTGCCAGCCTCACCAGGATTGGTGCCCGACTCACCAGGATTGGCGCCAGCCTCACCAGGATTGGTGCCCGACTCACCAGGATTGGTGCCAGCCCCATCAGGATTGGTGCAGGCCTCACCAGGATTGGTGCCAGCCTCACCAGGATTGGTGATAGCCTCACCAGCACTGGTGCCAACCTCACCAAGATTGGTGCCAGCCTCACCAGGACTGGTGCCAGTCTCACCAGGATTGGTGCCAGCCTCACCAGGATTGGTGATAGCCTCACCAGCACTGGTGCCAACCTCACCAAGATTGGTGCCAGCCTCACCAGGATTGGTGCCAGCCTCACCAGGACTGGTGCCAGTCTCACCAGGATTGGTGCCAGCCTCACCAGGACTGGTACCAGCCTCACCAGGATTGGTGCCAGCCTCACCCGGATTGATGCCTGCCTCACACTGGACTCAAGGGACAAAGAGGGAGCTATAACAAACATTATTCTTAATAAACATTATAATGACATTTCATTAGTGGGCAAAGGGCTATGAGTTAAAAACAGTATATCATGTTCGTTATGTTAAGGGTACATGCCCTAATTAACATAAACCCCTCCTTTATAGCGATGTTTGACATCGATCAATGACATAAAACTACTCAGATCCATCATTTCTTGTAATTCCCTGTCGACCATCAGATAGAAAGTTCCACCTGCATCTGCAGCCTTTGCTGTGGTCTCTCCAATGAGAGGTTTTAAACACAGTAATGTTGATAAAAATTTGTTTATCTGGTTTGGAGTAGCATGCAATGTCAATGGCACCACGATTCCTTGACTTCGTTTATTATGAATTAGTGGTGCTAGCATTTTGTTATTTTCACACTAGTATGAGAAACAAAAATGTTGGCGTAACCTTAAGATTATTTTCATGGGTACTGTAAGCTTAACAAAACAAATACTCTACACATAGAGTTGTGCATTGTTTTAAGAGAACTTTGAAGTGAGGTTTAAAAAAATCTATATTCTCTACTTCTATAATCACTTACTGCATACGGATCTTTGCCGTCGATATCAGGTGCCACCACTGTCTCTCCGTGGCAAACTACATCTACATTGAAGTGGTCCATCAGCTCAGCTGTGATAGTGTACTGAGCACCAATCACCACCTCTGATACATACTGCAACGATACAGGAGCCAATCATTACTACTGTCACAGTGTTCTGAGCACCAATCACTACTTTCGATACATACTGCAATAAACAGGAGCCAATCATTAATGCAGTCACAGTGTCTGAACCACCAATCACTACTTCCGATACATTATTAAACTGGAGCCAATCATTACTTTAGACATACATTACTGCATTTAAATTGTAGCCAATCATTCCTGCTGTCTAAGTACTGAGCACTAATTAAAATCACTGATATATACTGCATTTAAAACATAACCAATAAAAACCGCTATCACACAATATTAATATATGCAACAGGAGTCACCAACTGCTGTTATTATGGAGCGCCGACACCAATAACCACTCACACATACAGCAGTTCACCAGACGCCACATCTTTTGACAGTTTATTATTTCTACATTCAAAGAGTGCTCAATATACATAAACAACAACTTCAAGCATACAAGAAATAATTATTAATATCTTACTAATTAAGAAAATTGCACTTTATACCAATTCTTATATATTTCAATAATTAATAGCATCTTGTGTAAGGAATGTATGTTTTATATTCTCAAAATAATTATGGAAAAAACATGTCCATTTTGCAAACGGCAACACTATATATAAAAAACTGGGGAATCAGTCATTATATGAAATCCAATCAATATGAAAGACTATGCTACATACATCAAATGTAATAATTAGGAATTGTCTTAGACCGAAATAACCCTTCAAGGCCAATGTGTTTACATGAAACATGGTCAATGAACCAAGACAGAACAGTGTTTTGTTTCTGTTGCCTCTACTGGGGTGAAGACATATTACCCTGTTGGTGAGCACACTAAGCATCCTCTACTAGGACGATGACATCTTACCCTGTTGGTGAGCACACTATGCACCCTCTACTAGGGTGATGACATCGTACCCTGTTGGTGAGCACACTATGCACCCTCTACTAGGGTGATGACATCTTACCCTGTTGGTGAGCACACTAAGCACCCTCTACTAGGGTGATGACATCTTACCCTGCTGGTGAGCATAGTAAGCACCCTCTACTAGGGCGATCATATCTTACCCTGTTGGTGAGCACACTAAGCACCCTCTACTAGGGTGATGACATCTTACCCTGTTGGTGACCACACTAAGCACCCTCTACTAGGGTGATGACATCTTACCATGTTGTTGAGCATACTAAGCACCCTCTACTAGGGTGATGACATCTTACCTTGTTGGTGAGCACAGTAAGCACCCTCTACTAGGGCGATCATATCTTACCCTGTTGGTGAGCACACTAAGCACCCTCTACTAGGGTGATGACATCTTACCCTGTTGGTGAGCACACTAAGCACCTTCTACTAGGGTGATGACATCTTACCCTGTTGGTGAGCACACTAAGCACCCTCTACTAGGGTGATGACATCTTACCCTGTTGGTGAGCACACTAAGCACCCTCTACTAGGGTGATGACATCTTACCCTGTTGGTGAGCACACTAAGCACCTTCTACTAGGGTGATGACATCTTACCCTGTTGGTGAGCACACTAAGCACCCTCTCGTGCAGGTTCATGATGGGGTTGTTGCCCAGTTTGTATCGGTTCACCACCTGTAAGGAGCCAGTGAGAATCTTGTCATCATTCATCCACAATCCACAAGTAAACTCTCCACCTGTTATTTACTTTCACCAAAGATCATCTTGTCAGGTTACATTGTGAATCATCTTGTCAGGTTACAGTGTGGATCATCTTGTCAGGTTACAGTGTGGATCATCTTGTCAGGTTACAGTGTGCATCATCTTGTCAGGTTACAGTGTGGATCATCTTGTCAGGTTACAGTGTGGATCATCTTGTCAGGTTACAGTGTGGATCATCTTGTCAGGCTACAGTGTGGGTCATCTTGTCAGGCTACAGTGTGGATCATCTTGTCAGGTTACAGTGTGGATCATCTTGTCAGATTACAGTGTGGGTCATCTTGTCAGGCTACAGTGTGGATCATCTTGTCAGGCTACAGTGTGGATCATCTTGTCAGGTTACAGTGTGGATCATCTTGTCAGGTTACAGTGTGGGTCATCTTGTCAGGTTACAGTGTGGATCATCTTGTCAGGTTACAGTGTGGATCATCTTGTCAGGTTACAGTGTGGATCATCTTGTCAGTCTACAGTGTGGATCATCTTGTCAGGTTACAGTGTGGATCATCTTGTCAGGTTACAGTGTGGGTCATCTTGTCAGGTTACAGTGTGGATCATCTTGTCAGGTTACAGTGTGGATCATCTTGTCAGGTTACAGTGTGGATCATCTTGTCAGGTTACAGTGTGGATCATCTTGTCAGGTTACAGTGTGGATCATCTTGTCAGGTTACAGTGTGGATCATCTTGTCAGGCTACAGTGTGGATCATCTTGTCAGGTTACAGTGTGGATCATCTTGTCAGGTTACAGTGTGGATCATCTTGTCAGGTTACAGTGTGGATCATCTTGTCAGTTTACAGTGTGGATCATCTTGTCAGGTTACAGTGTGGATCATCTTGTCAGGCTACAGTGTGGATCATATAAGCATATTAAAATAATATTATATAATTATATAATAGAGCCACATATAAATTATTGCATCATGATGTGGGGCTTTCAACCAAATAGAATATTAAAACTTTCAAAAAAGCCCTGAGAATTATTACCTTGAGTAACCATATTTCCCTCACCGAACCACTTCACAAAAAACTCAACTTGTTAAAAGTAGATGACATCCTTAAATTACAACAATTAAAATTTCACTCTAAATATTTACATATTGACTTACCAGTTTATTTACAAAACTGGAGGATAATGTTTAACTATGAGGTACATAATCATGATACAAGTGTCAATAATAAAATATACTTATAAAATTAAATTAGAATTTGCAAAGAAATGTCTTAGGCATAATTTGCTACTTTAATAAATAACATTCCCAATATAGTCAAATAAAAGCTTAGTACACATAGTTCACAAGCATTTGCTAAGTACAGGGTGTATGTTTAAATAATTTTTTTTAAATAATTATCAGGTAACATGCACAAGATAAAATTGCTATATATGTATGCAAAATTAAGAACTGACATCCACCTGTCAACTTGATACAGTACAAAACAGTGCCTAAATAACAAGCACAATAATCATGGAAGCTTGCTCACTTTACACATATGCTCATATTTATATCACTTTTGGGTTTTTTGTTTTCTTTATGTTTTTAAATTTTGACTCAGGTGATGTATTAATTTGATTCAGGTGATGTATTAATCCAGTTAATTTTTTTATCAGAAAAGGTGGCTCCTCAGTAGCGACTATTAAAGTCTTAGAGGAGTCTCCTGACACTGCTTTATTGTTATTTACCATGCATTATAAAATATGTTTAGTTTATTTTTGAAATGGATGTATAGTATGTATAATCAAATGTCTGGGTAAAATAAAAACACATTCTTCTTTCTTCTAATATACGATAAACACTATCCATCTTTTTTAGCAAAACGCAATATATCCATTTCATTTAAAACAAAATAATTTAATATAACATTGTGTACAACAAATTCTCTTTAATTCTGTATTCTTTATACAGGTGTACATTCCATCTATACAGGTGTACATTCCATCTATACAGGTGTACATTCCATCTATACAGGTGTACATTCCATCTATACAGGTGTACATTCCATCTATACAGGTGTACATTCCATCTATACAGGTGTACATTCCATCTATACAGGTGTACATTCCATCTATACAGGTGTACATTCCATCTATACAGGTGTACATTCCATCTATACAGGTGTACATTCCATCTATACAGGTGTACATTCCATCTATACAGGTGTACATTCCATCTATACAGGTGTACATTCCATCTATACAGGTGTACATTCCATCTATACAGGTGTACATTCCATCTATACAGGTGTACATTCCATCTATACAGGTGTACATTCCATCTATACAGGTGTACATTCCATCTATACAGGTGTACATTCCATCTATACAGTGTGTATTGTACACAAGCTTTTGTATTTAAACATGGATAAAACACAAAAGTGAGATTTTTTTCTCCAAATCAATAAAATTGATATATTGCATTTAGTCGTGGAACCTTTGTTTGTTGTCGCTGCGTAACACGTCTGACAGGATTGTAGAAACTAGAGTTTCTAAGGACGGGCATCATGGGGCGCCCTACCTTTCGCAGTGTGCGACGTAAACTCTATGACAACATTCACAACATTACTGAAACTCATCTCTGTGGTGGTGTTATTTATATTTAACTTATTCATTTTATTTATTTATTTTATCATGTTTATGTGTCTTTCAAACATATTTTATTTTAAGTTTTATTTCGTTAGTGCTTTTGCACAGGCTTCAAAAATTACTATTAAAAATGTATAGTAACGACAACAATAACCCGACCTGGTCAGTGTGTAGTCCAACAATCAGGTAGTCTCCTTCTTGACTCGCCTTCTCCAGGAAGTCTAAATGTCCCACATCTGAATGGCTGTTAAGGAAACGACAAGACTCACCAACGATTGGGTGCACATCGCACAAACTGACTTACACTCACCCAACAAGCAACAAAGCAATAGAAACTGTTATCATCATTACAGAGTTTTTTATTTTAAACTTGTTAATTTCTACTGTTGTCAATTACAGCATTGCATGCAGTCGATAATTGTTTCTCATTAAATCAACCATAATGACACCTAGTGTTACAAACTGATAAAGAAGAAGGATATGAAAGAGATCAAATGCCCCAGCGACGTAAACGATCTTGTCACCGGGCTGTGGTTCGCGTCCCTCTGAGAACTGTGCGATACGTTTTGTTGTCGGCATGAACTGTGATGTCTTTGTGTATGGGCTTCTTGCTTCTTTGTCCTGTAAAATGATCAAGATAAACACTCTACAATTTTGAGTAATTCAAGAGAACCACGCTAATTTGGGTAAAGATGTCAAATAATTTGTAATAATTAAAATGCTTATAAGAAATGAATCAGCCACGTGGCCGCACTTTGTAGTAAGTAGCAGTCGACTATGACGCTTGCATTTGTTGTCACTCTATAAATTCATTACATAACATTCTTAAAAAATTTACTTGACAACTCAAAACTATCACAGGTAAAAACACATCAACACACAAATGAACGGTATCTATACATTAGGGACATAAATGAACGGTATCTATACATTAGTGACACAAATGAACGGTATCTATACATTAGTGACACAAATGAACGCTATCTATACATTAGTGACACAAATGAACGGTATCTATACATTAGTGACACAAATGAACGGTATCTATACATTAGTGACACAAATGAACGGTATCTATACATTAGTGACACAAATGAACGGTATCTATACATTAGTGACACAAATGAACGGTATATATACATTAGTGACACAAATGAACGGTATCTATACATTAGTGACACAAATGAACGGTATCTATACATTAGTGACACAAATGAACGGTATCTATACATTAGTGACACAAATGAACGGTATCTATACATTAGTGACACAAATGCATGATTTTACATTCCAAAAATGCAGGCTGTATTTGTCTAAAAGAACAAGTGTAATATTGTGAACACGTTCGTCTGTCGTCCGTCTACGGTACAAACCTCAAAGAAAATATTAACAAATGGGAATTTAAAAAAAGGTGTTACTTTTCTTCCGTGGGGTCATAGACATACCCCTGAAAGTTTGGTGCCCGAGATGCAATGTCTGGGAAGAAAAGCTTAACACATATACATGCTTACATGCACAGACTCACGCAGACACACACACAGACACATGCAGACATGCGCAAACACACACAGACATGCGCAGACACACACAGACATGCGCAGACACACACAGACATGCACAAACACATACACATATGCACATACGCACACAGACTCATGTACAGAAGCAAAGATGCATGTAGACACACGCACACACACACATGCAGACACACACACACGCAAAAACAAATTCTAACTCAATTCTAGTTAGATGTTTCAGTGAGAGACATGCGTCCTGTTGCCACTGACCTGACCGATGTCCTGTACTTCGTCCACGTCCAGTGGCGGTGAGTCGTCATCCCTCTGGTGATGAGACTTCGTCATCAACAGCATCCTACAGTTGACAGATCAACCGTCAGCAAGGTTACAGGGGATATCATTTACTTTTTAAATTGTTCATATTTTCTACAGTGTGGACAGAAAGAGTTGCACCAATCCCTCAATTTAAAAAGCACATATCTATCTTACGTCCGAAATGTCAGAAAAAAATGGAGTGGTTGGTTTTATTTGAAATTGCATTACGTAGGCTGCACTTCAAGAATCAAGGGGTTAATAACGTCAACATTGGAGAAACTTGTTTGTTAAACTTATGCTCTATAATAGCAACATTCTAAATCTAAAAAACTAGGCGTCATATAATTTTATAATTACCCCCATCATTATGGCTGATCAACTTATTTAAAAGATTGCCACCCAAGGTCAGAACAAACCAGGTGACAAGGGGACGAGGAAGCGATGTTTAGTCACCGGTGTGTAACCCCCTCCTCCATCCCCCGCCCCCTCCTCCATCCCCCGCCCCCTCAGGTATTTGTCAACTTTGTATTAAACATATTCACATTGCAAGCGTAAATTTACACAATCAGTAGATAATGATAAAACGTAAAAATTAATACTTTCTTATATCTAATCTTATATCTAATCTACAATGTTCTTCATTAGTGTTGCTGCATATCCTTTGTTCAGTAAGAAAGGATACTTTTATCAAAATTGTTATGATCATTCACTAGCGGTACCTTGCACTTTTATTTGACCTCCACTTAATCTTTCAATACCATACACTCTTATAAGAATATTTGACCTCTACTTAATCTTTCAATACCACACACTCTTATAACAATATTTGACCTCTACTTAATCTTTCAATACCACACTCTTATAACAATATTTGACCTCTACTTAATCTTTCAATACCACACACTCTTATAACAATATTTGACCTCTACTTAATCTTTCAATACCACACTCTTATAACAATATTTGACCTCTACTTAATCTTTCAATACCACACACTCTTATAACAATATTTGACCTCTACTTAATCTTTCAATACCACACTCTTATAACAATATTTGACCTCTACTTAATCTTTCAATACCATACACGCTTATAATAATATTTGACCTCTACTTAATCTTTCAATACCATACACTCTTATAATATTATCTGACCTCTACTTAATCTTTTAATACCAATCACTATTATAATATTTGACCTCTACTTAATCTTTTAATACCATACACTATTATAATATTTGACCTCTACTTAATCTTTCAATACCATACTCTTATAATATTATCTGACCTCTACTTAATCTTTTAATACCAATCACTATTATAATATTTGACCTCTACTTAATCTTTTAATACCATACACTATTATAATATTTGACCTCTACTTAATCTTTCAATACCATACACTCTTATAACAATATTTGACCTCTACTTAATCTTTCAATACCATACACTCTTATAATATTATCTGACCTCTACTTAATCTTTTAATACCAATCACTATTATAATATTTGACCTCTACTTAATCTTTTAATACCATACACTATTATAATATTTGACCTCTACTTAATCTTTCAATACCATACACTCTTATAACAATATTTGACCTCTACTTAATCTTTCAATACCACACTCTTATAACAATATTTGACCTCTACTTAATATGTCAATACCACACACTCTTATAACAATATTTGACCTCTACTTAATCTTTCAATACCACACTTATAACAATATTTGACCTCTACTTAATCTTTCAATACCACACACTCTTATAACAATATTTGACCTCTACTTAATCTTTTAATACCATACTCTTATAATATTATTTGACCTCTACTTAATCTTTCAATACCATACACTATTATAATAATATCTGATCTCCACTTAATCTTTCAATACCATACACTCTTATAATAATATTTACCTCCACGTAATCTTTCAATACCATACACTCTTATAATAATTTTTGATCTCTACTTAATCTTTCCTGTCTGTTGTTGTGAAGTCACATTCTATAATAAACTATATTCAGACGATAAAACATTACTAGTATTACACTGGATACAAGTTTAGAGATTACCCTGGTACGCAACACCAACACGTCAACCTGTGTGAATAATACACGAAGTAAATTATGAATGATTCGTGAAGAGTCACTAGATGGCAGCACGTACATCACAATGTTTCATCGCCTAGCTCTTTATTCACTAGGTGGCAGTACCCTACTAATACACAATTATGTTGTTTTTTACAATTATTCTGTCATAGGTTGGTAACCTGTTGTTTTAGGCGGCTGGTTAATTAAATTCTTGTTTATGGGAGGATACATAAGTACTCATTTATTGGAAGGTTTTTCTTTGCTAATGGCCATTATTTACTTGTACATTTCATGGCAACTCATAACAAATTACAAATGGTTAAAATGAATACCGACCTGCCAACTAGGTCCGTGGTAGAAATACCCAGAGTCCTTTTGCATTCCCTGCAACAAGTCACACCGATCAGAGGATCAGTTTCATACAACAGTTACTTGTATGTTATATAATGTACATACATAATGATATATTATTATAAATATGCATGCATAAAGTGAAGCTGAACATTATTTTAAGTAAACACAAATGACAGAAACACTCTCAATAGAAAGGACTCCATTTATCAGAATCATGGACACCAGAATGTGCCATTTAATAGAACCAAAGGTATTATTTCAGACAGAACCATTTTCAACTTCCGTTGTCATAAAATCAGCTGCTTAATTAATCAGCTGCTTAACAGAAATTGCCCAAATTTATGTGGCCCTAAGTAATTATATTTCCACAGTAAGCTGAGACCAATGTATATTTAAAGTTAATCTTTACTGTATTTGGGACTTCCTATAAATTGTGGCCTCATATATCAATCTCAAATGACACAGATAGTCATTATACATTAAGCATAACAAACCCACTAATAACAATGTGTTATTTACAGTTATATGTGTTATTAAATGACAATTGCTGAAATGAGAGAACATTTTCCAGATCTTTCCTCGTCTCCTCCATCAAAAGAACAATGATGGAGTCCGTCCTTGTATAAGCAACTTTATCAATTGTCACTAAACTTACAGTTGTGTAAGATGTACCACAGTAATCTAGATTTGTGCCTTCATAATCATTAATGGAATGAAACCTAAATTTAAGGCAACAGAAATATTTTCTTTGATATTTCAGGTTTTTGTGCCAACACCACCACCTGTAGAGGTTAAAGGTTAATAGAACAAAATTCAAGCGTGCGCAACAAGAAAGATGTGTTAGAGAGGAGATGCATGGTACATGTCAGACTACAACGTAAAGCCAGGCAAAGTCACATCCAACTGTCAAGACAGTTCTACACAGAAGCGCACTGCGTAAAACATGAGGATGATATTAAAACATCTTACAAGCTAAGTAGTAATAATTGTTCTTACACAAACCCATTAATAATAATTCACATGTATTATTTATGTTTTTTAATACATTTTGTATGCAGTAGTGTATGCACCCATGTCACACACACACCTCATGCGCACACACAGTTGTGTGTGTCAATTATGCCAAATATTAAAAACTAAATTATATATATACATATGTATCATACTAGAGAGTGAGTTCACTGTGCACCTACGGGTGGCTGCAGCTTGTTTGATGCATCAGTATCAATACTTGATAACAGTTGTAAAGTTCAACTTTTATTGCTGGATCACCTCATGGTAACCAGAAATCATATAACTGGATCTACACATTATAATAACAGCATATGAATGAATGAATGAACGTTTATTCAACAACAACAACATAATACATGCACAGTATGGTTTGCTGCTGCTGCTGCTGCTGAAAGGACATAGCTGAAGTCATAGACTTATGTGTTGCTATGCCCTACTCGAACTATGAAAACTGAATAAATACAACAGGAATTATAAATAAATCACAAAATAATATTCACAACTCATATAATTTTATAGACCGTTTACTATAGTGCTTGTGTTACTATTACATGGGTTTAACAAAACGTCACCTTCAATTAACAATTCACAAATATGTAGAAAGTAATGACAACTTGATTGCTTTTTTAAATTGTGTTAAACTTGGAAGCTGAGTCAATTTATTTGGTAAATTGTTCCACGTTTTTATACCCTTGACGGTGATTGACAGCAGTCTGAGGGTGGTGTTTGTCTTTTTAACATAGAACAGTTTGCTTTGTCTTGTATCATGTATGTGTATAGCTGCGGTTGGTTCAAATAATGCTTGAACACGACCATTTAAAGAATGGTTGTTTGCTTTATAAAGTATGATCATAGTCTTGTATTTAACTAAATCATGAAATTTAAGCATGTTTGAGAGATGGAAAAATACAGATGTATGATCATGATAATTAAGATTATAAATAATCCATATAGCTTTTTTCTGTAACATAAATAGTTTTCTGAGTCTAGATTGATAAGTATTTCCCCAGATCTCACAGCAATATGACATATGTGGTTCAACAAGTGAATTATATAATGTGTGTAACGCTTGACAATCAAGAACATTGAACCTTGCGGGACTCCACACTTGATTTCTTTTTGTTCTGAGTTACTGTTGTTATAGCATACATATTGTCTACGGTTGGTTAAGTAGCTTTTTATCCAGGCCAGAGCCAGACCCCTGATTCCGTAGCATTGCAATTTACTTAGCAGTATGTTGTGGTCAACAGTGTCAAAGGCTTTTTTTAGGTCGATAAAGACCCCAATCGTGCTTTGGCATTTATCCATTGCGGATGTAATTTTTTCGACAAATTCTGTTAAAGCTAGTGAAGTTGAGTGATTACTTCTGAAGCCATACTGCCCATCTGTCAATATGTGTTGTGTTTCAATGAAAGACCTTAGCCTTTTGTTGAATATTGTTTCAAGTATTTTTGAAAATTGGGATAAGAGAGATATACCCGGTAGGTCTATAATTAGAAAACTGAAAACAATCTCCTGACTTAAATATAGGAATGACTTTTGCTAATTTCATTTCATTTGGAAATGATCCGCTGATCAAAGATCTGTTAAAGATGTGGGTTAGCGGTTGTACAGTTTGCTTTATCACATGCTTAACTGTTTTCATGCTGATTTCATCGTGTCCGTATGAAGTTTTACTTTTGCACCCAGACACAATTTCGTGTACTTCTTGCTCAGTAACGGGGGACATATACATTGATTGTGATACAGTACGTTTTACAAAGTCGGTTGACTTTGTTCCCGGGCAGGGTTCTATGAGGTTGGATAATTTAGTACCTATATCGACGAAGAAATTGTTAAAATGATTAGCTATTTCTTTATTTTCTAATACTACTATGTTATCGCCAACATGAAACTTGTTCAAATATGTGGTATCAGATTTTCTTTTACCTATTATGCTGTTAAGAGTTTTCTAAGTTGCCCTTATATTAGTCTTACAATCGTCGAGTTTTTTTCTGTAATATTTTTTCTTTTCTTGACATAATAATTTTGTTAACTTATTTTTGTAATTTTTGTAGCAGATTTCTGTTAATTCTGTCCTATTTTTTAGAAACGCTAAGTACATGTTATTCTTCTTTATGCAAGCGTTTTTTAGCCCTCTTGATAACCAAGGTTTATCATTCTTTTTTGTCTCTCCTGAATACGTTGTAGTTTTTACAGGACAGGCATCGTTATAAGTATTATTTAGTATTTGCATAAAGCGCGAGAATGCTAAATCAGGGTTTTACTCGTTCATTACAGTGTCCCCGTTTGCATAATTTAAATCGTGCTTAAATTTGATTAATGAGTCCTCATCTAACGTTCTGTTATATTTATATGTTGGATCATCGTTAATAACCGCATAAGTGATGTTGTCACACAGGACGAAAATTGGCATATGGTCTGTAGCATCGCTTAAAACAATGCCGCACATTTTGTTTCTACACAGTTCAGAACAGAAAATGTTATCTATTATACTAGCAGTCTTGCTTGTTACTCGTGTGGGCCTGGTGATCAAGGGATATAATCCAGAGCTGAACATTTGATCAATGAAGTATTTTGATTCAGCTTGCTCTTTGCAGTGCAATAGGTCTATATTGTAATCACCACATATATACACGATTTTGCTGGTGAGATGTCCCAGTATGAATAAGAGATTGTCATTAAATTTGCTGATGCTGGTATTCGGTGCTCTGTACATACAACCGACATTGATTTTTTCGTGTTTACTAATTTGTATCTCAATAAAGATGCTTTCAAAACAGTCATCAACAACTATTTTTAAAGCCAGCATTAAAAATAGTGTTGTTTACATGCATTAAAGGTGAGGGGCTAACCGCCCATACCACGGTAAATGTTCACAGCGGTGTCGCCATCTAACGATCACATACTAAGACAAGTTTACTTAAATCAGTGACCACCGTACAGTTCAATAAAAGCAATGTAGTACCTCACTAATCTGGTATGACTGGCACGCCATATGACAGGCATCATAAATCATTTAAACACAGTTGTATATAAAACTTATAAACATAAAATACAAACTATTAACCTGACATGTCTAAAGAGAAAGTCAAAACGGACTGTCTTTGCTGGCAGAGAAATTGAAGTGACTGAGCCAGCTGTACTTCCCAGCATGCTCTTGCTGGACCAGTCCATTTGTTTGGGGAAGACAGGTTACTCCATAGCATCTACATAAAGATCATTCTAATAAATTAGAACTTTGCATCTATGCATCATACTAGAGAGCGAGTTAACTGTCTACCTATGTGTGGCTGCAGCTTGTTTGATGCAACAATACCTCATGGTAACCAGAAATCATATAACTGGATCTATGCATTATAATAACAGCATATGAATTAAAGCCAGCATTAAAAATATTGCTGTTTCCATGCATCAAAGGTGAGGGGCCAACCGCCACAGGCACTGTTCCTTGTGTATAGTGTCCCCCTCCACCCAAGGACCAGTCCATTTGTTCGAGGAAGACGGTTACTCCCTAGCATTCTAATAAATTAGAACTTTGCATATATATTATATATACATATATATATATATTTATATATACACACACATATATGCTGTACTAAAATGTTAAATATATACTTTAATTAAATTTAATATTAAATATTAATAATGAGTACCGGGTAATAATCTAGATTAATAGCATTTAACGGAACTCTGTTAACAATAATAAACAACAAACAATGTATTTAAAATTACTTACAACTATGCACCTGTCATGAAGACCTGAAGACCATGATATTATGTATAGGTTTCACAGTAGATTTGCTAGCAGCACTTAAACTTAACATGCAGTCATATGTACGTGCTAAGCCGTAATGGGAAAGCACAAGGCTTTTCATTGGTTAACTGAATGACTAATTAACGGGAGATCACAACACCGAATTTTGATTGGTTAAAAATAATATCAAAACAAACAGGTGGCATTATTGTGATCCTTCCTATTTAAATATTTTCAGTTTGACAATTAATTAAAATATGCTACCAGGTAGTTTTAGAGACAGCTTTACTTGAAAATGAATAACCAATACTTTAGAAAAATTAGAGCCTCCAAAACGGGAACTCTGATTCAAAACACACCATAACGATACTACCTCAGTGTAACAGATGGCGCCACACATTTAATTTCAAAATAACACAATTGGTATTTATGAACAAAATTGTTTTTCCTGCTGTCCACCTATTTTTGGCATAGCAATACAAACAATCATATAGCTATTCTCCATATACCCAGGGTATCTAGCATAACTTATAGCTGCAAGCAAACATACAGCTATACTCCATATCTAGCATAGCAAAGCTGTTTTCAACCATATAGCTATACTCTGTATCAAGCATAGCAAAGCTAGCAACAACTATATAGCTATACTCTACACATCTAGCATAGCAATATTACCAACAACTATATAGCTATACTCTACACATCTAGCATAGCAATATTACCAACAATGATATAGCTATACTATATTTCTAATACACACTTATCATGTATTACAAAGAATAGTATGTTGCAGTGGCTTTAACCAAGGATTTGACATTTAGAAACTAGGCCAAGTTAAATAGCCATTCTCTTCCAGTCGAGATGGTGTTAGATTGAACAGGTCTGCCAGGGAGTAAAGTGTAAAGTACTTTGAGCAGTCCTAAGGACTGGATACTGCGCTATATAAGAACAGGTCTGCCAGGGAGTAAAGTGTAAAGCACTTTGTGCAGTCCTGAGGACTGGATACTGCGCTATATAAGAACAGGTCTGCCAGGGAGTAAAGTGTAAAGTACTTTGAGCAGTCCTAAGGACTGGATACTGCGCTATATAAGAACAGGTCTGCCAGGGAGTAAAGTGTAAAGCACTTTGTGCAGTCCTGAGGACTTGATACTGCGCTATATAAGAACAGGTCTGCCAGGGAGTAAAGTGTAAAGTACTTTGAGCAGTCCTAAGGACTGGATACTGCGCTATATAAGAAGCTGCCTTTTAACTTTCTTCCTCTAGATTATCATGGAGTGGGCTGGACAACTATGAGGTAGATTCAGTTTCTTGGGCGGTCTGGATATGTATTGGTGATTTGGAGGTGGGTAAATTTTCATCAGTTTTCAGAATTATGCCAACAATATTTTTGACAAATTGGGAGTCATATTAAAGTGCTAATGATTGGAGAATGAGTCGCATTCCATAACTAGAGAATATTAACAGGTGTTTTTATGTCATGCAACACCAGGGTAACTCAGACAGTAGGCCTTGTCCGTACATCTACCTGGCATAACAATGCTACTAAATGCACAAACAGGTAACAGGAAGTGCATGCTTTATAACCATCGTATCATGCCAATACCAACGACTCACTTGTAGCGACCTGCCCTTTTCACAACAGTATAACTGTCTGTGCCATCGCATGTGGTCGTTATATCATCTGCAACAATATTACATTTGGCAACAACTACACGAATGCCCCACTCCACGTCTTTCGATTACGGACACGTGACCTGGCAAACCTCGTTGGAAATGACAAACTTCATAAAACGTTGCTGAAAAAGAAGACTTCGTGCAGTGTCATCTTGCACTAATTCAGGTGGTTGAACTGGAAGAAACGCACACAGTTCTCACACCTGGCTAACTGCACACTTCTTCTGCCAAAGCATGTATACGATCTTGTCTCTTGAGAAGAAATACTTTTCAATGCAAGTTATTATTGCACCTGTAAGCACTCAACTCTGAATACTATTGATGGCAAACATTACGGAATTATATGATCTGCATTAATACTACACAGTAATACTAATTTTAATAGTTTTAACAGTTAATTATTTGAAACTCACCCGACTGGACGATTTCTTCATGTTTAATAGCATTACTGTTGTATGAGTTTTTTGACAAGAATAAAATGTTCATAAACCTGTTTCACTGACTTATTTATTTGGATTAATTCTACCAGTCTACGTGACACTGCGGTGCGTTAAGCACTAAGGCAACAGCGGTGCACACAAATACATGTTAGGAATGATTGCAGTGTTACACCATCAGAGAAAAGGCAAGAGAGACAGAGAAGTACAAAACCATACAATGGTACACGTGATACTCATTGCCAGATCTATCAATCTTGTGGAGAGTTTTTGAGAATGAACCAGAGACGCAAAATGAGTTTGAGAAATGCCGACACTTGAGTTGGCGCTGATGTTCAAGTGCAGCATTGCGCGTGTTGAAAGCTGCAGTGTGTGACTACAATGGAGCATCAGCTCACTTACTTGTAACGTCCAGCGGCTTTCACTATGCCATACGTATCTACTGCATCAGCAGTTGTCGTTATATCATCTGCAACATGATGCTGGTTAATCTCGCTGTACTGTGATTCGGGCATATCTTAGCTGGAGAGTTTTGCTAACATCAAGCGACTCTCGGAAAACGATGCTGCATATACCAAATGTACACAAGTGTTTCCAAGTAAAAACGAGCCAGGATTTAGCATTCATGTCACTGTTTTGTTAGTGTCGTTTCGGGCTTATTGCACATGTAAATGTAATTTTTTTTTTTTTTGTGCTATTGTAAAATAAACAAAACTTATTACTTTGGTTTACTCATTTATATATTTTATTTATTATTTTTTAATGGTGTACCTTTTATTCCTATTTACATGAAGTACTTAACTGTAATGTACCATGGATTTTTGTACCTGAAATAAAAGCTTTCATTCATTCATTCATTATAGTTTGTAGATTAAGTTTGTAGCATCATTCCCAGACTTTGATGCTTGTGATAGTTTGCTAGGTGCAGATGTAAATGATTACAAAAACAAAACTTAATATTACTGATGCAACCATAGCAATGCAGAGAAAACCTCTGTCGCAAGATTTGAGATTTAAGAAACTAAGTTGCAGAATTCCCAGATACTAATGCCTTACCTCCATGCACGCAGAAGTCACAGTTGTGAGTGTCGAGAATCTCCACTGTCGTCACATACGGAGCCGCCTCCACAACCTGGCACAAGTCAGATGTTGCACTTTGACCCACATGTGGTAATAATAAATTTTATTTGTATAGTGCCATGTCTCCAGATATAACAAATCTGTTCAAAGACGCTTAAAAGACAACATTGTTCAAATATAATCGCTACAATACAACAATTATTTTACATGTAAAATGTAATAAGGATATAACACAACATTTATACATACATTTGTTAATAAATGATACACACCTATCAGTCATGTGTTCACACCAGTATACTGCATACATACAAGCAATGCACCTGGCTTTCAATATAAATCAATCAATCAATCATTAATTTCTGACATACATATCCACATAGCACACCTGGTTATATAAATCAATCATTACCAGGGTAGTTTCCAACAGGTATGTGAATACAATGTACCTGTGTATTGTTACATATGCAATTTATAAAAAATAATAATACATTTCGTTTAGTTTCCCTTCCATTCATTCTGGGTCACTTTATAATGTCATTACTTTTGTCCTGGTGGTGGTCATTTTTTAAATAGGAAATATCTCTCAGCTTGTACCTGCACAGGCCTCAAAATAAATGCAATGTAAAATGTGGAATTTTAAATATAAGTTCTGGTAAACAGTAGCCCAGTATATCAATTTCTCAATTTAGCCGAGTGTCTTATTGAATGTTTTTGCATTTAGCTCAGTTTATTTAATAGTAAATCAAACCTTCCTTCAAACACTCTATGAAATTGCGACAATATTCGTTTGGGAATTTGACAGTGATTGTTTGCCGCTGGGTGGGTGCATGTGAAAGTGATGCGTTTAACATAGATTTATGTAATTTATTACGCACAAACATAGAACTAATCTTTTTGAACACAGCTACACTGTATATTTCACAGCTACACTGTATATGTCACAGCTACACTGTATATTTCAAGTCCCTCTTTACGTAAAAATGACTGCAGATACTTTAGTAAGGTAGATGTGTTAGTTTCAGTACCAAACTATTATCAATTGGACAAAAAAAATTTTAATTGATTTTTAAAGAAAGTTCTTAATTATATATATACAATGTTTTACAAAATATCAGAGAACACCATCTTTCTCACCTCGTCCACCCATTTGATGGCACTAACCATCTTGTAGCGTTCTTCTTGCGTGAACACTGGCGGCCCCTTGTGGTAGGAAATTTCACCTGTCGAACAAAAACCACCTCCAGTCAGAGATTGCTTTACATTCCCAACCAGCCACTTTTTTGGTTGAGATCCATATTTCCGACTTGAAATAACCGGAATATTAACAACAATTTGTGATATATACCGTATTTCTTCTCTTAAGTGTGTAAAGAGATTTGGAAGGATTGGGAAAGGAGTGGAGAACGAGAGCGAAAGACGGAGGGGAACGGAGACAGTTGGTGGAGAGAGCAGTGCAAGATAAGTAAGGGAAAGAAGAATAAAAAATAAAAAATGGGCCAAGTGGCCCTGAAGTCCTTTGGACTAATATGTCTATATGTGACCCCGGCTGACCAAATGAGTGATAAGTCGGAAAAATTGTAACATTGTTTTCTTACATCCTTGTAAAGATTTGGTAGGGTGCTTTACACGGTTTCAAAAATTATGACTGCTACAAAAATTGGCAAAGTTATGGAGCATTGAACATGGTAGGGGTCAAAAAGTGAAAATGAAGAAAATGGCTGTTGAAGTTTTACACATTATATATGCACATGGTCTGCATGGAAATATTACATGCACAACATTCAAATGTGGTACACAGTATGTAATATGTATGTTATGTTGCAATGATACACTGTAAGTACAAATGTGCTGCTACAAAGACTTATCAAGTTATGCCAGATTATGTCTTTATGTGTAAAACTAAGAGGACTGATTATTTGAGAGCAAAAGGTAGAATCACTGTTTGACAAATTTTTAAACCTACAGGCAACTGCCCAGTTTAACAGGGGTGTAGTGGCTTAATGCTGTCTGTTGACACAAACTACTGCCAGTGACCAATTACACATTAGTCACAGTTTCCATCAAACAATAGCAGGCAGAGAATCTTAGCTCCACAGCTGGGTGTAATACACAACCAGAGCCACCACTGATTCATGGTCAAGTAGATTAGCTCAATGCACCAACTAAGACAATACACAACACTGTGAGTGACAGTGTCCAGAGTGAGGCCTTAGCAGTGTCCTCATTGCTGAATAGATCAATTAAACCTGCCAAGTGGGTGACATTCTGCACAAGTGTTCATTAATCCTTAGTGATTGTTCAGAACACCAGACTGACCACATACCTAAATAAAGCGAATGTAATAGGTGAAGAACAGGCAGTGTTCAAATAGGGGTATTGGTTGAATTGTATTTGTCTCGAAGCAAAAGGCTTCATTGTGCCTGCATCGATTAGAAGAAAGCATCTGATTTAGTAGACCAGTCCTCCCTGTGGTCTAAGATAATTTCATGTGGTATTAATGGTATTGTGTTGAAAGTTGTATACAACACGTACAAAAATGCTAAATCATGTATAAATCAGGGCCAGGCTGTGTCAGCCTTCTTCTCATGTGATGTATAGGTATGGCAAGGAGAAAACTTGTGTCCTTTGTTATTTGTTATTTACCTGAATCATTTTGAACACTGTTAATCACAATTATAACAGACTTGACATGGCAGCTAGTGAAATTTACAACAACCTTAGTGTTGATGATGTAGAAAATGTATGTTCTACTATATGCTGATGACACTAGAATGATTCAATCAAATACAGATTTCTTGCTTGTGTATAGCGGAACTATGTCAACTCTTCTAATGGTTGACATTTGGTTGTTTCAGGTGTCAACTATATTGTGAATCTGTAATTATTAGTCTATATTGATACAATTGATTTACACAGTACCATGTCTACACAAGGCATGGCAAACGTAAACAGAACAGTAGAATGCATTTGATATCAATAAAGTGTAGGATATTTCACTCTATAGTTGTCCAGAATATTAATTTTCTGTTTGTCACCTACAGGTTTCTACAGACAATACATCTTTAACCAATAGACACCACAGTCACACCATTTTATAATAATTAAATGAACATCAAAATAAACACAACTTACAATTATAGAAAATCAATAGTTTTGAAGATACAGTTTAAAAGTGTTAGGGAACTGTTCAGTCTAACAGGGGTCAAGTGTGTCTACTCTGCCTGGGCCCTGTGACCAATTAAAGATTAGTAAATGTCTCAATGGAACAGTAGCACTAGGCTGCAGAGTTTAGTCGTGTTGCTGGCTTTCTGGCACATTAAACACAATCTACTGTTGGGGGGGTGGTCTCAAAGGCCCTTTTCAAAACCACATCACTAGATAATGTAATTTTTTTGCACTTTGGGGGCCCCTTAGGTGCCCTTAGAATGATTCAATCAAATATAGATTTCTTGTATATAGTGGCAGCACCCTAAAATACATCTATGCAAAATTAGAAAAAAAGTTGCTGAACAGTTTTTGAAAAAATAGGCAAAATGTTACAATTTTTACCAGTTTTTGGGTCCTTGGAGGCCCTAGGGAGCCCTTAAAATGATTCAATCAAATACATATTTCTCGTGCATAGTGGCAGTGCCCTAAGAAGCGGCAGCTAACAGCGAACGCAGAGTGATGGCAATAGTCCCTTGGACCTTTGGCCAAAGGACTAAAGAAGAAAAATCGAGGAATGGAATTGAGGCCAACCTCGACAACACGGAAACAAGAGGAGAATAACAGCAACACCATAAACAATTTGACGTGCACAAATATGTAAATGTTTGCCTTCTAATAAGTGTACACCAATTTGTGTTGGTTCCCACAACTTCACTGTCTCATGCTAGATGGCAATAGTTTCATTATCATTCACCAGGTGGAGTCATGCAACACAAACATGGCGCCTGGTGTTGATGCAACACAAACATGGCGTCTGGTGTTGATGCAACACAAACATGGCGTCTGGTGTTGATGCTAGTGTAGTCTCAGTTGAGTATTCACTTTTGATAAAATATTGGTGGTTAGCATGAGTTTAAAACAAGTTTAACATTGGATATAACTAGCAACGCTGAAGGAGGCAAACAGGTGTATTGTATGCAATCTACAATGACACCCACCAGCTGGATGTGTACGTAGACTGCCACTGGATACAGAGATCTCAGGCTCAGCATCACTGTCAAGCAACTTATACATCCACGTATGAGTAAAGTGATACCAGAAGACTTTAGTTTAGTTTAGTTAGAACTTTTGGTCTTTTGTCATCACTGTTTATCTGACATTGGTAGATACTAAGTTACAATGATTGATTCAACAGTCAAGATTGGCCTGGGAGGTAGAAAGGGGGCGTATGCTAATTAGAGCATACACACTTAATACAACAAAAACCACTGTAAGAATGATAACTGTTGCTACTTTCCTGGAAATAACCGAGGTACTGATACTAATAATAACAAGTTTAGTCAATGTTCAAACTTTTCAAGGGCAAGATTTCAATTGTTTCATTCACAAATAATATGTACTCATTGATAAATATAATAATATATTAGATTATCGTGGTAGACTCACTGTCAGAGTGTATGCCCACAATCAAATAGTCGCCCATCTGTTTCGCCTGAAACAAACACAATTGGTTGATTAAATATATACGCATTTTTGCTGACATTATTGTGAAGTGCTTTTATCTCAAAAACATGTCGTATAGTATGAGCCATATCATCAGGGGTCGCCTTATTTCGAGGATGACATCATTTCCATCTATATAGTATCATACAATGCACAGTCTTACAATATATTATATATTTATGACATTATATCTATATTATAATATATTATTTATATAATATATATATATCTATATTCTAAAATCTTGATAAACCAAATGTGTTTTAAATAATCCATATTTTAAAATAAAATGTCCCTACTTTCTCCGACTATGAACACTAACCGACCAGTACACAATGAGAACAGAACTCCCACTAATGCAATAGAAGCTGCTGCACTTGATCAATTTTGCTACAGTATTGATTTCAAAGATTTACCTTGCACCATGTGTCATAACATGTGTCATAACATGTGGCATTTCATAACAAGCAAAATTACAACTCCATGTTAACATCTTGCAGATTGGGGAGGTGGCGCATGTTTGGAGCCATTTCCATGTCTTGTTGACATCTTGCAGACTGGGGAGGTGGTGCATGTTTGGAGCCATTTCCATATGTCTTGTTAACATCTTGCAGATTGGGGAGGTGACGCATGTTTGGAGCCATTTCCATATGTCTTGTTGACATCTTGCAGACTGGGGAGATGGCGCATGTTTGGAGCCATTTCCATATGTCTTGTTGACATCTTGCAGATTGGGGAGGTGGCGCATGTTTGGAGCCATTTCCATGTCTTGTTGACATCTTGCAGACTGGGGAGGTGGCGCATGTTTGGAGCCATTTCCATGTCTTGTTGACATCTTGCAGATTGGGGAGGTGGCGCATGTTTGGAGCCATTTCCATGTCTTGTTGACATCTTGCAGACTGGGGTGGTGGCGCATGTTTGGAGCCATTTCCATATGTCTTGTTAACATCTTGCAGATTGGGGAGGTGGCGCATGTTTGGAGCCATTTCCATATGTCTTGTTAACATCTTGCAGATTGGGGAGGTGACGCATGTTTGGAGCCATTTCCATATGTCTTGTTGACATCTTGCAGACTGGGGAGATGGCGCATGTTTGGAGCCATTTCCATATGTCTTGTTGACATCTTGCAGATTGGGGAGGTGGCGCATGTTTGGAGCCATTTCCATGTCTTGTTGACATCTTGCAGACTGGGGAGGTGGCGCATGTTTGGAGCCATTTCCATGTCTTGTTGACATCTTGCAGATTGGGGAGGTGGCGCATGTTTGGAGCCATTTCCATGTCTTGTTGACATCTTGCAGACTGGGGTGGTG
Source organism: Escarpia spicata (assembly GCA_963995525.1). NCBI lineage: Eukaryota > Metazoa > Annelida > Polychaeta > Sabellida > Siboglinidae > Escarpia > Escarpia spicata. The sequence goes on from OZ023210.1 coordinate 63,813,547, forward strand.
GCGCATGTTTGGAGCCATTTCCATATGTCTTGTTAACATCTTGCAGATTGGGGAGGTGGCGCATGTTTGGAGCCATTTCCATGTCTTGTTGACATCTTGCAGACTGGGGAGGTGGCGCATGTTTGGAGCCATTTCCATGTGTCTTGTTAACATCTTGCAGATTGGGGAGGTGGCGCATGTTTGGAGCCATTTCCATGTCTTGTTGACATCTTGCAGACTGGGGAGGTGACGCATGTTTGGAGCCATTTCCATGTCTTGTTGACATCTTGCAGACTGGGGAGGTGGCGCATGTTTGGAGCCATTTCCATGTCTTGTTGACATCTTGCAGACTGGGGAGGTGGTGCATGTTTGGAGCCATTTCCATATGTCTTGTTAACATCTTGCAGATTGGGGAGGTGACGCATGTTTGGAGCCATTTCCATATGTCTTGTTGACATCTTGCAGACTGGGGAGATGGCGCATGTTTGGAGCCATTTCCATATGTCTTGTTGACATCTTGCAGATTGGGGAGGTGGCGCATGTTTGGAGCCATTTCCATGTCTTGTTGACATCTTGCAGACTGGGGAGGTGGCGCATGTTTGGAGCCATTTCCATATGTCTTGTTAATATCTTGCAGATTGGGGAGGTGGCGCATGTTTGGAGCCATTTCCATGTCTTGTTGACATCTTGCAGACTGGGGAGGTGGCGCATGTTTGGAGCCATTTCCATATGTCTTGTTAACATCTTGCAGATTGGGGAGGTGGCGCATGTTTGGAGCCATTTCCATGTCTTGTTGACATCTTGCAGACTGGGGAGGTGGCGCATGTTTGGAGCCATTTCCATGTCTTGTTGACATCTTGCAGACTGGGGAGGTGGCGCATGTTTGGAGCCATTTCCATGTCTTGTTGACATCTTGCAGATTGGGGAGGTGACGCATGTTTGGAGCCATTTCCATATGTCTTGTTGACATCTTGCAGACTGGGGTGGTGGCGCATGTTTGGAGCCATTTCCATATGTCTTGTTGACATCTTGCAGATTGGGGAGGCTGCGCATGTTTGGAGCCATTTCCATAAATCTTGTTGACATCCTGCAGATTGGGGATGTGGCGCATGTTTGGAGCCATTTCCATATATCTTGTGGATCAATACAAATGTAGAAGCTAAAGAATAAATCAAATCACACGTTCAGACATGTGTTGTGTGCATATTAAAGGGAATAAAAACACCTATTGCTTGAATTCATGTTATATTACATCCTGTTATCTATTTCCACGTCCACCAAGCAAAAAAAATTCAATGAATTAGAAATTCCACATTTTATGCTGTGCATCCGGACATTTTTGAATATGCATATTTTTTAAGAATAAATAATTACTACAAAAAATTATTTACAAACAGTGCATCATAGTATACTAAAAGATTTGAAAACATAAACAAAAAAAAGTGTAAAGAAAATCAATGGTTTGCATGCTGTCAGGATTGAACCGGCAACGCCCGATTGTAAAATAAATGACAAGAAACCAACGCGCCTACCCACTGAGCTAGCGGGACCAGCGGAAACTCTCTAACTGACTTAAGTTGTTATGATAAATTGTACAACTCCTTCATATATCGATATTCTAGTGATATTATGAGATTATACACGTTACTATCTGTAGCTGGATACAATATATGTTTGCTATGTATGTTTATTGGTGTAGATTATCTCCCGTTGGTTGCATTTGATATCATTATTCTGAAAACGAGCCCAAGCTCAGCGAAACCTAGTCGACTTGTAGGCCCATTCGCATTTGTTGTTTTGAATAAAATTTGATTCATGTGAAAAAGTAAGATAACTGCTTGTTCCTCTATGATGACTAGTGTTTGTATTACGTCGGAATATTGCACAATAACTCATTCTGACGCTCGTTTCGACCCAAAAGCTATCCTTGTAAACACGCTCTGAATGCATGAAAAGGATCGGCCTGATGTGAGTGTGTGTCATAAGTGATGTCACGATACCACGTGATCGCCTAGCTCATTAAAGTTTAATTTTCCGCGGGAATCACTTCACAGACGGGCTTAAAATCGAATTTATGCTACAAATGTATTTTGCTGTATTTTTTTAATGTTGTCAAATGTTGCATACAATGGTAAACTTTGTGTACACATGAAAAAAGGATTTTAGCTAATGCCTTATTTTTATTTCCTTTAATAGTGTTCTGAAACAGAAACACCATGTGGCATAATCAATAATGACGTGTGCTGACATGCTTGACCCTCCCTTAATACATGACAACTAATGACATCTGCCTTTACCCACATGTTAGGCTGTGTACTCTTTTAGGTCTCACCCAATACACCTGGTAGTTGTGCCAAGTTTGTTCCATGTGTTCTATTTATACATAGTGAAAACCGCTCCTTGAGTTGAGATCTATGCCCACTGAGGAGGACTGGTGGACTGAACAATAGGGTGGGGTGATTCAGCAGGGTGAGTTACCCATTAATGAGAGGCATAGAAAAAAGGGGCCATTAACTGATGATGTCATACTGCAGAAGGCCAGTCCACACATGAACTGCCCCCCCCCCTTACACTGGCTCAGTAGATTCCATTGATGGTCCATGCTACAGAGGTTTCTGTACATTGTCACAGCACAAGGAAAGTAGTGTTGGCAGGACACAGCTGGATTACGTGTACACAATACGTTCTTGTAGTAATAGTTCACCTGGTACATAAAGTCTCAGACTAGACACACTACCCATAGCGAGCCTAGTGTTGCTGCCTGTATTAGAATCAGTACCACTGGCATGCTGACATGTCAAAATGTGAATTCATCACTAGCTAGTTAATCCAGTTGATATTTTACCACAGTTTATTCAACAACAACAGCAAACCATTTTCATTTTTTTACGGTATTTCTATCAAGAAAATACCGACCCTAGTGAAATAACTATTAATATAGTAATTGTACATGATGCAGGGCGTTGACTTGACCAAAGTGAAATAACTAATCGTACCTGCCGCAGGGCATTGACATGACCAAAGTGAAGCAGAGAACCGTACCTGACACAGGGCATTGACATGACCAAAGTGAAGTAGAGAACCGTACCTGACGCAGGGCATTTACATGACCAAAGTGAAGTAAAGAACCGTACCTGACGCAGGGCACTGGCATGACCAAAGTGAAGTAGAGAACCGTACATGACACAGGGCACTGACATGACCAAAGTGAAGCAGAGAACCGTACCTGACACAGGGCATTGACATCACCAAAGTGAAGTAGAGAACCGTACCTGACGCAGGGCATTTACATGACCAAAGTGAAGTAAAGAACCGTACCTGACGCAGGGCACTGACATGACCAAAGTGAAGCAGAGAACCGTACCTGACACAGGGCATTAACATGACCAAAGTGAAGCAGAGAACCGTACCTGACACAGGGCATTGACATGACCAAAGTGAAGTAGAGAACCGTACCTGACACAGGGCATTGACATGACCAAAGTGAAGTAGAGAACCGTACCTGACGCAGGGCATTTACATGACCAAAGTGAAGTAGAGAACCGTACCTGACGCAGGGCATTGGCATGACCGAAGTGAACCATGTCAAAGCTGAAACAAGACAATGCAGACAACATTAGCTGAAGTTGAACATGTTCATGCAATGAGATGTAAGACCACAACTTACCCAGTACACGAGTTCCTACCACCGGTACACAATTACAAGTTCCTACCACCTGTACACAATTACGAGTTCCTACCACCTGTACACAATTACGAGTTCCTACCACCTGTACACAATTACGAGTTCCTACCACCTGTACACAATTACGAGTTCCTACCACCTGTACACAATTATGAGTTCCTACCACCTGTACACAATTACGAGTTCCTACCACCTGTACACAATTACGAGTTCCTACCACCTGTACACAATTACGAGTTCCTACCACCTGTACACAATCACGAGTTCCTACCACCTGTACATAATTACGCATACAAACTTTACCACACGTATACAGAATAATCGTTGCAATGCACTCTATGGGAAGCTGACAAATAAATACCATACAACAAACATATTTTGAGTATGAATAATGTGCCTTTGACTATCTTGATCATTAACTTATATATGTATCCTTGATTTACTTCCTAGCAAAAATGTCCGTCAAGCCATCAAAACTGGTTACCGAACACCTGGAGTATTTGGCTTGACAGAGGCCAAACGCATAATTTTGATTATGAATGATGCAGGCAAACAGCCATGTATAAGATCCATCAATTAGCGAATCCATTCATTAGCAAGCCCAGCCAATGACACTGGTACACATCTCGCCTCCTGTGCTCGGTCAGTTTGTTTATGCTGCCAACCACTGCTTCAAAATAGGACTTTTACCTTTGCTTTACCCCAATTATTCTACAGTCTATTGCAATTCCCTTTCTTACAATACCCTAAACTGACCATCGAAACGACTGTCACAAAATGGCCTGATATAAGAGGTGGCCTGATTAGAGAGGCCGGTCAGCTATACAGATGTGCAGTTCTGGCAGAAGAAATTAGTAAAATCACATTATATATTACTATAATCTATATATATATATATATAATTCTAGTTACATGTTTTATTGGTCTGTATAAAACCTGGTCACCCGAGACATAGCTACTGACGTGCTTGCTCAATGCTCATTCCTATTATATTATTCTTATTATTGTAAACACATTTGAAGATTGTGTCCAAATGTATGCAAGTGCATCATGCTTGTTAAAAAGTGTGATATTTCAGCTTAAAAAATTGCAATTTATTTGTGATGCAGTGATAATGGCAGAGCTCGACATGGATGAGACCCTCCTTACATGCTTCAAGTGCTCGTGTTAGTTACCATGGTAACCGGCTACAAAACGTTGGGCTGGAATACAGAATGATCATTCACCGCAATTTTGCCTAATTCGCGGGATGCAAAAAAGGTTGGAGACTGCCATTTCTGATGCACAGTAAAATGTCACATCGATGTCACATGACTAGTTGGATGCTACATTCAGTACCCCAGCAGACAGCTGCCATTTGGAAAATTGTGTAAATTACCGTGTCTTTGAAAGGTCACCCACACAACTTGTACCTTGATACAACATTTTTGAATTGGAAAAAGGGCACATTTGCAGACTTCACTTCATTTCTACTTGTTAATTTGACACGTAAGCATGTGTCAGTTATGGAAAAATGGCACACTGAGTCAGTTGCAAGTGCCATTTCAGTTTGTGCCATTTTTGATGTGCCATTTTGGCATAACCAATTTGTAAATTGTATGGATATGCTAATGGGAAACACTGCTAACTGCCTTGAATACAGTCAATGTTTTGAAGTAATTGTCATTAATGATTTGGTAAACATAAGAAATTAAATCGGTTTCACAACATCAAATTGAAAAAGTACCCAGGTGTAGATGTAAAAGTATCCGTAATGTCCAAGAACAACGCATGTGCATTAGAACAAGTAAGAATTTGAGTTGTAGAAATAATTTCTAGTACGAGTATAAGTACTTCAAATATGTACTCAAGCACATGCGGACCAAGTACTCCTGCCCCAGCCAGGTCTGCTATTAGCATTGGTTTATAATAATAATATTTTTATTTCAGACAAGCATTGTGTCCATATCGGAAAAAGTACATAGATAAAAACATCTATGTAAAAATAGAAACATAAATAAAGATAAAAAATAAATATGTTAATAAAAACAAGATATTTAACAATTATACAAAGCCTTGATCCACTGGTGCCGTAACAATGCTCTGAATAATTGTATTAACAGACCTGTTAATCCTCGTGATTAAATTAAAAATAGCTGTTCTTATAACACATTTACACGATTTCATATTAGCTGTAGCAAACATGTGGCTAGCGCTACATCTCAGCAGCAGATTGTTCAATATTCTGTATGAATTGTTATAGGCAACAATAAATTGCTGAAAATTTGCTTTTCTAAAATTAACCCTTAGCGCACACATATAAATATTATTGAAATATGCAGTAAACAGCTTATTCTTTACAGCAATAGAGCAAACATATCCCTTTTTTGTCATAACATGTCATGCCATGGTTTCAATCAATGGCATACAACAATGAATTGAGTACATAGCCTCAGTCAGTATGTAGGTGGAGTGGCAGGCTGTGTTCTCACAAGTGACTGGATTGCCCTGTAATAACATGTCCTGTTGCCTTGGCTAAGTGAGGCACTTTCAACAATGGCCTGTCATTATTCATGACTGCTTTATCCAGGCTTGGTTTCTGCCTGAGATGCACTCCCTTTAGATAAGAAACGTAAATAACCACCATGAATAAAGGAATCCAGGACAGTTGCTCAGCAAGGAAATGGAAGGACAAGCAATTATTTAGCGAACAATGATATCTCTGGGTATGTTATATGAGCCCATGTTACCATGTATCATTTTACTAAATGTTGCGTGAACAGACAACTAATTAAAGTGGCAAAATTGAATTTTGTATGCTAAAGTAATGAGCTTTTACATAGTTGAATGAACATTTATTTTAAAAATATTGGCAAGAACAATATATATAAACAAATTACAAGACTAACAAGTACATTTTTGCCAATGTTTTTTTAATAAACATACAATCAGCTTTAAATGATATATCATTTGTTGAAATATTTTCAGTAGTGTTTTATTTGTTGCCAAAATTTAAGCAAACTTTTAAAAAGCTATGTGCTATGTTGAGTGAAACAAAGTCATTTTGATTCATACTGTCTATCGTTTCTTAATTAATATGCGTTTATAAATGATACGCGTATTTTATTAGTTTGGGATCATTTGTCTAGAAAATAAATTGCCCAAACAAAGATGAGATTATAATGTATGCATTTCTGCCAAAATAAAAACATTGATGGGACCTGATCTAGCCTGCTAGTTTTGGCTTGTGTGGAAAATAGGTATGTGCAACTTAATACCCGGCACATGTATAATATATATATATTAACTATTATATGTATTAAATAGGATTTGTGAATGTGCGCACCAATCGACATGACAGTGCAGTTTCTACATCCTAATAACCCACCGTCGCACAATGACACACTAAGTGATGTGTGGGGTGATGATTGGAAACAATACACATTTTGCAAACTTTTGAGACCATCTTGTAATTGTGATCAGTTACACTGCCTCTGTAATATATTAGGTAAACGTAATCAATTTCTATCGTATGCATTACTAATGTAATCGTTACTGCCCCACCCAAAGTCTGATACATTTACAACGGTGTGCAAATGTGTGCATATATTTCCACAAAATAACAACAAAAACTTCAACAATCAAATTAGCATGTTGAAATAGTATGCATGACCATTAATTGACCTTCATTATGTGAGTGCTATGGTGCTACTCCCCCCACCCGACTGTGTTGATTTAATAACCCCCCTCAAGGCTCCGCTGGATGTTTGTTGGAAATATACAATCCCAGGCCAAAAACGAACCTCCCAAATTAACCACATTTGTCAACACCAACTCACCTTCTACAAAATAAAACACAACCTCCTGAACATTACCCTACCACAACATCTTATAGTCCCAAGGTCCCGTACACGAAACATTACCCTACCACAACATCTTATAGTCCCATGCTCCCGTACATGAAACAGCGATCCCAACAAATACAGGCATAAATGCATATATATGCATACTCATTCTATCCTAGAGTTATAAGAGCTTGGAATCTACTCTCCTCAGAAATAATAAGCCTACCCACACTACAGCCATTTCAACAAGCTCCGAGTACCATCCACCTTGTCGCTCCAGCAAACCTTGCCAGACTATAGATACAGACCGAGACTGTGTTTTTAATCTGCACAAATTATTGCACTTGGTTTACACAATTATTTGTTTTAATTTTCTTTTTAAAATTATTTTTCAAATTCAGTTTCATGCACCCTTCGCAATGCGCACTACACAACTCCAGAAGGGGCTATATGGAGAAATGAAACCTAAGACTTAAGTATGAACCAGTGACTGTGTGCTGGCACATCATACGTATCTGTATGTTACATTGACCGATCAATCATTTAACAACGGTTGGTTTATTGTTGAAGGAAAAAAATATATATATATACAAAAAAAAAAAAGTATGCGAGAGAAGAGAGAGAGACAAAAATAATATACGAAGTGGCTAGCGCTCCGGATCCTTAAGCGTAATTTCTCAGCTATTGATCCGGCACTTTTCCACAATGTATGCGCAGTAAAGTAAGCGTGTGCACATCTACCTTTTCGAAGGTTGCTGTCGGGGACGCATTTAGTAGTCATTGTGATTTATAACGTTTGGCCTATAATATACAACGATGTTGCTTTACTATTTGTTACCCACTGGTTTTGTAGCCGCTGCAAGGCCTCGTGAGGTGTGTCTTAACTTGGAGTGATTTTGGTCAAATTTTGGATTCTTGCTTTTCTTACCAAACTTCCAAAGTCAAAGACTTTCACCAAACTGATTTATTCAAAAATCTAAGAGATGAGGGCAACACATTTCAGGAACTTTTGTTGTGTTCACATGGAATCACCCATATAGCGAGTTATCTTACGGTGTCCTCTCAGTAGTAGCAGAGCCACTGTTACTGTTAATTATAATATTAGTCATCGCCGGAGCTATAGCCAAATCATATGGCGTCCGACAGGCAGTGCCGGAACTGTAGTTGATATATACGTTTTCCAGCAGTCTGCCGGAGCTACAATCACTGTCCGGTAGGCGGCACTGCTGCTATTGTTTACCGGTAGTTTCGCAATGCACATGCGCAAATGAAGTGCCGGAGCTATAGCTACTTTATAGTATGTCCGGACCAATAGCAACGGCCTATGATATATCATATATACTTAGACGAAAGTTACTACAAAATATTTTTGAACAGCAATGGTATATGCTCCCTGAAATCGGATATGCGATGGTACGAGGTATAACGTTTTATTTACTATAGCCTAGCCCTAGCCATCAATTTAGCTTCATAAACGGGCCGAAGTCGGGCCAAGAATCTTGTGATTCACGGGAGAAGCAGTGCCTACCAAATTTACCTAGCGGTAAACCATGGGCCAATAAATTGAACAATATCAAATAAAAAGAAGTGTGGAGTATATCATCATCCACATCGATCACCGGCAACATCCTTGCCCAGGCATGTCGTAGGATCGGCTGCAGTACACTGTACAGGCGCAGTATAGGCAAGCTGATCAGGATTAATATAGATAACTGATTATCGTTAGCTAATCCGTTGCGATTAGTTACGTACCATCCATCCACCCATACGCGTGCAGCCTTGTCGGGTTTGTGCTTTTTGTTGGGGTTTGACTGCCCGTTCATGGTCGATGCTCCGTTATTTCCCAAGACACCTGTCTGCTATCGCCGTTGAACCGTTGAATGGCGTGACCTGTCGGACCCTCACCTGTCAACACGGAAACTAAAACATGCTGAACCGATACGCCGCCAGGGGCCCGGCCACCAGGGGCGCTGCGAAGATGCCTACCTCAAGAGTGTCGGAAGAAATGTTACACGACTCACGCAGTTCCAGTGACGAAACCACTTAGCGAGGGGAATGCCATCGTTGTTTGTTTACCGGGGGCTAGGATTGAACATGTAACTGACAGGGTAGAGAAGGTATTGGGACATGGCAAGGGGGGGTCTATACTGGTACATGTAGGAACAAATAATGCAGACAGGGAGGGAACAACTGCGATAGTACAGAAGTATAGACAGTTAGTTAGTGAGGAAGCTAAAGAAGACGAGAGTCGAACAGGTTATTTTGTCAGGAATTTTGCCCGTAATGGGAGGAAGGGGGGCAACGTATAGAAACTGCAAGAGGATGGCGATCAATGCACTAGCTGAGCAGATGTGTGAAGAAGAGGGGGTGGGATTCACAGATTTATGGGGATACTTTGTTGGGAGGGAAGATATGTACATGAGAGATGGCCTCCATCTTAGTGGAAAGGGGGCAGCAGTTTTCTCAGAGAATCTGCTGCAATCTGTTGACAGTGGGACAGGTTGCATCTATTTAAACTAGATTCGCAGGGGGGACTCACAGAAAAGCCTGAAAATGGAGGCATAGATAAAGACAGCACAAATAAATCAACAAATAACAGCCTGGAAAACTCTTCTGAAGCTGGATATAAATGTGTTTGTTTAAATGCAAGGAGTATAGTAAACAAAAGAAATGAACTAAACATTATGGTAGAAGATATTGATCCTCATATAATAGGTATAACCGAATCCTGGACCACCACCGATATATCAGATGCTGAATTGGGACTGACAGGATATGTAATGTTTAGAAAAGATAGAATAGGAAGAAAGGGAGGTGGAGTTATTTTATATATTAAAGAATCTATTCAGGCTTATGAAATAAAATTAGAAAGAGAAGCAGATTGCGAAGAAGCTGTTTGGTGTAACATAGTTACAGGAAACTCAACGTTAACAGTTGGGTTAGTTTATCGAAGTCCAAACATAAGCATAGAAGAGAATGAAAAAATACAAAACGCTATAAGGGAAGTAAGCAAACGGGAATGTATTATTATGGGGGATTTTAACCATGGGCATATACAATGGAAATCTCTACAGAGTATGGGGAGAGAGGACCACAAGTTTTTAGTTTTAGTTCAAGATACATTCCTTTCTCAACATGTGCTAGAACCAACCAGGGGTGAGAATGTGTTAGACATAGTTTTGTCCTCACAGAATGAATTAGTTGACAATGTCAAGATATGTGAGCCACTGGGGAGTAGCGATCACAACCAGATACATTTTACCATCAAAGTAAAATCAGAAAGGAATAGCAAAAAGCAGTATAAGAGAAATTTCCACAAAGGAAGGTATAAGGACATGAGGAAATATTTAGCAAAGATAGACTGGAATAAGACACTGACAAATAAGACGGCAACAGAATGCTGGAATATATTAAAGAGTGAAATTAAGTGCATAATCGATAAATTTGTACCCTTCAAAAAACAAGGAAAACGGTCCAAAAAGAAACACTTATCGAAAGAAGCCATTAGAAAAATTAAGTATAAACAAATGATGTGGAAGTCATATAGATGTACTGGAAATGATGAAGACTACAACAATTATAAAGAAGCACTTAACCAAGCTACAGCTGAAATTAGAAATTCAAAGAGAAGCTATGAACAACAATTAGCTAGTAATATAAAACATGACAGCAAGAGTTTTTATGCGTATGTTCGAAGCAAACAGAAAGTTCAAGATAAGGTCGGTCCTCTAGAAGATAGTGCTGGAAATATAATATCGGAGGGATTCATAATGGCAGAAGACCTGAATGAGTACTTTAGTTCAGTGTTTACCAGGGAAGATATTAGTTCACTGCCAATACCAGAGGCTAAGTTCAACGGGGCAGATTCAGACTATTTAGGACAATTAATTGTAACCCCGGAAATGGTAGCTAAGAAAATAAGGGCTATGAAGGATAATAAATCACCTGGAGTGGATGGTATTCCACCCAAACTACTATTGGAAATTGTAGAACAAATTAGCATACCACTTGCAACAGTTTTCAACTTGTCATTAGAAGAGGGAGTGGTTCCTTTAGAATGGAAAGAAGCAAACATTATACCGTTATTCAAAAAAGGTTCGAGAAACAAGTCGGAGAACTATAGACCAGTGAGTTTAACATCAGTGATTTGTAAATTATTAGAAAGACTAATTAAAGATCACATGGTGGATTTTCTTATTAAACAAAACTTGATAAACCCATCTCAACATGGTTTTTTTAAAGCGAGGTCCTGCTTAACAAATATGTTATGTTTTTTGGAAGACATCACTAAGTGGGTAGATGAGGGATCACCAGTAGATATCGTCTACTTAGATTTTCAAAAAGCTTTTGACAAAGTACCACATCAAAGATTACAGCTTAAACTAAAGGCCCATGGCATAGGAAATGGTATAATAAACTGGATAGAACAATGGCTGATTGACAGAAGACAACGTGTAGTAGTTGATGGGGAGGCTTCAAACTGGAAATCGGTATTGAGTGGGGTACCACAGGGATCAGTATTAGGTCCTATATTATTCTTAATATACATCAACGATTTGGATGATGAAATAACAAGCAAGGTGTTGAAATTTGCGGATGATACAAAAGTGTTTAGAAGGATTAAAAGTGATGGAGATAGACAGCATTTACAAGATGATCTTGACAAGTTGATCAAATGGTCTGAAAAGTGGCAAATGATGTTCAATTTTGGGAAATGTAAATGCCTCCACATAGGACATGGGAACGAAGAAGTGGAATATACAATGGGGGGTACTGTACTAAGTACTACTGTAAAAGAAAAGGACTTAGGGTTAACCGTTAGTGCTGATATGAAGATTTCAGAGCAGTGCGGAATTGCAGCTTCAAAGGGAAATCAAATCCTTGGATTAATTAGGCGAAACATAACGTATAAGGAAAAAGAGCTAATAATACCGCTGTACAAAACAATAGTTAGGCCTCATTTAGAATATTGTATTCAAGCGTGGAGGCCATATCGCAGGAAGGACATAGATATGCTAGAAAGAGTGCAGAGGAGAGCAACTAAAATGATACCAAATCTGAAGGATCTTAGTTGTGAAATACGACTAAAAAATGCGGTTTAACAACACTAGAGACCAGGAGATTGAGAGGAGATCAGATAGAAGTGTTTAAAATATTGAAGGGTTATGAAAATATTGATAGAAATATGTTTTTCTCAGTTAAGAAAGATAGGACTAGAGGACATGATCTTGCATTAGCAAAGGAGCAGAGTAGATTGGATATAAGAAAGTTTTCATTTTCACAAAGGACTGTAAATGAATGGAACAGATTACCTGCTGATTGTGTGGGTGCTAGTAGTGTGAATATGTTTAAAAATAAAATCGACACATACCTCAGACGGGCGGGATACACATAGATAAAAGGGTCGGACTCTCGATAAGCCAAAGGCTTCCTTGTCCACCTGCTACCTAGAGTTAATTCTCTGGGTGGCAATCTTGTTAAATCTTGTTAAATCTATCTGTATTTATAAATACAGATCAGCGCTTTCGCATGCAGCAGCTCCTTCTAGGTTCTAATAGGCAGTCTATGCGCACAGCCTGTGTTGTTATCTGGGCGCTTTATGGCGCTTAAGTTATGACTGCATGTTTACTAGCCGAACAATGTCGTTTTTGCATACGCATCCTTTATTTTGTGCATTTTATAAAACTAATGACTTATACGACATTTTGCAATAGCTCAAATGAAAATTATGAATGGCTTGCTGTTTATAAATGTTACAAAAGAAGAAACCATTGTAAAACTTAGGTGATCAGGTTCATACAGTGGCGTATTACCATAGGGGCAACTGGCCCTTGCATAAAATACCACTCAAATATCATTGAATGGTATTAGGGTGTATTATATGCATGGCCAATGGTATTTGAATGGTCTTCCATTGTATTGTCAATGGTTCTCGTAATAAACCCTTTCTGTATTGTTCAAAGGTATTCTGAATGGTCTTCACATTATATTAGGGGCCGGGTTTTATGGCCAATGGTATTTTAATGGTATTTAATCCAATGGTATTGAATGGTCCTCAGTGGTATGGTATACCACTGAGGACCATTCAGAATACCATTCAAAATATACTTCAATGGTATTCTGAATGGTCTTAAATGATATTAGGGGGTATTATGACCAAGAGTATTTGAATGGTATTTAATCAAATGGTATTGAATGGTCATCAGTGGTATATCATTGAATGGTATGCCACTGCATGAGGACGATTCAGAATACCATTCAAAATATCATTCAATGATATTCTGAATGGTCTTCAATGATTTTAGGGGGTATTAATGCCAAAGGTATTTGAATGGTATTTAATCCAATGGTATATCATTGAATGATATACCACTGAGGACAATTCAGAATACCATTAAAAATATAATTAAATGTTTTTCTGAATGGTCTTTAATCCAGTGGTATTGGATGGTCCTCAATGGTATATCATTGAATGGTGTATCACTGAGGAACATTCAGAATACCATTCAAAATATCATTGAGTGGAATTCTGAATGGTCTTCAATGGTATTTGCAAATATATTTATTATACCATTCTATGGTATACCGTTGGTAAACCATTCAGAATACCACTGGATTACACCGAATGGTATACCACTGAAGCATACTGTTGACAATTATTAAAAAAACATTGAACATCGTATTCTAACTAACATATTCAACCTTATATAAACTTTTGAATACCATTGATTATCACTGAATGTAGTGCATGCACCACTGAACGGCAGTTAAATAGCCCATTGGTACTTCATATATTGCAAACACACACCAGTAAAAATGGATATATACGGGATATATACCACTAAATTATGCAGTTGAAATACCATTGACATTAACATTTAGAATACCATGCACACAAGGGTGTCATTTTTGAGCACACATAGAACAGAAAACACAGTGACGGTAAATTAACAACAATTTAATGGTATGTCGGTCTTATTTTTTTTGCACATTCGTGTGTATAAGCCCTGCTTACTAATACAAGAGTTTCAACAATGCTCGTACAGTAATACTAATTATTGTATATGTAGAATATATAAACAAACTTATTATATAAAAGATGTCAGGGAAAAGACGAGTAGTCCAGAATAATAAAGTTTAATAACAATGAGGACAGCATTGCATGGTGACTTCACGTGTACGCGTACCACAAACATGAATCAAATTCTGCTTTATAATATACACAAACAATTAACAGCTAAACTAAACACCCAAAAAACAACACAACACTAAAACCTTAGAAGAACCGTTAACATGTAACCGGTACTCGGCAGGATGGCCCTACTCTCCTGTCAGCCGAGCCACACCCTGCATATAATATACAAAATACATATTATATGGGTGTCAATCAATTGACAAACAATATAATTATTGATTATACTTTACTGGTTATAAACATCTTAGTGTCTCACGCATGCACTGTATCATGGAATAAACCAGCTAAAGCGCTATATATACATTATAATTATATCATCATCATTGTGCAGCTGTAGTATCCCTCCGTGGTTGGGCGAAGGCCTCAGAATGTCGTTTCCAAATCTGTCTGTCTCGCGCTATCCTCTGCCATATGGTGCCCTTCCAGTACTCATCTAGTTCGTCTCTCCACCGTCTCGCCGGTCTTCCTCTAGATCGTTTCCCTTCGTAGGGTCTCCAGGTTGTGATACGCGATGTCCATCGGTTATCTCGTAGTCTGCTGATGTGCCCTGCCCAGGTCCACTTTTGTCTTCTAATTTGTTGTATCACGTCTATGACCTTTGTCTTCTGCCTTACCCAGATGTTTGTTTTTCTCTCCCAATATGTGATGTTTAACATATTTCTTTCCATCTTTGTTTGTGTGGCTGCTAGCTTGTTCTTTGCCTGGATGGTGAGTGCCCAAATTTCCGCGCCGTATGTCCTCGCTGGAAGTAAGCATGAGTTGAAGACTTGTCTCTTCAAGCAGGTTCCAAAGTTACCCTTGAAGATGTCCCGGTGTTTGGCGAAAGCTGTCCAGCCGGCGTTGATCCTTGTTTGAATCTCCTTGTCTTGGTTTTTGTCTCTGATACTGTATCGCTGTCCCAGATTGACGTAGCTTTCAACGTTCTCTATCTGCGTTGTGTTGATATCTGTTGGTGTGTCATTTCCTAGCATCATTTTTGTCTTCGAGATGTTCATCCTTAGACCTTGTTGTTCACTTTCATCAGCTAGCTCCTGCAGCATGTTTTATAGTTCTTGCGGTGTAATAGTTAAACGAAGATGGCTGATATATTCTCCGTCTATCCTCAAGCCTCTGGTTTCCCAGGTCAGTCTTCGGAATGTGCTTTCGAATGTTGCCGTGAACAGCTTGGGCGATATGGTGTCACCCTGTTGTACTCCTCTCTTGATGTTGATCTTGTTGCCCTTTTTGTGTAGGTGGACTGTCACCGAGCCGTTAGTGTAGATGTCTTTCAGGAGATCGATGTACACATCTTCTATCCATTGTTCTTGAAGGGAGGTCAGTATTGCTTGAGTTTGCAACGAGTCGAAAGCCTTCTCGTAGTCGACGAGAGCGATGCAGAGCGGGATATTATATTCTCGGCACTTCTCTTTCAGTTGGTTTACGACGTGTATGTGGTCTGTCGTTGAGTACCTGCTTCTGAATCCTGCTTGCTCTCGTGGTTGGTTTTCGTCGAGTGCCATCTCAAGCCTATTCGTTAGTATCTTTGTGAGTAATTTGTAGATGTTTGATAACAGACAAATCGGTCTGTAGTTCTTTAAGTCTTTCTTATTTTCCTACTTGAAGATAATCACCATCTCTGCGTTCTTCCAAGGTGTGGTATTCGTCTTTCTGATAAGCAATTTTTAGTATACAGCTTAGCCAGTGTCTTTGAGATGATATCTTCTGCTTTTAATGCTTCAATGTTTACATGGTCGTTGCCTGGTGTCTTCCCATTCTTCATATCTCTTAGCGCTGCTTCCACCTCCCATGGTGTTATCTCTGGTACCTCTTTCGGGTCGGTGTGAATTAAGGTACTCTGTTCACTGTCGTATAGCTCGGTGTAGAATTCCTCTGTTCGTTCCATGGTCATATATTGGTCTTGCATTTCTCTACCCTGCTTGTCTAGAAGTGTAAACAGTCTGTCTCGGCCTAGTGCCTGTGTTGTTTTTGTTTTGTTTAGGCTCTTTGATGACATAATCGTTTCTCGTATGATCTCTTTTTCGTACTTTCTGATGTCCTCTTTCGCTTTCTTTTTGATGGTCTTGCATATTTCTGCGTACGCTACTTGTTTTTTACGGTCGCTGTTATCCACCCTTTCTCGTCGTTTCTTCATTAGTGCTCGTGTCGATGATGATATTCTCGTCACTACTGGCCTGTTGATTGCTTTGGCTACACTTGTCGCACTTATATGGACCATCTCAGTGAGGTTTGTGCTCATGGTATCGATGTTGTCTAGTTCCTGTAGTGTCTCGAATCGATTTCGCAGTTCGAGTTGGAATTCGATATTTTTTCTTCCGATCTGTGTGGTATCTACACTCGGTGGCCTCTTAAATTGTTTATCAATTTCTTCCTTTCAGCCTTGACGTCGAGTATGATGTTGCTCATTACCATTCTGTGGTCACTTCTGATGTTGACTTGGTTGATGACAGTTACGTCAGTGACCATGTCTGACTTGTTAGTCAGAATGTAGTCAATTTCGTTCTTCGTTTCTCTATTTAAGCTTTTCTATGTCCATCTCCTCACTGCTTTATTTCTTCTGGAACATGGTATTCATGATTTTGTACTTTCTTGATGTTGCCCATTCTAACAAGGTGTCGCCTCTTTCATTTCTCACTTTTCACAAATTTGTTTGTTTCCGAAATGTTTGTTTGTTTCCCTACTTGCGCATTAAAGTCTCCCATCACTATCGTGTAGTGGGTTGGCTTTTCTAAGGTCTCATCCACGTCGTTGTAGAAGTTGTCTGTGTCTTCTTCTGAGTATGATGTTGTTGGTGCATATACTTGTACTATTTTTTAGTTTGTAGCGCTTTGTTATGCATGTAACAAGTTCAAGTGAAATGGTATAGTAGATGGCCGCTTTGTAAAGTAGTGAAGCATTTCTCTCTTCTTCGGACTTCTCCGATCCCAATCACATCCCATACCAACTTGGTTTCCCTAAGTTCTTCCTCCAGTGATTGTATCTGTTTATCTCTTAGAAGTGTTCTTACGTTCTATGTTGCTATCTTCAATCTACTTACCTTCTCTCTGCGACTCTTCTTGACCCAGATATTCTTAGCACCCCTGCACGTAGCCGTATTTGACTCGAACCGCCTCCTTGGTCATAGACTCTTTCGATGCTGCGGGGGACTGGGGACCTTGGTTTCATTGTACTTTGCATGCTGGTGTTGTTGGCCTACCCTTGGCCTACCCCGCTGGCCGGTGCGGGTTGGAAGGGGGACGACATGTGGTGAACGAAATTGCCCAAGTTTCGACACGGCAGCCGAGCCAGTACCGGACCACCACCCAGCCGAACATCCCTAACAGTATGTAATCGAACATCCACGACAGTATGTAATCGAACATCTACGATAGCATGTAATCGAACATCCACGACAGTATGTAATCGAACATCCACGACAGCATGTAATCGAACATCCACGACAGTATGTAATCGAACATCCACGACAGTATGTAATCGAACTTCCACGACAGTATGTAATCGAACATCTACGATAGCATGTAATCGAACATCCACGACAGTATGTAATCGAACATCTAGAACAGCGGTTAATCGAACATCCACACCCAGATAGCATACATACGTTAATATAATGTTAACAGAACGTATGCAGAAATGTTTGCTTAACGTTTAATGCAAACGTTAATTTCTAACCAAAACGAAACGTTAAACTAACGTTAATGTAACCGTTGTAGAAATGTTAATCTAACGTTTAATAGAAACGTTAGTTTAACGTTATTTTGCTCGGTTTTTAATGTTAATTTAACGTTTAATTTCTAACCAAAACGAAACGTTAAACTAACGTTAATGTAACCGTTGTAGAAATGTTAATTTAACGTTAAATAGAAACGTTAGTTTCACGTTATTTTGCTAGTTTTTTAATGTCAATCTTACGTTTATAACTTCTAACAAATACATCATAGTTTACTACTACTACTAATTGTGCCATTTCCCATCACCCTACTTCCGGTTACGGTACAGTTTCACAATGTGTGTTAACCCTATTTCCACTTACCTGTTTCACGATGTCTTTTAAGCATACTTTCGGACGACCTTCTCATAACCCTACTTCCGATTACCGTACAGTTTCACGACCTTCCCATCACCATACTTCCGTTACCGTACAACGTATTTTTACCACTACGTCCGGTTACCGTACCGTTTTACAATGTCTTTTTAACCCTACTTTTGCTTACCGTACAGGTCTACGACCTACCCATCACCCTACTGCCGGTATACTTTAAAACCCTAATTTGATAACCCGATAACTATCGAGGTCTTAATATCTAGACCTCAAAAACCTACTTCTATCGAGGGAAAATAAAAGTGTTATCTTACTAAGGTTGAGGAAGAATGCACTCGGTGTCCTCTATGTTTTCAGCAAACTTGTTACATTTCCAACAGTAGACATAATTGGTGATGCTAAATATGGAAATCTTGCAACAATGTATTAAATTCTGACGTACGCTTTTCATTGGTTCATTAAAATGGCGGGACATTTGTAAAAATGGCGATAAATCGGTGAAAAATAGCGGGAAATTTCTTTCAATGGTGATTGGTTGAGAGGTACATATAATCACGTTATTCTCAGATATCGTATATAAGCGCAGTCAGTCCTATCGTCGTTCGCATCACGACGACACCATGGCTAACATCATGTTGAGGACGCCCTATTACCATCCTCGCGGTGCAGCAGACTCGAGCGACGAAGAGGAGCAGACGGGCAGACCGATCATTCCGGTGACCAACCGCCCTTCCCCGCCGTCGGAACCAGAGGTCGCGAACGTGGCAACTCTGGACGCAAGGGTAAGCGCCGACGCCGTTATCAAGACCAGAAGTCTCCTTATCAACAAAGTACACCAGCATAACCTATTCTACATCGGGTGAAGATACTGCAAGAAGCGTGTGATTGTTAACGATAGGGGTCTTTTGCAATGCGAACGACACTCTGACGTTCATTTCGCGGTTCGACCGGTGTGTGGCTCTTCTCCAAGACGTGAATTCCGACACGTTTGCTGTTATGGAGGAACAAACTGAACTCACTGACGGGAACTCGTATGTTCCTCACCTACCGATATGTCGACACTGCCGATGTCACAACTTCCGTCGACACTGACGATGTCACAACTTCCGTCGACATTGCCGATGTCACAACTTCCGTCGACATTGCCGATGTCACAACTTCCGTCGACACTGCCGATGTTACAACTTCCGTCGACACTGCCGATGTCACAACTTCCGTCGACATTGCCGATGTTACAACTTCCGTCGACACTGCCGATGTCACAACTTCCGTCGACATTGCCGCGATGTTACAACTTCCGTCGACACTGCCGATGTCACAACTTCCGTCGACATTGCCGATGTTACAACTTCCGTCGACACTGCCGATGTCACAACTTCCGTCGACACTGACGATGTCACAACTTCCGTCGACATTGCCGATGTTACAACTTCCGTCGCCACTGCCGATGTCACAACTTCCGTCGACATTGCCGATGTTACAACTTCCATCGACACTGCCGATGTCACAACTTCCGTCGACACTGACGATGTCACAACCTCCGTCGACACTGACGATGTCACAACTTCCGCCGACACTGCCGATGTCACTACTTATACCAAAGCTGTTTTCCAAATTTTCCTGATAATTTCCTATATTTCCTGAATTTTACCTATCACCTGTTTATTTTTCTGAATTTCCTGAATTGTACCTGTGTATTTTGCTGATTTTGCTTAATTCTACCTGTCTATCGTTCTTTAACCCCTGGGAGGATTGTTGATGCACGAACACCATTCTAACTGGTGAATATGTCGCTTCGCGCCCGTTCTATACGACGGCGTTTCGACATACTGACCGTCAACGCTCCGACCGGTTGTTTTATAACCCGGCGTCGCGTCACCTGCCGCCGCCCCGGTGTTTTCAGCAGACCGTCCAGGAGGTCGGCACCCGCTTCTGTCGCGCGTCGTTTGACCGCCTGTTTCAGATTCTGACCGGGTGCGACGTCTTCTGGCACCCGCATGCCCGTGTTCAGAGCATTTTTCCCAGAGCCAACGCCCCTCTGTTTATTAGAGACATAGCGCTTCGAAACAGGATCCCGAGCCGATTTCCCAACCCGTGACCTAGCTGTACTCCAATGCCAACGAATACTTGTAGGTTGCCGCGTACCTGCCGAGTGTAGTAGTCCTCATAAATGTGGCTGCCGGCTCTCGTCATCAAACAGATTCAGTTTACAGCGTCTGAGGTTAAGCGTCACTACGAGTTTCCCCTGCTCGAATGGCACTGGTCGACCGAGGGCGTCCCTGATATCGATCTCGATCGTGCACAACTCTTTTAGCAACACACGATGGCCGACGGTGGTTCTTTAGAAGCTGGTAGCATGTGTTGACCCTCTGTGCACAGACCTAGGTAGGTAGGTAGGTAGGTTTATTTCGGAATTGTATCAAACAGAAGATACATGAAACACAAAGCGTATACAAACTTTACAATTCCTGGTTGGCACCAGAGCCAAAGCTGTTACCAGTAGATATACAATGTTATTACAGAAAACAATTTAACTTGAATCACTGGTCGCGTAGCATTGTTGTAGATACAACGTGCAATTTATAACTACAAGCAGACAGTTAATACACTACCATAAACAATAAGTAACAGTAGTGACGTGGTTGGTAGACCCAAAAATGAACAATATGTTTTCTTTTCACATATATACAACACTAGTGCTAGATTGCAGAAGAACAATCCAGTAATAACAATGTAATATGTAGTAGTATTTTCATAAACCATTTAAGACTAATCAAATAATAAAAACACAAAAGTGATAACACATTTAATACGGTGTAGTATCTTCGTAGACATAGTGTTTTAATTAAGACACATGACTTTAGAGAAGATACAAAGCTGGTAATATTAGGTTTAGTTTGAATATCAGGCGAAATATTATTCCATGCTATCGACATAATAAACTATTTGGTGATCGTAGGGTAGAACAGCTGATTGGACGAATAAGTCTAAGTTGCCTTGTGTCATCATTGTGAATATCACAGGTTAGAGTAAACATATTAGATAACGACACTGGCAGATTGTTATGACAATAATTATACATAAATTTCGCAATATCTATTTCATAAATATCTTTAAATTTTAGCACATTTAACCGTGTGAACAGGAGATGAGTGAGCTCATGGAAACCAGTTCGAAGAATAGGTGCCTACTACGAACAATTTTTTTGCACCGAATGTGATATTTTGTGGAAGCGAAACACTGTTGCTACAAGTTACACATTGTGTTATATTTGTAAGATGGCTCCTGAACCAATTAAGAGGGGTCCCCTTATTCCATAGTCCACTTATGTAATAAAATCTGCTGGTCTATGGTATCGAACGCCTTACTTGAATCAAGAAGTACGCTGATGACTGAGTCTTTTTTTTCTAACGCATTTAAAACGTCAGAAACTAATGTAGATGCCGCATTAATTCTGGAATGTTTCGATCGGAAACCATACTGGTTATTAGTTAAGATGTTATTTATTTAAAAAGTGTAGGTCCTTTTATATACAATCCTTCCTAATATCTTTGAAAAAACGGAAAATTAAGATATAGGTCTATAGTGGCAACATTTATTTTTAGCTTTTGATTTATAGACTGGTATAATTTTAGCAATTTTTAATTGGTCTGGTACAATTCCCTCACTTAAAGACTTGTTTATCAGAATAGCTATTGGTAGAAACACTCCTTCACCAATTTGTTTTAGAAAGTACGGACTTAAATTGCCAGACCCACAACTTTTCTTGGGTTGAAGAGACTTTATTATTTGGCTGACTTCACTTGCATCAGTGGGATTCATAAACATAATATTCATACTGTTACCATGGCTTTTGTTTAGGTAAGCGGTAAAACTGGTTTGGTGTTTAGGGATTGCTTTAGCGTAACTCGGTCCAATGTTTGTAAAGAAATTACAAAATGTATTCGAAATTTGATCAGAGTCATTAATTAAGTCAGTGTTGAGCATGAAATGTGTAGGGATACTTGATTTATCATTTTGTTTCCCGATTATTGTTCGAAGTATCTGCCAAGTCTTTTTATAATAATTCTTGAATTTGTGTAATAGGTTAGAATAATAAGTTATTTTATCAATATGGTTTAGTTTATTATAAAGAGGTATGTACTCAGTACAACGAACGTAAGTGGAATGTGACTTTGACTTACCAATACATTTTCGATAAAGTTTACTGGCTGTTGTAGAAGATTTCATTAGACCTTTTGTCATCCATTCATTCCTGATTACATATTTTGATTTCATCTTAATAATTTATCTGGGGCAAAGGAATCAACAACATTATTGAGTTGTGTCATATTTATAACTAACCGATGTAAGTGAGTCCAATCAACTTCTTTAAGAGGGGAAGTTATATGATGGATGGATACTTCGGAAAGAGACTTAGGCCCTATTTTTGAAGATAAGCGGCTCGTGTAATGGTTTGTGTGATTTCCGTTTACCAATTAAACAAAGTATAGGCAAGTGATCCGATATGTCGTTATAAAGTATGCCAGAATGGACAATTGAATTGGTATGTCTTCCATAAATATTATCAATAAGGGTTGCCGCCAGAAGTGTAGGTTGACGAGCTACTGGCTTCGGTGTAGCCAATTTTGTATGCCCGTATCACGTGATATCCCCACTTACCCGATGCTATCCGCCAGATAGCATGACATACAACATAACATGACATACAACATAACAAAAAATACATTGACGGCGTAAAACGAATACTAGTAACGAAAACGGTGCGATCATTTTCTCCGTGTGCACGAACAAAGTGAGAGGGCCCAAAAAGTCCGAAACTATAAACATCACTAAAAACGAAATTGCCTCGGTCTGAACCCCCACTCTCCCAAACGTTTGATATCGGACAGCGGCGTTCTGAGATGATCCCATAACAGTAGCGTTTTCAAAGTACCATCAAAACAATGCCGTAGTGTTTTAGCGAGGTAGTGCTTTGAAAGTCCGACAGCGGTTAGCACGACAGACTGCCCGGTGCTCTGTTGCTCCAACACAGCGCCCCACTCTGCCCTGGCTCGTATCAGCGGGTTTGACAATTGTTTAATGGCACTATTGAGCAAATGTACAGTATTACGCGAAATTTATTTAATTGGTTTAGGTAGGTTTTACTGAACGTGCACACTGGAGATTATCAAGTAATTTGTAATTTAGTTAAACGTATGATGTAATAATTCGGAAACCACAAATGGCATCATGAATATTGATGATGCCTTGCTAGCTGGCCTATTGCATGTGCACTGGCGCTAATGACTGTCTGTCCGATTGCCTGTCTCCTTTACTATTACTGTCCATTGGACTGCTCACTTCACTCCGTGGTAGACTTGTTCAATCGAACATCATCTCGACTTATCTGGGAACCGGTCAGCCACGCTGCAATTAATGCGCGACGACTATTCGTACGCACATATCCACCACTGTTTATAGCCGGGTCCTCATTCATAAAGCTGAGTGAACTGGAGCAACGCAGAATGAACGAACTTGCCTAAGGTTCAGCATAGCAGCATATGATTCGAACCGGGTTCTCTCGGTTGAGAGTTTGATGCGCTGGCCACTGTGCCGCTGTGCTCCACAAAGACGCGGCACTTCCTTGTGGTTAAATAGACTCTACGTATAAAAACGTTAATTAATTGTCCAAACAATGAAAAAAAAAGGGTTTTGTTTACGATGAACAATTAGGTTGGTAAAAATATGTGTGATAAACGGAACACTTATATGATTAAGACGCACGGTTAAAAACAACCTTGCATATTTTAAAGAAATAGTATTGTCACCGTCTTGTCGTACATAAAGCGATTAATGGTGCTAGCGTATATTCGTCGTTCTAAATTTGGTAATATTTAGGCTTATACATAGTATTTCACTCTAAAACAAATTCTAACAATTTGCCCTGGGTTGCGTTGATATGAACCAATGAACTGCACTGAAAGAAAATTAATATTGGGTGGGCTGAGTGGGAGCTTCAGTGCCACTCCTGATGACGGGGTGGGGGAGATGCTTTATGTTGAATACATCACCGATGTTCACAATTTGTGAAGCTCATCGTGCAGAAACCTCTATATGCATTATTGCACCCCACTTGGGGCTTGCAAAAAAACACCTTGAGGCTCTTCAAAACATCAATTTGGACCCGCTTGCGGCTCGCCAAAACACACATTCAGATTCTCCAAAAACCTCGATTTGCACCCCCCCCCCCCCATTGAGGCTTACAAAAACACCTTCACGTTCACCAAAAACATCAAATTGCACCCAAAAATGCACTCATTCGCTGCCAAAAATGTTAAAAGGCGACAGTCTGTTCATAGTTTATCATTTGTTAATTAATATGTTCTTAAAATTATAATAACTGCACAGTGTTGAGGTAGTTAACTCATATTTAAGCTCAGTTTCATAAATTCAACTTTGTTTATTTGCAGGAACATTGGAAATAGCTGAGCTGATGGAAAGAGGAAATTGAAGAGCTCTACTTAACACTGCCATTAATTGGACAATGGGTCACCTGACATAAGATGATGTCTGACTTTGTTCTGCCCCATTCTGTTGTGGGAAGTTGTACCTCACTTCGAGTTTCAAATGGATGTGTGCATCTGATAGCTTTGTGTATCAAAATGCATAGCAGTGCTATTAATAGGACAATATGTTAACTGACACAGTAGTGAAGAAGATGTCTGACTTTGTTCTGCCACATTAATTCCGTGTGGCTTCTGCTGGGAATATGTGCATCACTACGTTTCAAATGGATTTGTGCAATCGATCAATTTGTGCATCCAAATGCACATCCAAATGCACATCATCCCGTCATTATGTTGAAAAGTAGTACATAATAAAATGTATGCTTTCTTATGCCCATCATGTTTGGATTGTGTTCTACAGCATATTCTTCAAAATTTATTGAAACAAGTTTGTGTTAAGTGAATTATACTGGGAGTAGTGTATAAAAAGGTGTCAAAGTTGCTTTTATAATAATTTTGAAAATTCATAAAATATAAGAAGAATAAAAAAGATAAGGAAAAGCCAATAAAAAGTACATATCCACCTAGAACAACAGATGGGAAAATGAACGTAAACAAACATAATCTTAATGAGATAGGCAGCATTCAGTGTTTTTACACCAATGCTGACCAATTAAGAAACAAACAAAATGAATTTGAACAAAGAATCAAAGAACTAAAACCCCACATAATAGCAATTAATGAAGTAAAACCCCAAAACCCCAAATGTTCTGTAACAACACCAGAATTTTCCTTAGAAGGTTACATGTTATTCTCAAAAAATATAGAAAATACCGAAGGAAGAGGTATTATAATATATGTGCTAAATTCCCTGCATGCAGAGTACATAAACCTAGCCACAACTTTCAAAGAATGCTTATTTATAGAAATCAAATTCAAGAATAAAAATAAACTTCTTTTTGGATGCATATACAGAAGCGATGGGGGATCTGAAGAAAATAATGTAGAACTTCTAAATATGATCAGATCAATATCACAACAACAATACTCTCACATCGTAATTACTGGAGATTTCAACCTCCCTGAAATAAATTGGAATCATTGGACGACCAAATCAAATAACCCCAACAATTTAAATTTCAAATTTGTGGAATGCCTTAGAGACACCTACATGGTTCAACACGTGTCAAACCCCACCAGAGGACGAGGCACAACTAACACAAACCTGTTAGATCTGATTCTATCTAATGACGAAGATAATGTAGGAGAATTAGAGTACCTTAGCCATCTGGGCAAAAGTGACCATTGTGTACTCAAATTCAGTATAGTGTGCAACTTTATAACAAGTAATTACACTAAAAAAAGGAAGCTGTATAATGTCGCAAACTATGATGCAATGAGAATAGAATGTTCAAATATTAACTGGGAAGACAAATTTAAAGACTGTAAGGATAATGTTAACGGTCAATGGGAAATCTTCAAAACAGTACTAAACTCATTAGAAGATAAGTATGTACCTCAAAAAATAGTTCCAAATAATAGAAAGGGGAACTTCCCCCTGGATGCTAATACAAGGAAACTAATTAGACGTAAAAACAGATTATGGACACATGGAAACAAGGGATGGAACAAAATATCTAGAGTATTGTAAAAGCAGAAATAAAATCCGAGCTCTAACCAGAAAGCTCCGAAAGGAATTTGAACGAAATCTAGCATCCCAGACCAAGAAAAACCCCAAAGTCTTTTGGAAATATTATAAATCAAAAACTACAATCAAACAAGGAATTGGGGAACTGAACATAGACCCCACCAACCTAAAATCTCAAACAACAAATGAAGATGAAGAAAAAGCAAATATCCTTGCTGACTATTTCTCCAGTGTATTCACAAAAGAACAGTCAGGGCCTATACCAACCATACCTAAAGTAAACAATAAACATGCGATGGACAAATTAAAACTAACTGAAAATATAATACTACTGACGTTAAAACAACTTAATATAAGCAAATCGCCTGGCCCAGATGGACTAGGCACCAGGCTACTAAATGAGTTGTCAGCAAGTATTTGTCAACCCTTAAAACAAATTTTTGAAATGTCAATTAAAACTTCCTGCATTCCCAATGACTGGAAAGAGGCTCAAATATCAGCAATTTATAAAAATGGAAACAAGAAACTAGCTAGTAACTACCGCCCAATAAGTTTAACAAGCATAGTATGTAAATGTATGGAAAAAATTATTAGAAATCACATTACAAACTACATGAAAGTAAATAATCTATTTAGTCAAAAACAATATGGATTTATATCTGGCCGATCAACAGTTCTACAACTAATCAAAATAATAGATGACTGGACTAAAGAAATGGATAAGGGCAACCATACTGATGTTATATATATGGATTTCAAAAAAGCCTTTGACACCGTGCCACACAAAAGATTAATTAGCAAATTAAAAAGCTTCAACATTTCAGAAGAACTGATTAACTGGATAGAATCATTCATCACAGATAGAAAACAAAAAGTTTCAGTAAATGGAGATGAGTCTAGCTGGAAAGAGATAATATCAGGGATACCCCAGGGTTCCGTTCTAGGACCCCTACTTTTTGTTCTATATGTTAATGACCTCCCAGATCTAACAAATTCAAATACATTTCTATTTGCTGATGACATAAAGATATTTAGAACAATAACACATATAGATGATCAGGATGTACTTCAACATGATTTAAGCATACTAGAACAATGGAGCGACAAGTGGTTGTTAAAATTCCATCCTGATAAATGTGTACACATGGAAATTGGGAAAAATAATATTGGTGAAAGTAAATATTTTATGGCAACAAATAATGTCAAACATGCTCTTGTCACCACAGACAAACAACAAGATTTAGGAGTAATTATTGACTAAAAACTTTCTTTTGATGATCACATCAACCAAGTGGTTAATAAAGCAACCAGAATGACAAAAGTAATCAGGAGAACTTTTCAATTCTTAGATACATACACTTTATTGCCACTATACAAGACTATGGTTAGATCCCACCTAGATTAGCAATATGGTATCCATTTAAGACGAAACATAAAATAGCCATAGAAAATGTCCAGAGAAGAGCCACAAAAGAACTACCTGGTATGAGGGACTTATCATATACTGAAAGACTAAAATTACTTAAGTTACCCACATTAACATATCGTAGGTTAAGAGGAGACATGATTGAAGTGTATAAAATAATGCATTACATATACGACAACAAATCTGCACCAAACCTTCCTAAGTGGGAGGATGTGGCATCACGATCCAGTAACAGAGGACACTCCCTTAAACTGTTCAACCAAAGAGCAAAACTAAACATAAGAAAAAATGCATTCCCACTTAGAGTGGTTGAACCATGGAACAGTTTACCTGATTCAGTAATACAAGCAAAATCAATAAATTCATTTAAAAACCGCCTTGATAAATTCTGGTCAACCCAGGAGATATTATACGACTATGAAGCCCCACTAACATTAAACACTGGAACCGGAAAACACAAACTCTTAATACTAGACCCCGAAGAAGAAGATCTGATCATTGAGGAACCGAGAGGATCCTGCGATCAGAACAGTCCTAAGGTATCCTAAGGTAAGGTAAGGTAAGGTATGACGCCATTGAGACATTCAACAATACCCATACGTGTTCCAAACACACCACCCTCTCTTTATTTAATCTTCAGTAGAATATTCTACTTCCTCGTAGTTCTTTAGTTCGGCATCTCTGCTCTTGGTCGTGGTTATCGTAAGCGCTGTTCCTTTTGGTGGCCTCGAGTTGTCGTCCGCATCATGAGGCGATGTACCTTTTGTGAGGACAAGGCTTCGGTCGTCGCGACGATGCGTTTACAACCTCGGCCAGATAACACTAATGTGGAAAGCATGGCTGACAGCGGCATAGATCGGCCAATGACACCAAACAGCGTTCCAAGTTCGACACCGTCGATATCGATAACGGAATCACTGAACTCCATTGATTAAAACGCACAATTTCGCCCTGGTTTTTACGTCGTTCTTGCATAGCTACGAAACCATTGACGTCAATGGAACAGGCTTTGGGGTATACCGCCCGGAGCCAGACTGCGCGTAGGGTGAATGTTTTGGTACAGTCTACGAGAGGGCGGTTAGGTCAGACCTATTGCTACTCGGTCCGTGTCTGCTACAGAACATCAGAATAAACAACCACACTCGTATGTGGGTAACAATAAACGTGGATTTTTTTTTTAACAAACACAACGCCACACAATATACACACATTCAAGGCAAGTGTCACTCAATTTTGTATTGAATAGCATCGTCCATGCAGCTTAAGGTTGGAAGGCACAGGTGGCATATAATTAGAGTGACACGTGAATGTATTTTAATACACTGGTAGTACAAGAGCCACCATTTGTATTTAAAGCATGTTGTCTGAATCACACTACTACCGGGAGATGATAGCGGATTAGACAGTGTTAGTTCATATAAACATTAACATTGCAAATGTGCAAAGCATGAGTGCAATACGCGCTTCAACAGTCCCAGCTAAGCGGTGATTCACCATATCATTTCGTAACTTGTAAACACCCAACTGGCAACAGCCGTTGTAGAAGCATCTGTCATTCGCACTAGCGACCTCTGCAGGTCATATCACGTCTTGTAGCGTCGACCCAAAGAACCCGTCCGCAGTGCGCACTGCTTCGTCGGTCTCGAGGTGTTGTCGGCAGCAGTAGCTGTATAGAGAGTTAGCTAGAGGTTGTAGCTAAGTAGGTCATCGACATCGGACGAAGTAATTGTAAACAGACTTGTCAAAAGACAAACTTCACAAAGTTTCGAACGTTGTAAGCATGGTTGTCTGGTTTATGCGGATCGAGTTTAGGACGTTATAGCTACTTACGATATCACCCCTCTGGACAAAACCCACACTTTTTTAGATGGACAGTTGTTCGCGAGATGACCATAATATCATATATAATGACAGCTCTAGATTATGTCATTCATTTTATGTGGAACAATGATTTGTATTACTCTGAGTCTGACACATAACAATATAGCTACTGTATAATCAAAATAAACTAAAATAAACATTAAAACAACATGCAGAACAAATGAATAATTATGGTAATGGGTTATAGCCTGAACTGAAAGGTTATGTCCTAGACCTAGGGGTTTAGTATAAGGCAATGCCTGCACAAATACATACAACTGATGAGTTCTACACATCGGATTATCACGTCATATCACTAAGTTTGATATAATTTACTAAAAACACTGAATTAATAAATTTAAAACAAACTTTATTATAACACTGTATAACACTACCCCCTTTAACTTTCTATTACTGTCTGCATCACTTGCACTGATCACAGTAACAAAGTGTATACTGGCCCTTGTCATAACATTTCTGGTAATTTCAGTTTGTCATATATAGGGTTTTCCAATTCAAGGCCATCCTTTTAGGCAGATCCTTTTAACATGTATAGTAATATGCATACCTCATTCATCTGGTGGTTGTGCTCTTCATTCATATTCGCAACGACAAGCTTGGTGGCGTCTTTCGACAGCCGTATCCGGAAACCAGCCGGACACTGTTGTTGCGTAGTACTGGAAATAACAAGTGAATATCTTAAGAAATGTGTCATGTGAACTGGATAAAACATAAAACACATTAATTTAAATGAGGTTTGTCTTTAAAACATATTTTGATAAGATAGATACCGATACCCAGCCATTATTCAAGGCTCGATTATTCAACCATGCTATTTGTACAGCGTAACAAACTAGTTTGAAAAAATTGTTGGGGTTAACTATAACCAAATAATCGATACATTGTCATTACCAATAAGTCCCTTTCCATGAGATTTGAAGTTTTTGTCACCGTGGGCGTGGATGCAGCAGTACACAAGTTCGGCAAAAATCAGATCTTTGTTTGCTGTTTCAGCTAAATTTGGACAGCGTTTCCTGTGCGATTCTATGGATCTAGAACTACGTTTATACATGTTTACTAACTGGGACTGCTCATAATTAGCGATCGCAGCTTCTAAATCCGAGAATTTGGAAAATATCGCGCCGACTTTTAACTCCGCCATCTCATTCGTACTGTTATTTTTCGAAAGGAGCGGAATATGCGCGCGCAGAATATATTTACATTTTATTGCAGGAAGTCGTCATTCGAAAACCGATGCGCGCGCATCCTCACGTACGTTTAGGCCACAATTCTAAAGATACGGCTCACGTACGCGTAGACACTTCGTTAGTATAACCATAGGGGTCTTATATGTGAGATGTTACCAGTGGGTATGTATGTGCCCTATGACTATGTCCATAAAAATCATAAGGACATAGCATTTTTAATCACATTTTTTGTGGGACATATTTATTACAAATTCATCAAGCAAGTTTCAGAACACAGTTTTACTGGGTTGAATCATTACAAATTCATCAAGCAAGTTTCATAACACAGTGTTACTGGGATGAATCATTGCAAATGTTGGTAACTGTGTAGACCTGGTAACACAATGTGAATCACAACATGGTGCACAGACAATGGTTATAAGCCAAACACCCATGTGAATACTTCCCCTGCAGGCAGATGAGAATATGGCTTCAGCAAATACCTGCCCATTGATAAACAAGTTATCTAGTCCATTTTGTTGATCACTTTACTTATGACATGCTAATCAATAGCACAGCTTCACATCTACAGACCAATTATCTTTACAGGGCAACTTCCCATTGAGCCGAGAAACTGCTGCACTACGACATTGATTTGGCCAGTGCAGTTTCGGCAACGTGCGAAACGATGACGAAGTGAAGACTCTGCCACCAAGAAGTACCTCTCATTGGAAGGGCAGCAATCTTTCCTCAAGGGAGTCTTGTTTGTAACACCCTCCTCTGTGTCAGTGTACTGGTCGACATGGTCATCGCTGTCACTATTGCTGCTGTCACGACTAGTCGACTCATTGTCAGAGCAAACATACTCTGGATCTACAG
Source organism: Escarpia spicata (assembly GCA_963995525.1). Lineage (NCBI taxonomy): Eukaryota > Metazoa > Annelida > Polychaeta > Sabellida > Siboglinidae > Escarpia > Escarpia spicata. The sequence continues at coordinate 63,845,757 of OZ023210.1, forward strand.
CAGATGTCACTTCCTCCCCGTTTGAGTCACTCGAGTCACTAATCGGACCAGTCAACAAACTGCACTGCACACTCATTGACCTCACTGCTGATGTCACCTGCACAGCAACCTGCTCTGATGCACAGACTGCTTGCACTCTTCTCGTGCGAGTTGATGGCCTGATGTCAACCTGAAAGCATTTGCTGCTCCTTTTTGGAGTGGAAGCTGTGACTGACTCAGGTGTGGAATCCTCTGTATCACAGGAATCCGTACGAGAGCTGTCATATTCAGTTGCTGTATCTTCAGATGACGCATTCTTGGTCGACGGTGGACTATCTCGAGCTGCTGCCAGAATGTCAGCATCTAACTGAAATAACAAATTACCCTTATAGAATTTGCAAAAAAATAAATTGTTGTAGGTTTCTGACAAAAGCAAACAAAATCCTGTCTTTTACCATCTTGTCTGTACATCCATTTGTCTAGTCATTTGCCCAGCTTCCAAGTGTGAAAAGACTTTGCCTAGCTGTGAAAAATACAAATTAATAAATTAATTTCAAGTTGCAAGGTATGTATTGTTTATTCTATGATAAAAACATTATAAATAATTGATATCACGCTTACATAATCTACACAGAGACAGTTACTTTTGTTATGTTACACTTTTATGCAAACAATTACCTGGAAAATGTTACAATATATTACTTGTGAACATTTTATTTTTGGTTATAACTAATCATCTACTAAATATACAATAGATAGGTTTGCAACTTGCATTGCATTTATTGTTTCACCACTTGGCAAATTACCATTTTCACACTTGGTAGCTGGGCAACGACCCACATCCGAATGTGAACATATTTATTATTTGATAAATTTACTTGATTTTTTAAAGTAATAACATTAAGTTAAAAATCAAATAATTATCATGACTTGTGCCAGTAATTAGCAATGCACCAAGCAGTAAGGTGTAATTACACTGATTGCAATCTATTAAATGGCAGTGACATGTCTTTTGTCTTCCATTCATTCATGTTATACAGACACATAAAATGAAAAATATGTTATGTCCGTAAACATTGTTAGTAGATAATACAAGATACGATAGTTATATTTTTGTTCTAAATATTTATCTCAGTACATACTGTAGTTCCAATTCAAAATGTAATGGTAATACCTTCAAATGTAATAGTATATATTACGTGATGTACATTGTCTTCAATATGCAACTGTAATAAAATGGAAACTAGGCAATAGCAATATATTACACTGTAATGTAATTCACCACAGGCCTGTGCACTGGAGTTATGAAAATACAAATAAATAAATTACTAATGAAATATTAAAAATTATATAGTAACAAATGTAACAGTACTTGTGTGTTACAATAGTGTGTGTTATGAAAGCTGCATCTACTGTAAGAATTATATTGACTGAAAACATTACTTTTGAAAACTTAAACATAATAGATTATTAACTCGATGGATACATACTGTAATCTACAGGGTGTTCAATGTGGTAACCATTCAATATTAATAATAATTAATCACATCTACCTGCAAGGTTTTCCAGTTGCAATGGTGATCAGGGTGATGTTAGGGATGGGTTAATTATAGTAATAATAAGTATCCGACATGTCACATCCATGTTACCCAGTTCCTGCCATTTCCACCTAGCATGCTTTAATTACCAGTAGATCAGGTTCAGATGACTATTTTAACTGGAGGGAGAATGCAGTGGGCCAGCTGGAGGTGGCTGGTGTATTTGTTATTCATAGCAGGAAAGACCTACAAAGTACAATATCAACTGGTAATTAATTAAATTTGATCAGTTGACTTAGGCAAACACTACACTTAGTTCCTCAGTCCAATTAGCTGGATTAGCAGACAAGTGCCAAACACTGCAATAAACTGTTTCTACAGAGAATACTGATGGGAGATAATTCTTCAGCAAGTCATTGATGACATAACTTTAGTGAGTCATGTGTCAGAGGAGGAGATTGGTTCCAACTATAAGAATGAGACAGACCACTTCCTAATTTTAAATTTTTTATTTTAAATATCTAACTTATGCATGGTACTTTATGTGTACAGATATTTGATGTTGATCAAACTGCATGGCACTTTCATAAAGTCCAAGTATTGTCATTTAAAAAACAACAAATGTTAAGTATGAAAAATAATAATTAATCTATGTAAATTCAACGTTAACTACATTTGAAAATATAATTATTCTTCCATCTGCAAATTCACATTGCAATGTTCTACATCCAAGTATTGCTTCTTACGGTTTTAAAAACATGATAACAGACTAACCTGACTCGGCAACGAGTATAATTAAAATAATTATTTCTTATTTGCATGTAAAAGTACATAGATTAATTAAATGCATAACTAACAAACTAGCATCTATTAATTTGTTGACGTTTTTGTTTTATTGCCTTACATTCCTGTAACGGGTGGGAGTAACCATGATAATGATAAAAACAGTCACCTGAATCGATTTGATTACACTATCAAATTTTCCACAAAACTGAATATATGTAGATTTATTATAGTAGTATCGTACATAACTACAACATTTAGAATATTAGATACTTAGGAAGAGTTCCGTGATATGATTGGAACCAATGGGGTACAATGACAATAAGTTGAATAACTTATTTTGACACACACGAGACCGTCCAGTCCAGGCATTATACTAGAGTCTAGACCTACAGAATAATAATAATAGCAGAAATTACATGTAAGAATTCACAACTCGTAGAAGGAACCTGGTACCCCGAAGAAGCCATGGGTGTAGTTGCAGAGCCGGCTGTAGTGACAGCGGCAGCGGAGCCTGCAGCGGCGACTGCGGCACTGGAACTACGCTTGCGAGACCCGCTTGCCTTCGACTCGGGCAAAGCGGCCGTCGATCCTGTCCGTGCCGACGCCTGTCTTAGGCGGATTGACGGCATCAATGCGGCTTCTACTGCCGGGAATATTGTTGGGACTGCATCGCTTTTCAACGATATTCGAGCACCAGGATATCCAAGGGTTGCCAACATCTCCGGATCGCGATCAAAACAGTTTTTCTCAAAATGAGCGGAGCAAAGCCGGCTGTGTTTCGTCGGCTTGAAGTTAGCTCGCTTGATTTTTGCGATCCATTTCTTCAATAAAACTGGATCCGTAGGGAACTGAAAAAAATGGTGTGTTGCTGTATGTTTAGAAGAGTTTGCATTACAACCGAATGCCGCACAATGAACCATGAATGGCATGATGATATTCGCATTACACAGCCACCTCTGCTGTCATATTGCCGAGAATGAATGTAAACAAGCGGTCGCTGTACCGGCAGAGTCATGTCTGACGTCACATCTCAGCATCCCAAAAAGCGCGCCAAAAATATGCATATTCGAAAATGTCCGGATGTACAACATAAAATGTGGAATTTCTAATTCTTTGATTTTTGGGGATTTTTTTGGTTGGTGGACATGGAAATATATAGCAGGATCTAATTTAACATGAATTCAAGCAAAATATGTTTTTATTCCCTTTAAATCAATCCGTCTGTCATGAACTGTTGCTAAGTTCATTCTCCGTTTATTCCATATATTTTCCTTCTTTCCTTTACTGAATCTGTGACATAAACAGCAGCTGGTCCACGTTTCATTTTGATAATTTTATCGGTCAACGCTCATTCGCATGGCGGTGGCTAATCCATATACACACATGTTTATCAAAGACCGTATATCAATACAAGACGGTGCAGCGCGCGCTATCTACATTGTTTGAGGAAAGTACGTAAGCAGTTCGTCCGCCATTCTGGCGTTGCGCCAAGCCAGACCGAAAATGCAGTTCTTTGCATTATCATTGCTCAACATTTTCAACGATAACCTCAATATTATAATTATATAAGACGTGGTACAGCCTGATGTGATGATTATTCTGATGAAACACGATGCAGTTCAGTTGGCTCAATAAGTAAGTGCAACATTACTACGTGATTTGTTAGCAAATGTCATTATTTTGAATTGTGATTTATATGATGCATCACAGCTTTGTGATTATTCTGATGAAATGAGGTGACTGAACAAATACGCTAACATTGCGCGCTGCTGGTCCCGCATGCGCTTGCCTCCCGAATGGCGGACAAAAACCTTCAGTGTAGAACCTTTAGTGTAGACTGCCATTTTCTCGCGACGCCTGTCCAAATAGAGGCTCCTTGATGTTGATGACGTATTTCTTGCATATATTAACTCGGCGTAGCTACGGACATTCCCGAATATTCATGAGCATGCCTTATACGGATTATATAGGTGGGCCCATTGTAGAAACTCCGCGTACGCATAGCTATTTATATATATATCGTCAGGGTCATTAGTGATTTATTAAACATAATTCTAATGAAATAAAGGCATATAATTACATGAAATAATCATATTAACATGATTACCTAACAATTGCGTACATTACAAAGAGATTAAAATTCTCAAAGAATCCCACGAACGTATACAATACTAGCACCAGACCGAATAGATCAGCACGCACACATGACACGGTGACCAAGAACCGTGACGGTAAGGGGGTATTGTACCGCGCGATCAATCGATAGCGCTGCGCAAACTGATTTCGCACCTGTGATACATATATACATATGTCACCATTTAAATAGGTGACATATATGTTGAACAAAAGATCTAGTTAAAAGTAAGGTAAGTTCTTATACATGTATACTATATATGTGTGTGTGGCGGCCTAGGAAAACCAGTAGGAAGTCGCCAGGCGTAATTGCGTCACGTCATAAACTTATAAAGTTGATTTTGCGTCATTGGGTTGATTTTGAGATTTCGCTACGATATTTTAGCTAACATACTTATCTAAAAGTTCACCAAGTAGTTTACTGATTACGTAAGTGAAAGTTGTACTTTTTGTGTTTTTGTAACCGTGAAGTTCGTTCTAGGTTGCAGCGTTTTAGAATTAAAAGCGCATTATTTTGCTAACGCTCAAATCCTAGGACAGAAGTTCCCATGCCCATATACGGTATACCGTTCGAAAGCTACTTACAGCACGCAGTTCCCTATCAGCGCATGAATACGTTTGAAAAAATTGAGTGCGCAGTGAAAGTTAACGGGATTTTGCAGTCACTCAGCGATACGCCATTTTGAATTTGGACTGGTAGCGTATACAATAGCATTACATTGACACCTGAATAACAGAGGGCGCTGCGCGAGTAACTATGCTTGGTAATTAAATGCTTTGATTTTATTTGGAAGTTGGATTGGTGTTGTTGATGTAGTTCGATTAATTATTAGTTTAGTTTGATGTTGCTGTAGATTATATCTGTACATATTTCTTAACAGTTTACTTTGTTATCGAACCGGATTTCGTTGGAAATACAGACTACGGGACGAATTTCGTTTCGTGTTTACGATCTTCGAAAAATCAAAAATGGCCATGGGCATGGATGGACCGAAGTCGAACGATGTTGCTCGGTGTTTCAACGCATTGGCATTGGTGAACATGCAGTATATCGCAAGTGGGGACATCCTCAACGAACTTGTGAATGACTACTTTGTGACACACCCGATCGGCAATGATGACAGTGATTCGGAATTGTCTGATTCGAGCGAGGACGACATTGACCCGGAGCTAGCAGAGGAAGTGAGCGGATCTGTCAATGGTGACAGTCAAACTGTTTATGACGACCTGAGACCCAAACAACAACAGTCCTTTTTAGAGCTAACCACATATTCATGGAAGAATTTGCTACCTCTTGCGTGTTGATTAGTAATATACATTTTTGCTAACAAATTACAACTTTTTTTACGGGTGCTCTCTTTAGATTATTGTAACTTTAAAAGTAACCATCAGAATTTGATAATAGTTTTTAGTGTTCCGAAGCTGAGATACATAGTTACATTTTCTTCACATTGGACATGGTATAGCACTGGATATTTTGATATAATATTAATACTGCAGCAACATTTTATTTTGACATGAATGATGATGATTCCAGACACTAGTCACTACGAGTACTTTTCTCCTGCAACAATGTTTGATGGGTGCCCTCTTTAAATTCTTGTAACTTTAAAAGTAGACATCAGAATTTAATAATTATTTCTGTAAGCTAAAGATAACAAACACAGCTACATTTGCTTCACTGGGTTGTATATGGTAATAGCAACATATATTTTGTTATACCATCATGAAGTTTGTTTTCATGTGAATAATGACTCTCGACTTTAAAACTGATTTTTGTCCTGAACTAATTAGGGGCCCTCTTTAAATTTTGGTAACTTTGGTTCTGGTGGGAATATTTGAATACATTAAACCGTATTGGAATTGGAAATAGTGTTGCTTTCCATTTCTTGAATAAAAATACATATTATTTGTTTGTCAATGTGACTGGTTTTCCTAGGCCGCCACACATATACTGGATGCTATGTATAGCATAGTATCCAGTCCTCAAAAGCTAAAAGCGCTTTACCCGTTACTCCTTGGCAGACGTGTTCAATCAAACACCATCTTGACTTCTCTGGAAAGGATATTTTCTGGGAGAAAGGTGCAGAAATTAAAAAGAATTGACAGGCGTGAAGATTATTCGTACGTCAATTATCCACCACTGTCTATAGCCAGGTACTCATACAGCTGAGTGAACTGTAACAATGTAAAGTGAATGAACTTGCCCAAGGTTCGATACAGCAGCAGAAGATTCAAACCCAGGTTCTCTTGATTGAGAGTTGAAAGCTCTAGACACAGCCCCACTGTGATCCACACGTTGGTCACCGTGTGCACGCTTATCCAAGATAAAACTGACTCGTTAAAAACGCTAAATCAGTAAATGTTTTGGCAACGTGTTGACCACTGCATGTCTATCAGTTTTGCCCATTAATTGAGTCTAGTGATTTGTTCATATATTGACATACAAAGATATTCTTCTGACATTTTTAAAGGTAATTAATTTTGATTACAGGCGCAGATACCATACCAGTTGCATTCATAAGTATTTCAGTAATACTTTTCTATGCTGGATATTATAAAGAACACTGGTACAACTGTAATTTGTACCAGCTAACACTCCCAAATTTTCTGAGAGGCTCCCGGATTTGTTGTGAAACTCCTGTCTTCCCAGAAAATCTCCCAGATTATACTAATTTATAGCTTGTTAGGTGCTGTTGGAGATTTTTGATGAGTCTTATTGTGGTACAGATGGAGGTCCCGAAAGGGGGGTTGCAGTTTGAGTTTTATTAATCACAATACTTTATTGTCCCTCGTGAGGGAAATTCATTTGGAGTGTAGAGCAGCATATTAAGACATATATAACAAATGTACATGCAATATACACAATGTAAAAATTAAAAGACTAAAAGTAATAAGTTATATCGGTTAAATAAATAAATTAAATATGTTAAATAAGTTACAACAGTTTTTAAAAAGTTAAGTTAAAATTAAATCATCTCACAAATCATCTCAAGCTCACTCAGTGTCAGACTGGCAGAGATGGAGGGGAACGAAGGTCAGTTACTCATTCATTAGTCTTATTGACGAGGGAACAAAAGAGTTTCGAGTGCGGTTCAATTTGCAGTGAGGGAGTTGAAAGCGGCGGCCAGAAGGAAGTAGTTTATAGCATGGAAACAGGGGGTGTTCTGGGTCTGAGGAGACATTCCTTCCCTTTCTCTCTGCCCGTTGTCTGTATAGATCCTCTAGACTGGTCTGCTTTTTTCCCACCACCGTGTCACTAACCCTGACTGTTCGTGCCAGAGTGTTGCGATGCACGATACTCAGGCCGCCGTACCACACAAGAAACCCAAATGTAATAGAGCTTTCTATGTAGCATCTGTAGAAGGTTTGTAGAACATGTGTGCTGACACTGAGTGACCTGAGCTTGCGTAAGAAATACAGCTTTTGCTGGCACTTTCTATTAATTATCGCTGTATTTTCACCAAATGTGAGCTTTGCATCTATGATAGTGCCGAGATACTTGTATTCATCTACTCTCCTTACACACTCTCGGTTAATGAATAGTCTCTTGGGAGAAGTAGGATTTTTCCTAAAATCTATTATGAGTTCTTCAGTTTTACGAACTTTCAGGTCTAGGAAATGATTGTCGCACCACAATGTGAAATCGGCTACAGCGCACGCACACACTTGATCAGAGCCGGATAGGTCGACGATAGCTGTGCCATCGCTGTATTTAATGAAATTGACGCTCTCCTGGCTGCTACGACAGTCGTCTGTGTAAAGTGTGAACAGAACAGGGGAGATCACAGAGCCCTGGGGGGCACCAGTGAAAGTGAAGAGTGAGCTCGAAACAGCTCCATTATAGCGCACTACTTGCGTACGCTCAGTAAGAAACTGGTTTACCCACAAGATGATGTGTGGGTTCACATGCATATTGACAAGTTTACTCATCATGATGTGTGGCTGGATGGTGTTGAAAGCCGACGAAAAGTCAATAAAGACTATCCTGGCAAACGACTTGGGCTTTTCCAGGTGAATGTACACATTATGACATAGAGTGAGGACTGCATCATCCACACCTCGATTGTGTTTATACGCAAATTGGAGGGGATCCAGTTGATCCCCAACATGCTCCAGGAGGGGACGAAGTACGAGTCGCTCAAAGCACTTCATGACGATTGAGGTAAGCGCCACTGGGCGGTAGTCGTTGAGAACAGATGGCACAGGTTTCTTGGGGACAGGACATATAACTGACGATTTCCAGGCCGGGGGGATGCGATGCTGCTTCAGAGACCAGTTGAAAAGGATGCTGAACACTGCACCCAGCTGAGCATGGCACTCCTTGAGGACCCGACCACTGACGTTGTCAGGCCCAGCTGCCTTGTGAGGATTAACGTGCTTGAAAATCTTACTGACGTCATCAGGAGTTGTTTCTGGGGTATCATCCTCAGTGAGCTGAGACTCAATATCATCCACCGCCTCCTGACGCTCACGTGAGAAGTCATGCCGGTCAAAACGCCCAAAGAAGGAATTCAAGTCCTCAGCGAACTTGAGACTCCCTTCCGCTGACTCTGAGGTTTGTATGACACGTTTGCCGGACTCAACACCAGACAGAGTTTTTAGTCCCTGCCATGCCCTGCGCATATTGCCGTATTGGAACAGGCGTTCAATTCTGTCCCTGTATTCTAGTTTAGCGTCCCTGATCTGCTTTTTTAGAGTACACTGGATCCTTTTTGCTTCAGTGCGGTTGTTAGACATGAAAGCTCTCTTCTTCTCGTTGATTATGTTTTTCAGTTCTTTACTCACCCACGGTTTGTTATTTGAGAAGATGTTCACAGTTTTTGTGGGGATAGTCATCTCTTCACAAAACTTGATATAGTCTGTGACAACATCAACTGCTTCTTCAAGCGAAGAACTGGATTCAATAAAAACATCCCACAAAGTACAGTCAAAACACCCCCTGAGGGCGTCGACCGAGTTCAAGTCCCACGTTTTTTTACAGTTTTCTGCACTGCTTTCTGTCTCTGCAGTTTAGTTCTATATGCCGTGATCAAATGTACCACATTGTGATCAGCTGTACCGAGTGCCATCTTCTTCACGGACTTGTACGCGTCCTTAATGTTGCCATAACAGAGATCCAGGGTGTTACTACCGCGTGTCTGACACGTCACGTACTGCTGGTAAACAGGCAATGTTTTGACTAGTCGGCAGCTATTGAAATCTCCGAGTATTATGTTAGGCGAGTCTGGTGACATTGTCTCACGCCGGTGCACACAGCTAGTGATTGTATCAGCTGCGCGTGCAACATTAACTGACGGTGACACATAGACCAGAGTTAAAAATAGCTGTCCGAACTCTCTGGGTAAATAGGTCGGACGCAGCGACACAGACAATAGCTCCACGTCCGGGGTACACAGTTCTTCCCTCACGATAACAGACTGAAGTTCGTCAATTTTCGAACGTAACGATCGGACATTAGCTAACATGATAGAGGGCAGGGGGAGGGTGCGTACCTTCTTTTTCTTCAGTCTCTGGCGAACGCCGCCTTTCTTGCGTCGCGGGTGGTTTCTATTGTTAGTGTCCGAGGGCAATGTAAAGTCATTTAAATCCAGGAGTGGACCAGAAAGATTGTCACTGACACTGGGTGGCAAGCCCAACAGCGCGTCACGTGTATAAGTCTTGAATCTGCCACTTTGCCAAATCGGTTCACCACTCACACACACAACGAGTAAAATGGTCCATAAAACTGCCAAAACTTTGGTTGTTCTGCCTGCCGCACAACATCTTCATATTACTTCTCGACGAACATATATATATGGTCCTTCAGTTAAAACTGACGAAAAACGATAAACAACACAGAGGCTAAATGCAAACACTCCAGGTCGCCACAACAGCGCCCAATCATGTTAACCTAGAGTATAAATAAATTAATATATGGGTCAGTCTTTGGAAAATGTTCCCATTGCAAATTCATAGTATTCTTCTTGTCCCATGGTCATTACTTTAACATACATTACCTTAAACATGTAAGTTATGCTACCTCAATGGCATATGACCTCAGAGACACGTTTCCACATTACTCTATGACAGCTGGTTCCTAAGATATGATTGATCAAACTGGATTTCTCACCCAACTGTCAGATGTCTTTGTGTTTTCCATGTTTAGTATTGTAAGGCTTTTGAATTTGAAAACTTCACCAGTTGTCTTTTTGGTTCAAACGAAGTGTATCAATAACCATAATTTGTATAATAAAAAACCCGGCCTGCATCAGAAATAGCACATTTTGTATGATGTCCAGAATGCAATGTTTGGCTAAGTAGCTAATATTATATTATTTTAATTCACTTAATATACCATCTTAACATTTTACAATCTAATTCTTCTTGTGAACAAATAATTGGTTATCTTTTTATGGCATATTATATATATGTGGACCCTCATACATAACATCTCTGGTTTGATTCATATTTTGTAATAGACGTCATGTAATGTGACATGATATTGCTTCCATGTGTGTTTGTTTAGTTGTATGCAAATACATGGTATGATGTCCGTCACTCACAGAGTTAGCCGTGATGTCTGTGATACAAGTTCTTGTGATCAGTAGATTGAATAAGCTGTACGTGCATTTTACACAATTCATCATACTTAAACAACATAATTATGGTGAGTGTACATTACCCTTGCAAGGGTTTTCCAGCATCATAAGATACCGACCAGAATAGTTCAACTTGATGGTGCGAAGATATATGCATTGTGATTTGTGAACAATATGTATGATGTCCGTCACGTCTATATGGCCCTATTTGCTATTCTCATCAAAAATATTCAGCTTGAGGCAAGCCTTAATAGATACGGTTGGCCTTAATGTACACAACTTAAATATAGTAATAATTAATATTAAGGTAACTTCTTTTGTGCCCAAATCCTCGGAAACCAAGCTCAGAGCCATATCAAGACAACCGTGTGTGACAATACGTATATGAGGCAGATGTCGGAGGATCAATCCCGACAGATGAGCGTTACGCGCAGATAGAGAAAGAACTGTTGGCTGTTGTGTTTGCATGCCTACGGTTCGACGCTTACGTTTACGGTCGAGCAAATGTGAACGTCGAAAGTTATTATCAGCCTCTCGAAATCATCATGCGGAAAAAACTCGATTCGGCATCCAAAAGACTGCAGCGGATGCTTCTTGCTATCCAGAAGTACGACATCAACCTGAAATACAAGCGTGGCGACACCATGTATTTAGCGGACACCCTGAGCCGAGCTTATCTACCAGAAGTGTGCGCGTGTGAGATAGCGAAGGAGTGCGAGACGATAGACCACAGAACGACTCTGCCTGTGACAGACAAGAGATGGCAGCAGTTGCAGTTGGCTTCGGAGCAGGATGGGGTCTTGCAGAAGCTGCGAGATGTCATTCGGCGAGGATGGCCGTCGACGAAGTCGGGGGTGCCCGATTGTGTGCGGCCGTATTTCGATTCACGAGATGAACTAACGGTACAGGATGCGCTAGTGTTCAAGCGCGATCTACTGGTGGTGCCGACGTCAATGCGCAGAGAGTTGATGACGGTGGCCCATACGACACATATGGGTATAGAGGGTTGTTTGCGCCGAATGCGCGACACGCTCTACTGGCCACGTATGGCGGCAGAGGTTCGAGCCTACGTGTCGGCGTGTGAGATATGCCTGTCGATGCGAGACGCGCCGGGCAAGGAACCTCTGATGCAACACGAAGTCATTGCGAGACCTTGGTCGAAAGTCGTAGATTTTATTGGTTAAGCACTGAACTACCAAATTTTTATGCCCATGTGGTTCCTCTGTCTCATAACGTATGGAAATGACCGTTTTTATCACAAAAATGGAATGCAAAGATTTTCCGTGGCCTGGTCCATCTATTTTTATTATAAAACAGTGGCCTATGCCGTAGATCTCTGCCCATAGGCGGATCCAGGGGAGTCTGGGGCACGTGACCCCCTAGACCTTAGGAATTTTGTGTGCCCGCAGAACGTTTTTATAATGGACCCACGCCACCATGCCCCCCTAGACCTGTTGGAAATGTGGCCCCAGTCAGGTTACAGTACAATAAGCTGAAGCTGTGGCGACGAAAATTTGGCGCGCCTTTTGTTTCGGCCGCCAGTGGACGTGTTTGTGCCCCACTCCAGTCTACCCTCTCTGGATCCGCCCCTGCTGTTCATACGTCTGTCCGTCCAATAATCTCTGTCAGTTTCGCATGTATCATTGACGTCACTGTTTTTTGCATGGGGCTGACGTTCGTAGATTCAGACTTTCGAAACCCCTCGGGTCATGTGGAAGTATATCAGGGGCCAGGGGCTCAGAAACCTCAATATTTCAAAAGTCTGTACTTAAAATTTATTTTAACTACGGAATGTAATGTCTTTCTATATCACCGTAAAGACAGTAATGTCATATAGATCTACAAATCGCAAACGCGTAAGCCTGCAGCATCCCTGCAAGCGCGTTCAATATTTCGAAATTTCTCGCTGAGCTGGAGATAATTTAAATGTTCACCCCATCTTCCAGAATATAATGGTTCATTGCATTTAAAACAACATGATTAAATGTACTCAACCAATTCGATTGTTTTGCTCCTCGCGTTTCTTAGTAATTTCACAAAAAACAGGAATAAAATACTCCCCAATGCCATGGCATGGTATTCTAGTTCGTTTATGCATACGTATTAGTTCGTTTTTTTTTATGAATACAAAAACTGCGAACTCTTGTTTTTAGTAAAAACCGGATCCGGTTTTTAGCTGAGTATATACATTGAACTTTGCGTGGAATCGCGTTCTTGTCTTCTCGTAATCGCGAATTATGGGCGATATTGACCTTTGACCCCACCCATTGGCGCTGTTGATGTTATGGAATTCTGAATTTAAGCAATGAGTGGACAGTGGACGTCCACGAACATATGCCACCGACACAGCAAAATGGACTAAATTAGACAGACAAAAACAGTACCCTCGCATAAAGGTGTATTTATATTTCGGAACGACTATGGTCTGGAACGAAACAAAATAAACAGAAGGAGTTGGCAACAGTGCCAGCCCAGTGGACTGTGCCCGTTGCCCGTGCCGTGGTGTCAGTCTATGTCTATGTCTATATAATAATTGGCAAAAACCATACGGTCATTACGCCAATATAGGGGACGGGGGGCATATGGCATAGCACTACAGGGAATTTTTAGAGTCGTCTGCCCAGCCTAGATTTAAAAGTATCCACCGTGGCTGCAGACACAACTGTTTCGCCTTTCGGTTAGTCCGTTCCAGTTCCTTACTGTTATATTAAAAAAGCTGTTAGCATAAACCTGAGTCCTTGCCGGCACCTGAATAAATCGTTCACTGTGGCCACGAGTGTTGTTGATTGAGTGAACGAGGTGGCTCGGCAAAGGAAGGGCTATTTCTCCATGTACAGATTTATAGAACATTGCTAGGCGGCTGACCTTTCTGCGGCGCTCTAGTGACTCCCACTTGAGTGTTTTCATCATTAATGTTACGCTGCTTTCCCGACTGTTGTTACCCATTACAAATCTCGCTGCTCGTCGCTGTATTTTCTCAAGTTCGTTAATATTTTGTTTGGTGTATGGATCCCAAGCAGCGCTCGCGTATTCGAGATTAGGGCGGACTAGTGCAAAGTAAGCCGATTGTTTAGTTTTCTCTGAGCATTTATACAGATTTCTCTTGATAAAACCTAATATACGGTTAGATTTGGCAGATAGGTGGGATATGTGTCACATCAGCAGATGAGATGCAGCGTTCGCAAAGGTACTTCCAGTCAGGTTAGTAATTTCGAATTATTCAGCTATAATCACGTATATTTAGACATATGAGTATACATATTAATGTTGCTTGTACTAAATTTATTTGATACTTTTAGTCATGACAGGCAAATGGCGGTATGGGCGGCCTAACACTAAGTGACTAACAGTAACTCTACTAACTGGGGCTGGGCCCTGTTTACTATAGACTAATATCAGCTAACAGTACGACGCTATGGCATGTACCTATTTCAATGATACTGATATTGATTACATTATGTCTATATCGTATATGGTAGTAGGCTAGTAGCCTAAGTAGGCTTGGAAAATAGTAATAGTGTAAATGCATTATAATTTTTTGAGATGAGATCGAGGCTGGTGGCGCGAACAGGAAAATGTTAAATCATCCTCTATTAATCTTATTATTTTACTTGTTTTTAAATTGATTTATATTACGGTAAGGTGATAGATAAGTGCTATTAATTGGCATCCTGTGACCAACACAAACACTAACAAAAAACACCCATTTCTTCCTAAAACGAACATTATTTATCAAAACACCGTATTATCGCCCAGTAAACAACGTAACCAAGGCACCTATGTCTATGATCCGTTAATCTACATGCAAATCGGTTAAAATACACTGAGACTGGTACATATACATAGGAATTAGTTAGACTCCTGTCGTAGACACAAATAACCCTACCAATGTCAACCGAACAGAGATATTACCAGGAATCTCAGATCATGACTTGTTACACAGAGCTAGACATAAACCCAATGAAACACAAACAAAAACCTATAAATATTCCCCTTTTCAATAAAGCAGACTGGGACAAATTTAGAAAACATATGAAAGATGTAAGCAAAAATCTTCACAATTGCTATGAACAAAACAGTGCAAACAAGTTGTGGTGTATGTTTCGGGATAGTATTGTCAAAGGTACTGGGTTGTACATACCATCCAGAATGGCTAGACGTAGGGACGGATATCCCTGGATTACACCAACACTAAAGAAGCTTATGCGAAAAAGGGACAGAATGTACAAATGTCACAAGCACACTCCAAAATACAAACATCTAAAACAAACTATACAGCAACAACTGAGAACTGCCTACTGGAACTATGCAAATGAAATTGTCACCTCTACTGAAGATAGTCAACAAAAACAAGAGATTTTGGACTTACATGAAACACTGCCGTACAGACCACACAGGGGTATCACCTCTTAAACAAAGTGGAATCCTACACTCAACCCCTAAAGCCAAAGCGGAGATACTAAATCAGCAGTTTCAATCAGTCTTTACAGATGACCCATCTCCCCAAGTAACCAAACTACCCAATCCAACACTACCATAAATGCCAGAAATAGAAATTACAGAAGCTGGTGTACTAAAACTCCTACACAATCTTAAACCTTATAAAGCACAAGGACCAGACAACATCAACCCAAGAATTCTTTAAAAAAATTAGCTGTTGAAATTGCGCCATCGCTAACTTTAATCTTTCAGAAGTCATGCTACAGTCCCCACAGACTGGCTAAAAGCAAATGTCTCACCTATTTTTAAGAATGGTCAAAAATACATAGCTTCAAATTATAGGCCCATTTCCCCGACATGCATAGCATCAAAACTAATGGAACATATCTTGGTTAGTAGTATAATGAAACATGCACATTCACACAACATTCTTTATCATCATCAACATGGCTTTCGTTCCCAAGTATCTTGCGAGACAGCTCATTCAGTTCATACATGACTTAGTTACCCATATGTAGTCTGGCACACAAACGGATGTCATAGTGATGGATTTCTCTAAAGCATTTGATAAGGTCAGCCATAGAAAACTGATTACAAACTCCATCACTATGGCATCCAAGGCAAAAGAAATTCCTGGATTCGACCATTTTTAACAAACAGAACTCAAAGAGTCATAATAGAGGGCGAGGCCTCCTCTGAGGTACCCGTAACATCAGGAGTACCACAAGGCTCTGTACTTGGCCCTTGTCTATTCCTCTTTTACATAAATGACATCCCAGACAATATTACATCTACAGTTAGACTTTTGCTGATGACACCATAATGTATAAAGCCCTTAAAGGGGAAATGAAATGCAGCTGTTTCATGCTACATATTTAAATATATACTATATAAGTATACATTAATGTTAACAGAAACGTACTCAATTATAAGACAAACTAAAAAAACGATTTTGTTCGATGCCTAAATCGCCGCTATAGAGCACTGCGTATCGCCATCTTTGTTCCAAGCGAGTGGTTTGATTCACTCCTATCTAATTAATGTTAAATTTCGGGGTTTTTCGGTTTACTTCATTAGTAGACATTTCTGTGCGAAAACCAAGATATGGTGCCCTATTATACACGATAGGCGTTCTATAGGTCAACAAATAACTTGTATACGCGTTCGAAATAAAAAGGTGAAATTAAATGGCAACGATTTATAACCAATGAAATCGTTGTTAAAGTCGCACTTCCCGAACGAAGATTTTAGCTGCCAGGAGGGGGCGGGGTTTTCAAAGCAAAGTTCAGAATATTAGATGCGCGCGCAAACCGGGACTATTTTTATTTTGTTGACAAAGACGTCGACGAATTTTGGTAGAGACGAGTTATTAAGTGATTTTTAAAACTTACGTATCACTTGGGGAGAAAATCGATACGACAGATGAAGACTCTAGTTCGACTTGTCACTCGGAAATTACGGTTGATACGGTTGACACACACAAAGGGCCTGTGCCATACGGGTTTCACCCAGTGACAGTGAGTGTGCGATCCACGGTCCGATAATGTCCGGCCCCGGGTCAGGTTCAGTTGTGGGAGTCGGACAGTGACAGTTGGTCTATCGACGACGAAGACGTTACGCGACTTAATAATGTCGCATGGTGTTTGTGTGGACACTGCGTCCCAATGACAATGTCGACGCATATCGAGTTGCTGTGCTGTAGGGATATAGCTGCCGTACAGCACCGTATGACAGACCTTGCAGATGCCTGCATTAGTGATTAGATTTAGTGTCATTACCGATTATGAGTGACGACTTCGAAACGGTTTGCACCAACAGGGCGGTGTTGGAACTTGGAAGTCGGTCTGTTGTCATTGTATAATTTGCGTGCAGACTCGTTGATTCGACCAATAGCTAGTAGGTAAGTACTATGTAGTTCAACAGGTATCAAATAATTATTCTAGCAATAACTTTTTCAAACTTAAAAATAGAGTAATAATACTTGTTCCCACCTCAAATGTTCAGGTTCACTCAATCTTCATAAAATACTATGTCTATGATTTTCATCAAACAATTTTTGATCATTTTCTTAATAAACTTACTTTTATTCTTGACAGGATGTGCATCCTTTTTATACACTTGTTTAATTCCCTATTTAAAAGTGTTCAAGCAACTTGCTTAATTTATATAAAAATGTAGACAAATTGCACACTACCATGCATTAATAGATGCATAATCAGGACATTGTGCAATGTATTATTGATACAAAAATATTTAAGTGGAGTTTTTAATATAATAAAAATGTTATGTATATTATGTGTGTGTGTTATCAAGACCACATCATGAAATGTAGTCTTACAATCATAATTATTACAGCCCTTCACAAACCAATTCACTGAATTCATGATGTGATATTGATAAAACACAATTTTGCCAGTATAACAATAATTAGAAGATACCGGTTGTTTATTATCAACTAATGCAAATAAATGAACTTTCAGAACATATCGATTTATTTGATTAGCCGCCTATCGTCACTTCACGTTGTGGTCAAGGGAGAGACTTGGAAAAGGCAACAGACGTGTTATACCAGCCTGCACTGTATCCAGAAGTGAATGAGGTTTATGAAAATTTAAGCTATGGACATTGCACTATACAGGTGAGTGTACAGTGAAAATAAAAACCATGGATAAGTAAGATTAGATTGACCAAAAGGAAGAATGAATTATTCGGTGCCTTCTTATCCCATTTTTGGCAACAACAATGTGATCTGTAGTGTCTTGCATGTCCCTATTCATAATTCGATTTGTAATACTGAAGCCAACATGAAATATATCAACAGTTTATTCATATGGAGAAACAATTCACAAATAAATAAGACTACATGGCAGACTGTGCCAATGCATTAGTCAAATTCACACACCGGTTTTCAATGTTTCTTTCAGTTGATTCACTTCACACTATGACACATTTTAATCTAACTGTATTACAATTTGGGTCTGTGTCAGTCCTGTGCACATATAGTACATCAATAAGTAACACGTTTATTGATGATATGGGTCATCATTATGATCAAATATTGTGATACAAAAATTATTACATACAAAATATTCCATTACAGTTCCAGTTTTACATAATTGTGGGTTTCAACACTAGGGCCATGTGTCAAGAAAACAAGTATTATTATTCAAGATACAGATTCAAAACTTGTAGTACTAGTTTCAAAATCTATCAAGTGCCTCCAAATGGATTTATCTAGATTTATGGCACTTAATAATAATAAGTGTTCTTATTATTATTAAGTACTTTTTGAGATGTTGTTTTGTGATAATGTCAAATGTAATACTAACAATGAAGTATGAATATATAAAAAACGTGTAGCTGAATCCTTTGCTGCTTCATTAGTTTGTAGTACACTTTTATAATACTGGCTAAAACATCCAGATTCAAAAAAAATTATTTTGTTGTAAGATGGCACTTTACTTTTACTAAACTTGATGGTAACAGTCCAGTTTTAATGGTAATGGCCCTTAATCATTTTGGTGACACACATCCTAGAAGCCACATTAAAAGTGTACAGTGAGTCATATGAACAAATACATGTACAGTTCAGTGTGATGTTTGAGAATGGTAGTCTGTTGCAAAAAACTCACTATAAGTAACATGTTTGGACTTGGTTAAACTATTCCAGTAAATTACATATACCCAAAGTTCCCTACATAGAATAGTGTATAATAAAATACATTGCATACCACAACTAGGATACAAGCTTTTAAGTGGATGTTCCTTACTTTAGGAGGTCCTATACAGTAGTGAGAATGCACTTTGCCTAAAACGTTTCTCTATTTCTGCCAGTGATGTTCAAACTATGTTATTTAAGCATAGAAATCCATTGTCATTTGAAATTGGATGTCGTATCAATTGGGTGGCACTAAACCGAATTGATACGGATACAACTAGTTTTCCGTAAAGCAGCTTCTTTGCTTTGCCACAGCCTCCTCTTCTGCTGGTTTTTCGATGCCTGCATGCTCTGCTAGAGTTACCTCCTTACTTGATGTTGCAACTTGGAGCACACTTCACAGCTTTGTGCCACTCGTGCATCTAGCTGCAATGCCCTCTAGAATTTAATCGGTTCCGAATTCTGCCATCCTTTTCAATTTAAACTTCCAAGGAATTCCAATTCCATAATACATTAAAATATTTATTATTGAATCATATATATATATATATATATAATTTATATATGCATCAGTTTATATTTCAATAAGCAATTCCAAAGCATACCATTCCAATTCCATTGATATATAATTAAACAATTCAAGTAACAATAAACAAATGTCCTCAATTTTAATTATGTTATCTGTTGTTTGCATGCATACTCTTGTGCACTGAGATTGTATTTTCGAAACTGTATTCCTAACATTGTTTTGCTATCGAGTACAGGCAGGGATTTTCAGCCATTTCAGTTTATTTCCTAATGCAATGCTGGATTTCTAAAGTGTGCAGCTTTGTCAAGCAACTGATACATTATTTTGTAACATCAAATGTTTACACTATTGATATCACAAGCCTTACCTTGTATTTGTGTTGTGGTCAATGGTGGCCAAGTGGAGTCTGGCTATGATGCCTTGACGGCTGAACTTGGGTGCATACTTGAGGAAGAGGGCATGTAAGCTTTCCAGTTCACCAGTGTGAACACACTTCGTAACCCTCTCTATATCATACAGTAGGCAACAGTCCAGTATAGCTTTCTGGACAGTGAAGGCTTCTGTACCTTCAGTCTTGTTTTCACTTCTTGTTGTGTGTGCGTTGCATGACTGCACTTCCGGTTCAACTCTGCGCCTGCTGTCCATGAATGGAATTCCTGATGTGATGGAGGAGCGAGATCCACATCTCCTTCATCAAGCGGGGATCACCATCACAAGCTGATGTGCAATACCACATGTGGTTGGCAATTGCGCCTATCAAAGGGACAACTTCAACTTTCTTGGCAGGCAACAACCTTTATTTCTTTCTCTTTCTAATCCTCGGATGTCTGTCAGTGGCAAGTGTGGTGATCTTCACCCCATGGTCAGTCAGGTTGTCCAAGCAGCATTTCAAGCCCTCCACTTCCATCCAGTAACTGTTCTTGACCTCTGTGACCCGAACAGTTTCTTGAGCAATGATGAGTTGGCTGTCAGTGTCCATGATGAAGTAAATGCCAAATGTAGCGTTGTGTCCTGGATTGTCATATCTTGCATCG
The DNA here is from genome assembly GCA_963995525.1 of Escarpia spicata. Taxonomy (NCBI): domain Eukaryota; kingdom Metazoa; phylum Annelida; class Polychaeta; order Sabellida; family Siboglinidae; genus Escarpia; species Escarpia spicata. Next base: position 63,866,435 of record OZ023210.1, read on the forward strand.
TCTGATGCGACCACGCTCTGTCCGGCCAGAGCTGACATGATGGCATGTCCTCTATCTCTGGCAGTATGTATGCCCGCTGTATGTTGTAGCACTGGCGGGGTGACAAGGCACATAGGTTCATTAGGTTGACCAAATTGTACACAGTGAATGAATGTCCAGTCAGGAAGAGGACGCTTGTTTGTTACTCTTATAAATGTTACTCTTATAAATGTTACCAATCTTGGGTTGCGAGTGCCACATGAACGAGTGGCCATCAACACATTCTGTGGTCACAACCACTGCAAATCCAGTCACTGTGATGCTAGGCTTTGATATAAGTGGTTTATTGCAGTTTGGTGTTTTAGCAGGTGCAGAAAAGTGAAATGATGTTTTTCTCACAGATGACAAACTTTCTCTCTTTCCCATTAGTGTAAGAACCGCTTGAGTCATCATCAGTGATACCGCTGTCACATGCTACAACATATTCTGCATCACTCGCTTCAATGTTTCTCTTCTCGCTGTTGCAGACAGAATCGTCTGAAGATGGCGATAGTGAGACTGGGACATCCGAAGGGCGTCTATATTGACAGAACTGCCATGGTCAGGGTCAGTCGGAGAAGGCGTGCTAGACTGCGATGGCAACTTTGCATGGTGAATGTTCAATGGAACAACAGTATTGTCAGTATTAACTACTGCATCGACAAAGTGTCGCACTGGCGACACTACCACTGGCTTCCTTTATGTTTTGACACTACAGTTCGATGGCGTGACAGCACTACAAGTGACATTTGTATTACCACGAGGGACGATGTCATCTCGTGTGCTAAATCCTTTGCTGGATCCTTCGAAGCTTGCGCTCGGTATTAGGCCCTATGGTTGTGTGGATACTTCCGTTATATATTATGAACAAAATTACACAATCTTGCAAATATTAATTAAAATTGGAGCACAAGTGCGATTTACAAGTGACTTTTTCAACGTTTTTTTTTAGTGGATATATGTGTGTTGTCTTTAATTTTCATGATTAAAATGCATGTGCACTCAAATGTGTTTAACATTTGAACTTTATAAATACAAAATACATATTTATTAATCTTTGCGGCTTTATCCTGTGACGTTATTTCCTTTTTTCCTTGTTAGGCTTACATTCAAAAGTCAATAAATTACATACAATGTCCTTGTTATTAAAAGCATACATTGGTGTTTGCAGTCATGCAATCTATATCAGGAAAAAAGTTGGTATGATAGCATGCTTGCTAAATTGTCGCCTCAAAACTGGAGCATCAATTCAGGGTCCATTGTTACAAGCCAATATTTGAGACACATAAATTAGTATTAGGCCTACATGGTGATTGACTTTAGTTGACTGATGTGAACCTATTTACTATGCCAATAACTAATTATATCGGATATGACTACAGTGTTTTGTTGTATGCTATTGACTGTATAACAAGTATTTTTAAGGATTTAAATACTTGTAATGTCACTTAATTAAATGCGGTTACATTTTATAGTATTTGAGCAGTCCAACTTCAATAATATTTGTCTTTAACTATTTCTTTTAAATTAATACATTCCAATGACAATGCCTACAATACATTTTTGACAGGGCTTGGTCCGGACTGTGACTAATGTTGATTAATAGATGACGACACTATTTCGCAAAACGTTATACTGGCTACGGTAGCCGACATTTATTTTTGTAATTATTTTGAAGGTTATTTTCCCCATATTTCCCCACCAGCAACTAAGTCGATAACATAGACTCGTAGATGTAGACGTTGCGGTATTCCGACGTAACAACACGCCGGCACAAATTGCTGTAAACTAAATCGGCGGATTACAAGCACTCATTATTCCCAATTATATCATAGTATTCACACGTATTTGTACTTTATCACATTCACATTTGTTATTACATTTCAATTTTGAATACGTCATATTTGTATATATGCAGACTTTGAACTAGAACTGCGGGACTATATAGTGGTCGTAATGATACCTGACGGAACTCATGAGTGCCGAGTCACCTTGGCAACAACAAGCTGGTTTCGGCTTGTTATTTCCTACGCGCCGCTTCACCCTCCAAATAAGGCAATAATGTCGAACTTCCAGGTCGATTTCGTTTAATTTTACTTCATCGGTGCATAGTTATATGTAAACAAATCGACAGAAGATGGACCTGTGACTTTAACCGAGAATTATGTTTCGATGTTCAATGTCTTTTTATGCTCGTCACTTTCGTATTTAGGCTTGCAATCGGCGTTTGAAAGTGACCACCGCAGACTTTTGCCAATCTTGCCGCCGGCGAACACGTCAAATTCATCATCTATAACTTGTTTTTTTTCTGTTGGAATCCTTCTGTGGAAGTATGTGAAAAGTTGCTTACTAACACTTATAGTATATCTAGTAGCCACGCAATGCATTAAATTGTTCTGTTTTTATGTGTTTGTATGCGTTTCGTCGGTTTTTCTGAGAGCTACGCTGCGTCGCCTATCGAATTGCTGTATACAGGTTTGGGAGACATCTCGCCAATCAAACCGGATGTACAACCACACGCTCCTAGAGCATGATGGCGGCGCCCTGTGCCGATAGTAGCTACGTTTGAAACATTATTTAAAATATACCGTGACGCTGTACTTGTCAAATCTTGGTGACATGTACTCCAAATGGTATGTTCTTATGTTTGGGCTGTGGTTGTTCAATCGTTTCATTTCCCCTTTAAGCCTAAGACAAATACAGCTGTGCTCCAGGAAGATCTTCACAAACTTGGAAAAATGGGCCATAACCTGAAACATTGAATTCAATCTTGAAAAGTGTCATGTCATACATGTAACAAGAAACAAAACTGTAATTAACAACCAATACATGCTCCATGGTCAAACACTAGAAACTGTTTCACAGGTAAAATATCTTGGTATAACCATAACCTCAAATCTCCGGTGGATTGCCCACGTAAATAACATTTGTCTAAAAGCAAATAGATCACTAGGCTTCCTCCACAGAAATCTCAAAATTCCATCAATTCAAATAAAAACTCGGGCCTACTTCACCTTTGTCAGACCCATTGTGGAGAACAGCTGTACTGTCTGGGATCCCTATACCCTTACACAAATAAACAAGCTCGAAATGATTCAATGCCGTGCAGCCCAATATGTCTTATATCGCCACCACAATACCTCCAGTGTAACAGACATGCTCCAGACATTAGGATGGAGATCCCTATCAGACAGAAGAACTGATGCAAAACTATGTATGATGTACAAGATAGCAAATGGCCTAGTGGGTATACCAGCAAACCAATACCTTATTCCTGTAAATATAGTCACTAGAAAACAACATTCCTTATCTTACCTTATCCCTCACTCCAGATGCAACTACCACTTGTATTCTTTTTTCCCCAGTACCATTCGACTTTGGAATTCCCTCCCTCAATATATTGTTAATCAGAACAGCCTGGATGCGTTTAAAAGCAACATCCAGACTTTGCACTACCCCATGTTTTAGATGTTAACAAGTTCTTATGCACGTATTTCTGTTTATTTACACGATAATTTGTATTCATATATACGGCACTCTAAAAGCAAAAACATTTTTCCTGTTCACCTGCCATGCCACGCACCGCCTGTATCCTCAGCATGTTGAGGCTAGGCGTGTATTGGAAGAAGAAGAAGTAAATGATCCGTAATGATTAAAAAAACGAACAAAAACAGTGTGTACATAATTTACTAACAACAGTAATGTAATAGTAATTTAACTAATCTATTACTTTTATATAAAAAATTACTATTATGGGACATTAAAAAATATAATTTGAATTCAGTTGTAATTGTAGTCTTGGTATCTAATTATTTCAGAAAACCAGCACCCCTCAATACTGTGAAAATTAATGCCCATAACATGTATGCATATATAGATAGCTTTTGACCGTTGGCATTGGTTGCATTTGGCAGGTGGTCGTTCATTGCATTGCAATTTTTGCAAGTACATTAAAATGATTATTGATAGAAACAATCCATCCTGACTATTAATACATGTACTATGTTTTCAGAACTCAAGGTGTGTCAACATCACATGCAGATGTATGCGTCAAAGCTCTTCACCGTCAGTGCTGTCAAATGTGGTTACTCTGTCACCAAACCTGTTATCAAAATTATAAATACAAGCAATAAACAAGTATGTCATATGCGGATCCAGGCGGGCTGGGGCAGTGCCGGTATGTAACGAAGTACATTTACTTCGTTACATTACTTAAGTAAAAAAAATTTAATGTTCTTGTAACAAAGCACATTTTTAGAGATTACTTTTTATTTGTAACAAAGTACATTTATCTGTACTTTTTTACTTTCTACTTCCATATTTTTAGTTACTTTTTATGTTATAACTCCAGGGATGAAGCAGCTTCACTGGGCTTTTGTTTGCATTGGTAATCCTTGACTGACTACACTTTGGAGGAATGGTGTCTTCTTTTGTGCTAGCCCTGATGTTTACAAGCAGGTGATATTGGCACAGAGTGATTGCTGCCTGTCCAAAGGGATTTGATGATCCTTTGAAGCTTAGTCCTCAGCCAAAACCCCTTTTCACAGTAGGCTAATGGGACAGGTCTCATTGGCTTCTCATTCATTCACTGATTAATTGCTGGGGAATGTTTGACCAGCACTTCATCTTGTAATACCAACTTTAGTTAGTGGCTGCCTGCACACCACTGACCATATGACTCCAGGAAGTGTGAAAAACATCCTGATGCATTTGTTTTGAATCAGTCAGACAGAGTGAGGTGACAGTGGGAAAGTCTTGCTGTTTGTTGAAAACTACACTGGCTCATTGAAAAGGTAATGTACGTTATGCCATACGGGTCGGTTAATGGTTGTAATGCAGATTACATAAGTTCTTCTCTCCTGTTGTATAGTATTGCATGTATTTTTTGATCTGTTGATTATCGTGAGTAAATAATGTTTATTATTATTATTACATAGGTGGGAGTATTTACCAAAAAACTTTGCTTGGCGTATGTGTCCATTTTGGATAAACGACACATACTGGAATAATCTGACAGCTGGATATTTGTTGTACTTTTTTACTTAAGTACTTTTTGATACAAGTACTTTTTACTCAAGTACTTTCTTGAGGGGATACTTTAACTTAAGTAGTTTTGGGGGAGTTACTTTTACATTTACTTAGTTACTTTATTGGAGTACTTGTACCAGCAATATAGCCTGGGGCAGGTGCCCCCCTAGACCTTAAGAATTTGGCGTGGCGTGTCTGCAGATCTTTTATAATGGGCCCATGCGACTGTTTGAAATGTGCCCCAGTTTAGGTGATAATAATAAGCCAAGGTTATGGCGTCTTCCGATATCACCACTCCAGTGGAGCGGGTGAAGTTATGGCAGCGTGGTAGCGACAACATTTAGATACACCATTTGGTTCGGCCGCCAGTGGAAGTTTTTGTGCCCCCCAGACTCGATTTCTGGATCCACCCCTGTATGTGATAGTTTTGTTTGTCTGCATGAGGATTTTGCAGTAATGTGTCCTCGTTAAATTGCATATTGTTGTTAGAAATGCATGTGAATTAAAGTAAAGACAATGTAAAGTAAAAACATTTTATTTAAACTATTTGATGAGATTGACTACAAAATAATGAAAAGTACAATACAACTACAGGTACAATCACTGCACTTGATGTGTATAATGTAATACTTTTTAATATCACGTGCACATAAAATTCAAAACAACAATAGAAACAAAAATTAGGAAGAGGTTGAAAAAATGTCAATATATAAAAACAAATACTTTTATAAAGATTCTTTATTACAAAAAACAACACTAATACACGTGATGTCAAATGCTAGTTGTAGTTTATACATGCCTTGTATATTTACAAATTTATTATTTATAAACAATTATGTGTATTTAACAACAATTGTTAATATCACATGCCCATAAAATGTAAACCAATGAGAAAAAATTACTTAGGAAGATGTTTAGTTGAACAAATGTAACATATCAAATAAAAATAACTGTATGAATCATAATTGATTTTTTAACAAAGATTCATAATTTTTGGTTCTTTGTTAACAAAATCAGTATAATAGCCGGTACTCTTCATACAGCTGAGTAAACCTGTGCAACGTAGCATGTAGTGATTGTACATGTAATTCTCAGTCATATGGCGATGACCCTAACTAGTCTAGTCACAGTTATTTGCAAGTTGTACACATGCATACCAAGCATTGTATAAACTACAAAATGAATTTTAGATCATAGTGATGAACTTTTTCTCATTGGTATACATTTTATGGGCATGCGATATAATTTTTTTTTTTAAATACACAATTGTTTAGTCACTAATTTTGTAAGTTATAAACATACAAGGCATGTATAAACTACAACTAGCATTTGACGTGTACCAGTTTTGTTTTTTTTGTAACAAAGAATCTTAATAAAAGTATCTGTTTGTTTTTTATATGTACCTGACATTTTTTGAACCTCTTCCTATTTTTGTTTCTATTGTTGTTTTGTATTTTATGTGATATTAAAAATGGTTACATTATACACATCAAGTGCAGTGATTGTACCTGTAGTTGTATTGTGCTTTTCATTATTTTGTAGTCAATCTCATCAAATAGTTTAAATAAAATGTTTTTACTTTACATTATCTTTGCTTTAATTCACATGCATTTCTAACAACAATATGCAATTTAACGAGGACACACATTACCGGGTACTTCAAAATCCTCATGCAAACAAACAAAACTATCACATACAGGGGTGGATCCAGAAATCGAGTCTGGGGGCACAAAAACCTCCACTGGCGGCCGAACCAATTGGTGTAGTCTAAATTTTGTCGCTACCACGCTGCCATAACTTCACCCGCTCCACTGGAGTTGTGATATCGGAAGACGCCATAACTTTGGCTTATTATTATCACCTAAACTGGCGCACATTTCAAACGGTCTGGGAGGACACAGTCGCGTGGTCCCATTATCTGCAGACATGCCAAATTTGTAAGGTCTAGGGGGGCACCTGCCCCCAGGGCCGCCTGGATCTACATATTTGTTTATTGCTTGTATTTATAATTTTGATAACAGGTTTGGTGACAGAATAACCACAATTGACAACACTCGTTTACCTGAAGGTGAAGAGCTTTGACGCGTACATCTGCATGGGAACACAAACACCCCGAGTTCGGAAAATATAATACATATAATAGTAGTCACCACTGATTATTTGTGACAATAATCATTTTAATGTACTTGCAAAAGTTGCAATGCAATGAACGACCACCTGCCAAATGCAACCAATGCCAATGGTCAAAAGCTATCTAAATATATATATATACATGTTATGGGCATTAATTTTCACAGTATTGATGGGCACTGGTTTTCTCAGACTCACAGAAGGGGCAATCAAGAAACATGGTTAAACTGCTGGAATATTCTTTTCCTTGTAAATAATTAAATACCAAAACTACATACAATTACAATTGAATTCAAATAAAATTTTGAAATGTCCAATAATAGTAATTTTTAATATAAAAGTAATAGAATAGTTAAATTACTATTACATTACTGTTGTTAGTAAATTATGTACATATTGTTGTTGTTCAATCTATTACTATTAGTTCAATAATTATAATCGTTGCGGATCATTTATAATGCATTTAAACTATTACTACTATCCCAAGCCTACTTAAGCTACTACCCTACTACCATATACGACATAGACATAATACAGTCACTATCATTGACATAGGTATATGCCATAGCGTCGTACTGTTAGCTGATATTAGTCTTTAGTAAACAGGGTCCAGCCAGGCCGCCCATACTGCCATTGGCTATGACTAAAAGGTAAACAATCAAATAGATTTAGTACAAGCAACATTAATATGTATACTCGTAAGTCTAAATATACATGATTATAGCTGAATAATTCTAAATTACTAACCTATCTGGAAGAACCTTTGCGAACGCTGCATCTCATCTGTTGATGTTGCGACTGACCCAACAGCACGGGCAACGGCCCACGGCCACAGTCCACCGGGCTGGCACTGTCGCCAACTCCTTCTGTTTACTTTGTTTCGTTCCGTAGTCATTCCCAAATAGAAATACACCTTTATGCGTGGGTACTGTCTTTCTCTGTCTAATTTAGCCCATTTTGCCATGTGTTCGTGGACGTCCACACATTGCCTAAACTCGGAATTCCATAACATCAACAGCGCCAATGGGTGGGGTCAAAGGTTAGTATCGCCCATAATTCGCGATCACGAGAAGACAAGAATGTGATTCCACACAAAGTTCAAAGTCCATACTCAGCTAAAATCGAAGCAAAAAAACGGATCCGGTTTTTCCTAAAAACGAAAGAGGTCGCAATTTTTCTATTAATTTAAAACAAATGAACTAGTACGTATGCATAAACAAACTAGGATATCACTGGGGAGTACTTGATTCCTCTGTTTTTTGTGAAATTACTAAGAAACGCGAGGAGCAAAACAATCGAATTGGTTGAGTACCTTTAATTGTATCTTGTTTGAATTTAACTATGAACAATGTTTACTGTTATTAAATATATATTATATTTTAGTTACTTTTATATATACTAACCATTACATGGTGTAATTATACTTTCTGTTTTAATTATTTTTGAATCGTATCTTAGTAACCAAATCGAGGTTGTAGCGCTGCTGTGTGTGGCTGCTCCCGGTCTGTCTATAATCTCTATTTATCAACGTTTTGAAATCCTGGATTATCTTCGTGCTGTGTATTGTAAGTCGTGAACATACAATACGTACACATGGAAGGTCTGTGACTGTATATTATATCTTTAATCACACGTTTTAAAGTGACTTAAAACTGCCCTTTATTCTGGGGCGTGGCTGCTACTATCAACCTGTTTGAACTACACATGTCTGCTCTGCCAAGCTGCGCTCACCGTACCAGAACATTGCCTGCTTGTGGTAGTGTCTGCTGAAGCATGTCGCTGTCCAGAACATTGTTGGTGAATCTACAGAAATGCATGCAGCCGCCTAGTCAACCGTGGACGGAAACAATTGAGAGACTGCATTTGTGTCAGCGACCAACGAGGCGGGGCACAACAGCCGGGATAAGATGACGGTCCAGACCAATAACCAACGTGGCCAGCAGATGGTGCCGCCAGGTCAATTCTGTTTATAAACAAACTGGTGTTAACAGTGCCAACTTGATCGCACTGACCTCGATGGGCTCGGGTAATGGGTCTTCCACTGCGCGAAGCTCCTCTCATCTTTGTGCGAAGTTTGCCCTGATTAACGCAAGATCCATTCGCAAACAGGCGCTACTAGTGCGTGACTACATCGACGAGCATGAACTGGACGTCGTCGCCTTAACGGAAACTTGGCTGGCAGAAGGCGAAACGATTGTCGAATCTGAACTGTGCGGTGAGGATTTCACGTTCGTTCACCAGCCGCGCAGTGGGGCCCGTCGTGGAGGTGGTGTAGGAGTACTATTTCGAAAGACATTGCAGCTAGTTTCACGTGCTGACATTGATACTCATGCTAGTGAGACTTGCTGCTTTATTCTGCGTAATATCCGTATTGGTTGCACCATTCGCGTGATCGATGTCTACCGACCGCCACCGTCCAACTTCCGCTCCTTCCTAGATGACGTAGGGAAGGTTTTACTCATCGCCGCGGCCCACCCTGCAGAGACTGTCGTGTGTGGTGATTTCAACACACGATATGGTGATTCCACATGCGCCGAAGCAATGAACTTGGCTGATTTACTGGAGACTCATGGCTTTGCACAACATGTGCAAAGTGCAACACATTAGCGCGGCAACATCCTGGACCTGGTTATCACGTCGGGAACATATCACGTCATAGCCACAACAGTTGAGCCAGAAACTCTTCTCACTGATCACCGTGTTATTGAATGCGGATTACACCAACCTAAACCAGATCGTATGACGCGACGCGTCCAATACCGCAAGTACTCGGCCATTGACGGCAGGCGTTTTACCGCAGATCTAGCGGCATCACATCTTAACGTTCCTGAACAAAATCCTGAAGTTATCCTCACTCGATACGATGGATGCATACGTAGCATCGTTAACGCTCATGCCCCAGTAATCTCGCGGACTATCAAAGTTAGGCCGAAGACACCGTGGCATACAAGCGAGTTAACTGACGAGAAGCGGGCATTACGTCGTGCTGAGCGAAACTGGCGTCAAACTGGACTGACTGTACATCGTCAAATATACACCGGTTTGCGCAACGCGTTCCGAAAATCACTTACGACTGCACGATCGCATTACTACCGTACTGAGATGACAAGTGCCGGTGGCAACATCCGATGTGTCTACCAGATCGCAAACACACTACTTGGTCGAGCTGTAGACCGACCGCTACCCGAGGACGCTACACAAGCTACTGTTGCAGCGAAATTCCAGAAGAGTTTCTCCGAGAAGATCGATGCATTGCGCCGCAATATGACTCAATTGTCAACCGAAGACGTAGTGACGAATGTGGCTGCACGTTTAGTATGTTTCGAAGCTGCTTCACCGGCAGACGTGAAGAACATAATTTTAGCATCTGCTACCAAGTCATGCGAACTGGACCCGCTGCCAACGTCACTCCTTCAACAGAACATTAAAGTGCTGTGTCCAGTTATTACACGCATAATTAATGCGTCGCTCTCCACTGCTTTAGTCCCACAGTCGATGAAACACGCCATTGTGACGCCTGTACTGAAACAACGAGGTGCTGGTGTCAATGTGCTGTCTAACTTCCGCCCAATATCGAACATTTCGTTTGTGGCGAAGACAATGGAGCGCTTCGTCTCAAGACAACTGCATTGCTTCCTGAACGAGAATGGCATACTGGGCGTCTACCAGAGTGCCTACCGACCACGCCACAGTGCGGAGACAGCACTCTTATGCATTCACAGTGATGTGGCGCAAGCGATTGATGCTCGTCGTGGAGTACTTCTTGTGCTTCTCGATTTAACACCAGCCTTCGACACAATAAATCACGATATCTACGGAGACTATTTGGCTAAGGCATATGCGGCGAAGCGCATGCGTGGTTGGCGTCATACCTATGTGGTCGTACCTCAGCCGTGTGTGACGGGAAAGAAGTGTCTGGGTGTACCGTGATGAGATCCGGAGTACCACAGGGGTCGGTTCTTGGGCCGGTGCTCTTCAACGCCTACATTGCGCCTCTAACGAATTTACTCAACCGACACGACGTACAACACCATCTGTACGCCGATGATACGCAGTTATACGTCGATTTTCCACCGTTTGAGCATACAAATGCTCTCATCAGAATGGAGGCTTGCATCAGTGAAGTTAAAATGTGGCTCTATGACAACGGACTGGTTCTCAACGAGAGCAAAACGGAAGCAATTGTTATACGTTCATCGAGCTTGCGCAGACCAATACTCATTGATCATGTCGACATATGCGGATAATATGTAGCGACATCGACCATTGTCCGTGACTTTGGTGTTGCAATCGATGCTGATTTATCAATGGCGACGCAGGTTGCAAATGTATGTCGAAGTGCTTACTACCATCTCTCGAGAATTGCTCGTTTACGAGGGGCAATGACGACCAGTGTCTGCAAATGTCTTGTCCATGCACTTGTGACATTCAGAATTGATTATGGAAATGCGATGCTGTTTGGTATACCTGACCGTCTGCTGCACCGTCTAGAGAGAGTCCAACGGTCAACCGCTCGTGTTGTGATGCAACTTCGACGAGGTGACCGGCGATCTATCACTGCGGTCCTACAACAGCTACACTGGCTCCCAGTGAGAAAGCGCATCGAGTACAAGTTACTCATGGTTGTACACACGGTACTGTATGCAGGCACGCCAGTGTATATCGCGTCACTGCTACATCGTTACGCACCACGCAGGACCCTACGCTCTGGCGGTGGTCTGCTTTTGAATGTTCCACGCGTAACCCTAGAACGCCGGGCATTTGCATGTGCTGGGCCGACATTGTGGAACTCTCTCTGCCTCTGGAACTACGCGCGATTGAGAACACTAGACAGTTTGGAAAATTAGTGAAGACATTTCTGTTCTCAAACTAATATAACCAGACATCATTTAACCTTTGCTTTATTCATGCATATAGTTTTAATACATTTTTAGTCTTATTTATCTCAGAATCACATTTTAGTATCTAATCAAATTCTTTAATGTAAATTAGGCTTTTGTTTTATTTATTTTGTATTTATTTATATATATATTTTTATCATATATATATTTTTTCCAGTAGGTTCAGCTGTTTAGCACTTTTGCTAATCGTTTATTTTATAATTGCATTTACCCGTAATTTTACTATACTTAGGCTTATATATATATGCATACACTATATACTAGGATATTGTTTGCTAATTTAATTTATTTTCTTATTTATTCTCTTAAAAGTGTTTTTATGCTTCTTAGATGATTGGCAATTTGTAAACACCCGTGAACGGGGGTCATTAGTCCCGGATTTGATGGTGTATAAATAAAGTTTATTATTATTTTTTGGTTATTTTATTCGACGCAGTTTTCACTCGTAAATTGGAATTTGTAGGACAGGCTGTAATTATATTTTCATAAAAATTGGTAGATTATGAAATGTTCACAACAACAAAACATTAACATTTCCAAGTGTTGGAAATTAAGCAGGCATATCTTTGTATTCAATTCTGAGTGTTTCATTTCAAAGAGCAGCATGCAATGCATATTCCTGAAAATTGTCAATGCCACTAACAAAGTTGTTACAGTGTGTCATGTTGTTAACTAGATCCCTCTTTAATAATGCATTATGCGATTTACAATAATGGAAAATTCCACACATACATTCTTCATCATTCATTATTTCATGCAATAAGCTGTGCTTGTATCAGTTTGACAAGTACATTGATGTTAGTAACTATGTACGTTCTTACTGGTCATAAGAACACATTTAAATAAATACCTGCTGTAGTAACATCACTAACATGGCGAAACGTAACTGAAGTGATATTGTTAAAAAGGCTGAAGGCGGGGAATGGATTCAGTGGATGTGCACACCAGTAATGTCTGTATGCAAAATGCAAACACAGGCAGGATTTGAACCTGTCACACATAACTGAAACACCATTGTCTACTGCAATTCTGAACAGTGCATTAGATAACATTACTGACTTTGCATGTTTGCGTTACAAGATAGAGACTTCTGACCACACTATAATTTCTTCATCCAACTGTTGAGGACTTTCGCTTTGTACGTGATTAGCGTAGAGAACGCTTAAAACCTTCATCCTTTTGATAGCTGCACCACTGAGCTCGGATTGTTCAAGGTTATTGGTGTTAAAGTCATTGTTATGTACCTGCCAATGTTTTTGTTGAAATCTGAGAGATTCATCATCATTTCAGCAAGCTTCCCCTGTTGTGCTGTGTCACTGCTCTGTCTCGGATCTTGACATTACTGTTGGAGATTTTTTGGCAGACACTCAGCAGTTCAGCACATCACAGCATGTCTCCCGTGGTGTTGTGGTGTCTTGAGTATGGGGGGGTGGTGCTGTTGGAGTTTTTCAGAGAAAATGAAGAAAATCCGAGACTCCCAGATTTCACGTGAGAGTTGGCAGATATATTCTTACACCAAATTTGCAGGACCAAACTTGGTTATGTTGTTGCAAATGGTTTACATCATCTAGTAATATATAAAATAAATACAAATTTGAATTTGTGTAAAATAAATGTACAAGGTATTTAATTTAAAAGTGAATTCTGAGTTAAATTAGACTACCATTTTTAACTTTTTTATTAATAAGAAAGTGTATGTACAACATGAACAACATTTATTTAAATATTTGGTCACATTTGATGCCATATATGTCACTTTGGCATTTGAAATGTTATTCAATAAATTATGCTTTTGCAAAATTACCAGTCACCACTTCAATCCAGCAGAATAATAAAAAAGTATGCACGCAGATCTATGTATTTTTTGTGTGTGCTATGTTATCTTAAAATTGCATATCATTTGAAGAAGAAACGTTTATATGATGTTGAGGAAAGTTATATATAGAGTATGGGGCATGTTGATTCACTGTAAATTTGTATTCAAAAGGTGAATGATCTTAGAATGCAACTTCAAGACATTTCAGTCGTAGTTTTGTTGTGCATGTTTTCGTGCTGGTAGAGGAGATCAGCTTTCTAGCCCTTGTGATTTTTGTTTCATCAAGTTGGGCAGGTGAACTGCCATGGACAAACAAATAGCCAATACTAAGGGTGTCTTGACCACCACACAACAGGCTGAATCTGAGGGACACCGCCCAGTGCACGTCTACATGGATGGTTGGTAAGTCAACACTAGACTGGTTCAATCCAGAGGTTACCAACTTCAAGAGAGGATGTCTGTTCCATCACCTGCAATCAGCCAACGTTGTACCAGTAATTATTAACGGGCATTTTGCTGAATTGGTAGTTTTTAATGTGGGAACATTGTGACTGCACCAAACATCAAACAATATAGCGGCTAAGCCAACTAGTGTCATATTGCTAATAGAGTTATTTATATTTATTTTGAGTTTGTTGCTGCTGTATACCTTTGACTTGTTATGAACATGTTTCTGTTTCAGCTTTGACCTGTTTCACTTTGGACATGCCAATGCCTTGCGCCAGGTAATTCATTGTGTTTTTGAGGTTTGCTATTACATTTTGCTTGATGTAATAATCCCTTTACAGCTGTTCACAGCTAAACTAAACTTTAGCTACTGTTGTCTGGTGAATAATGTATCTTTTGGGTTCACAGCAAAACTTTTGTTACAATAAGAAAACAGTTGGCTGAATATTTCCTAAATACAATGGATTTAAAGTGTAGCTGTTCGCTCTTAGCTTAGCCTTTAGTTAAATTAGTACTTTGACTTTGTTACAGTACATAAATAGATTATCACGAAATGTACGTACTTAACTTGTAATGGAGTTCATTTTCGTTGGATTATTTTTTCTTGTAACTAAGTTCAGTTATTTGACTTTTTACTTTCTACAATATTTTAGTTGCTATATTTTATGTTTTAACAGCTGCAATACTTCTGCATTAGTGACCTTTGAAGCTCTCACAGACTACACATTGTAGTAGTATTTATTTCTTTTGTGCTAACCCTGGAGTTTACATAGCAGGAGACACTGAGACAGAGAGAATCTCTAAATGTTTGACACCCATGATGCAAGGTATCTAGGAGGAAAAGCTTAACATACCCACACTAAGTGGATGACAGTTAGATGAAAAAACATTTATTCTTAGTTTGTTGGCTATTTGTGTCGTGAACCAGCTGTGTGTTTGCAGGCGAAACAGTTGGGTGACTACCTTGTGGCAGGCCTACACTCAGACGGCAAGTTTCTTCATTATTTCATGCTCACATTTTTACCACCGATCATTGTAAATGTTTGGCATATGGTATATTGCTACACAAATTACTGTCTTGTAATTTATGTTTTTGAATTCCAATATGTGAACAAACGTTTAATCTTTAGATGACCGTATTGGAGGTCATTTTGAATTGTTTAATGTTGTCACCAGTGTTGAAAGAAGGGCCGCTGGGGCAATAGTGGTACGTGAAAGGTTGAACTGTCTTTGACTATGAGAGAAAATTAATGTGACATTATTATTAAATATTAATAATGTTGATTCTTGTTCCCTGTTTAGCTGACATAGCAAAACACAAAGCACACCCAGTTTACACAGAGGACGAACGACTGCAGCTCATATCAGCCATAAAATGGGTAGATGAGGTAAACTGCATTCAGTTCTTGTTGCATCTATCCATAGCAGTTCATGCATCCGTTTCTTGATCCTCCAGCCTGTTTGCCTGTCCATCTGTGTGTTTATCTATCCATATGTGCATCCATATGATGTCTCCCCATCCATATGTTTATTCATCCATGTGTTTAACCATCCACTTTTAGTCCTTTGGCCGAAGGTCCAAGGGACTATTGCCATCACTCTGCTTCCGCCGTCCGCCATTAGCTGCCGTATCTCAGAAACCATTCAGCAACTTTTTCTCTAATTTTGCATAGACATATCTTAGGGCACTGCCACTATGCACGAGAAATCTGTATTTGATTGAATCATTCTAAGGGCCTCCAAGGACCCCAAAACTGGTAAAAATATAACATTTTGCCTATTTTTTCAAAAACTGTTCAGCAACTTTTTCTCTAATTTTGCATATACAGTTCATGTAGTAGTGTCACTGTACACAAGAAATCTGTATTTGATTCAATCATTCTAAGGGCTCCAAAGGTCCCCTAAAATGCTAAATTTGTTAACTAAATGGTCTACTGTAGCAGCAGATCTAACAGGCTTCCAGTCCTTTTGTTCAACTAATCCCTTTTCCCACAACATCTGTCACACCTCACTGTGACTGGTGGTTGAAAGTGTGACTAATCTGTAATTGGTCACTGGCAGAGGCTTGGGTAACTGTGGCTGGTAGTGAGAAGTGTGACTAATCTATAATTGGTCACTGGCAAAGGCTTTGGTCAACAAACACAGCACCTTGTACCAGAAACAGAACACTATTCCCCTTCCCAAAACATCTGTCACATGCGGAGTCTGTGTCTTGTATGGATATATATTTTTATGCAGTTGTTTTATATAAGCAGAAAGTTAATTGAAATTGGTTATTCTTATGCCACAGAAAAGTAATTTCCGGTTTCCCATCGATGCATGTATTTTAAAAAATTTGTCACAACATTTTATTATCCTCTAAATGCAAGACGTGGTGCAATAAGTGAACAGTAAACATGTAAACATTTTACTTCCATCGTAACCTTTAACGATCTGTAACTGTGATTCACCAAAAAACATTTTATTAATAATTACCTACAGGGTTATTTGATTTATGCCAGGCAGAAACTGTTTCTGCCTGGCAGAAACGGCAACAATAGGAAATACATGCCATTGATAGGTAAACGTGTTCTTTTTATAGAAAATGTCAGTTTCATTCTGTACCTGTCTACGTATGATAACCATTTGTGCGCCCTGCTCACAATAAACATCACATGAATGATAAAAGGAAGATCACTGCCACTTAACTTGTGGATTATTATTATTATAAAACTGCTCTGCTACTGCTTGGTGGACAGTAAGCTGCAACTGTCTTTGAGTTTGTTTACATTTTGCACTAATTTTTGAATGAATCACATTTTGAGAATGCATGTCATTGTTTGCGGTGTAACTTTTGTATGCTTCATTTTCTGGTGCTACAAGTTGCGTTGTGGTGTTGGAAATATATAGCTTTGGTATATTGCACACGAGGGTTGTGATAGGAAACTATTGGACATTGCGACAGTCCAGAAAGACAGCATGAGATGTGTCACTCAATATATGAAGTGTGACTTTCAGATACTTAATTTTGTAGTGCTGTGGATTATGATGGGCCTCTCCATTAGCTCCCTATATATTTATGTGAAATATATCATTATGTCATTAAAATATTTCAGAACAGGCTAATGCTAAGCTGCAACTGTCTTTGAGTTTGTTTACATTTTGACAAACAACTATTATATAGCACTAATTTTTGAATTGGCACGACTAATGCTAATATATCCCACAAAATGACTTGTACAGGAAACAACGGTGGTGTAAATTATCATCCCATTATTCTTACTGACAAAGACCTGTAAGTTAGGTGAGTAACACCTTCAAAGTTCTGACAGCAGGACACCGCCTTCGGTGAAGTCGAGACAAAAGTTTGACAAAGGCTTCAAGTTCAAACGGTATATCACTTTCCAGCTGACCCATTTTTTTTTTCTTTAGACTACCTTTTGCTCTCAAATAATCTGTCCTCTTAATTTTATACATAAAGACATAATCTGGCATAACTTTATATATTTTTGTAACAGCACATTTGTACTTCCAGTGTATCATATATTTATCACTTGTGTATTACACTCAGCTGTGGAGCTAAGATTCTCTGCCTGCTATTGTTTGATGGAAACTGTGACTAATATGTAATTGGTCACTGGCAGTAGCTTGTGTCAACAGACAGCATTAAGCCACTAGACCCATATTAAACTGGACAGTTGCCTATAGGTTTTAAACTGTGTCAAACAGTGAGTCTACCTTTTGCTATCAAATAATCTGTCCTCTTAGTTTTACACATATATACATAATCAGGCATAACTTGATAAGTCTTTGTAGCAGCACATTTGTACTTCCAGTATATCATTGCAACATAACATACATATTACATACTGTGTGCCACATTTGAATGTTGTGCATGTAATATTTCCGTGCAATCCATTTGCATATATATAATGTAAAACTTCAACAGCCGTTTTCTTCATTTTCACTTTTTGACCCCTACCATGTTCAATCCTCCATAACTTCGCCAATTTTTGTAGCAGGCATAATTTTTGAAACCGTGTAAAGCACCCTACCAAACCTTTACAAGGATGTAAGAAAACAATGTTACAATTTTGTCGACTTATCACTCATTTGGTCAGCCAGGGTCACATATAGACGTATTAGTCCAAAGGACTTCAGGGCCACTTGGCCCATTTTTTAAATTAGCATATATGTATTTATTTTATTTTATTTAAGCACATTATTTATTTTAGGTATTTAAACGGCTAATTCATTTAATTTATGTATAATATATACACTTGTAAATATATATATTAATTTTTATTCAGGTTTATCTAACTAACATTTTATGTAATTTTTATAAGCTACTTTTAAATAATATTCGTTTACCTTTCTATTTAATATTTCTGTTTAATATGTTTTAAGTCATTTAATGTATTTTACGTATACTCTACGATTGTCAGCGCCTTTGAGCAGATTTGTTATCCGTACATATGGCACTCTATAAATGTTTTATAATAATAAAAATAATGAGAGCAACACAAATGCACTAAGTTCCACTGCGTGTTTTTATTATGGGCATCATGAAATCTCCTAAATGAGAAAATAAATGCATGTTTAGTTGCCAACTGATCGCATGTTGATTTTCCTACATTCCTGTGGGGTTTTACTTCTTCTGTGCGGTCTCGCAATGTAGCAACTGACTCTCATTTGAGAGAACCTCTCGCTGCCGTTTCGAGTCTTGCGCAGTTTTGTTTACTCCACTTTGCCCTAGTTCATTGATTTGCGCAGTCCTAAAGACAAGATATCAAGTTATTATGCAGGTACAGAAGAAGCTACCGTGACCTTTGACATGTGCTTTAGGTTGTGACAGATGCGCCATTCAGACTCACACCAGCATTCCTCCAAAAACACAACTGTGACTTCTGCGTACATGGAGGTACGTTTCATATGTTAAACTTCATGATACCTTTATAATATCATGTAATTTGCTAGTTTGTGTTTAATTGTTTATTACAAAACAGTGCGTGTAACAAATGTACCAAGCAAGTTTACCTGTTCCCTAACAGTTGTGCTCCATCGTAGGTTGCAGTCAGGACTGCGGGAACCATCCAACTTCAAAGCTATTCCATTGTTAATGCTAACAAAATTATGTGCATTATAAATTAGTATTATATTACATCAGTGGGAGTTAGAGTGGCAGAGAGGATACAGTATGATACAGGGTGGTCTGGCAGTTAGAGTGACAGAGAGGATACAGTATGAGACAGGGTGGTCTGGCAGTTAGAGTGACAGAGAGGATACAGTATGAGACAGGGTGGTCTGGCAGTTAGAGTGGCAGAGAGGATACAGTATGAGACAGGGTGGTCTGGCAGTTAGAGTGACATAGAGGATACAGTATGAGACAGGGTGGTCTGGCAGTTAAGAGTGGCAGAGAGGATACAGTATGAGACAGGGTGGTCTGGCTGTTAGAATGGCAGAGAGGATACAGTATAGACAGGGTGGTATGGCAGTTAGAGTGACAGAGAGGATACAGTATGAGACAGGGTGGTCTGGTAGTTAGAGTGGCAGAGAGGATACAGTATGAGACAGGGTGGTCTGGCAGTTAGAGTGGCAGAGAGGATACAGTATGAGACAGGGTGGTCTGGCAGTTAGAGTGGCAGAGAGGATACAGTATGAGACAGGGTGGTCTGGCAGTTAGAGTGACAGAGAGGATACAGTATGAGACAGGGTGGTCTGGCAGTTAGAGTGACAGAGAGGATACAGTATGAGACAGGGTGGTCTGGCAGTTAAGAGTGGCAGAGAGGATACAGTATAGACAGGGTGGTCTGGAAGTTAGAGTGACAGAGAGGATACAGTATGAGACAGGGTGGTCTGGCAGTTAGAGTGGCAGTGAGGATACAGTATGAGACAGGGTGGTCTGGCAGTTAGAGTGATAGAGAGGATACAGTATGAGACAGGGTGGTCTGGCAGTTAGAGTGACAGAGAGGATACAGTATGAGACAGGGTGGTCTGGCAGTTAAGAGTGGCAGAGAGGATACAGTATGAGACAGGGTGGTCTGGCAGTTAGAGTGACAGAGAGGATACAGTATGAGACAGGGTGGTCTGGCAGTTAGAGTGGCAGAGAGGATACAGTATGAGACAGGGTGGTCTGGCAGTTACAGTGACAGAGAGGATACAGTATGAGACAGGGTGGTCTGGCAGTTAGAGTGGCAGAGAGGATACAGTATGAGACAGGGTGGTCTGGCAGTTAGAGTGACAGAGAGGATACAGTATGAGACAGGGTGGTATGGCAGTTAGAGTGACAGAGAGGATACAGTATGAGATGGGTGGTCTGGCAGTTAGAGTGGCAAAGAGGATACAGTATGAGACAGGGTGGTATGGCAGTTAGAGTGACAGAGAGGATACAGTGTGAGATGGGTGGTCTGGCAGTTAGAGTGGCAGAGAGGATACAGTATAGACAGGGTGGTCTGGCAGTTAGAGTGGCAGAGAGGATACAGTATGAGACATGGTGGTCTGGCTGTTAGAGTGGCAGAGAGGATACAGTATAGACAGGGTGGTATGGCAGTTAGAGTGACAGAGAGGATACAGTATGAGACAGGGTGGTCTGGCAGTTAGAGTGGCA
Organism: Escarpia spicata; assembly: GCA_963995525.1. Classification (NCBI taxonomy): domain Eukaryota; kingdom Metazoa; phylum Annelida; class Polychaeta; order Sabellida; family Siboglinidae; genus Escarpia; species Escarpia spicata. Next base: position 63,887,361 of record OZ023210.1, read on the forward strand.
AAGAGGATACAGTATGAGACAGGGTGGTCTGGCAGTTAGAGTGGCAGAGAGGATAGAGTATGAGACAGGGTGGTCTGGCAGTTAGAGTGACAGAGAGGATACAGTATGAGACAGGGTGGTCTGGCAGTTAGAGTGACAGAGAGGATACAGTATAGACAGGGTGGTCTGGCAGTTAGAGTGGCAGAGAGGATACAGTATGAGACAGGGTGGTCTTGTAGTTAGAGTGACAGAGAGGATACAGTATAGACAGGGTGGTCTGGCAGTTAGAGTGGCAGAGAGGATACAGTATGAGACAGGTGGTCTGGCAGTTAGAGTGGCAGAGAGCAAAAACACTTGTAGACCCACTAACCAATGGTTTCAATCTACAAAAATACTTGTAGACCCACTTAATCAATGGTTTCAACCTGCAAAAACACTTGTAAACCCACTAACCAATGGTTTTAATCTACAAAAACACTTGTAGACCCACTAACAATTTTTTCAATCTACAAAAAACACTTGTAACCCCACTAACCAATGGTTTCAATCTACAAAAACACTTGTAACCCCACTAACCAATGGTTTCAATCTACAAAAACACTTGTAGACCCACTAACCAATGGTTTCAATCTACAAAAACACTTGTAGACCCACTAACCAATGGTTTCAATCTACAAAAACACTTGTAAACCCACTTAACCAATGGTTTCAATCTACAAAAACACTTGTAAACCCACTAACCAATGGTTTCAATCTACAAAAACACTTGTAGACCCACTTAACCAATGGTTTCAATCGACAAAAACACTTGTAGACCCACTTAACCAATCGTGTCAATCTACAAAAACCCATATCAATCAATCAAATTGTTTTTTACAAGTATTTTTGAGCTTTTGTTAACCATGGTTTTTGATGATTCACATGCCTTGTGTTTATTTTTCAAACTGGACAAATTTTATCGTATTTCTTCATAAATATTTCAAGAAATGTATCATAAGCCAAGTTAACGTCATTAGTATTAATAACATTTTCTCATGTTTTTTTATTCTTGTTATTCACGCAATGCAAAAACTGGAAAATGATCAGTTATGTCACTTATTAAGATTCCATTTGTGGCTGTATCTTTAGTCATTCTTGTTGGTTTATTAATCAGAGGGTATAAGCCCAGGCTATACATAGTGTCAAGAAAACATTTTGTGCCTAAATGGCTGTCATATTTCAGTATGTCAATATTATAATCGCCACATAGAAATGTCTTGTTTGATTGTATCTTGCCAAAAATTTGTTCTATATTTTCACAGAAAGTGTCTGATGCAGGTTTGCGACAGATACAGCTTACAATTGCATTTTTTGGTTTTGTATAGTCAGTTCGACTGTAATACATTCAAGGATATCATTTACAGATAAGGATTTGTTTGGGATTTGAGAGCAGTTGATGTCCTCGTGTAAATAGATAGCACCACCTCTTCTTGCAATATTTCTACCGACCTGAAATGCATTATACATGGTAGATTATAATTTTAGGATTGTTCCACGTTTCCAAGATTGCATTAACGTCAAACACTGAATCAAGATTACTTACGTAGGTTTCAATTTTCATGACATTTTGTATTTACACTTATTGCATTGAAGTGAATTATTTTAAGACATTCAGATGTATCTTCGTGGGTAGGCAGGTGTAAATAATATTTGCAAGAAGGTAAATCTTCATTAAAGAAATTGTTATCAGGGTCACATGTCTGACACACGGTTATGACAGTGTGTTAGCCACTCTAGTGTGCTGTGTCTGCTCTCAGTTTCATTGTGCCTATCACCTGTGTGTGTGTTCATAGATGACATCAGCATCAATGCAGAAGGCAAGTTTTCCTACCAGGTCATAGCAGACGCAGGTCTTTACAGGTAAGATATGAAGGAATATTTGTAAAATGTACAGTTGAACCCCATTTGGTACTAGACAGTAGTGTCCTCAATAGAGAGGTGATTCTACTATAAGTGAGGCTAATTTCCTGTACTTTACTCTTAAAGAAATAACTTTAACTCTCTTCAGGTGACCTTAATATACATATATATCTTTATTGATGTATTATTTAAATTTGTTTGCTATAGAATGATTATGAAGGCCTATTAACAGTAAAATGTGATATAGGCATCATCCATAGTGAAGGAATAAAGCTGTGGAGCAGGAATTCTCTAGTATGTTTACATGCAATATTGAACTTGCTTGAGTCGAGATTGTTCTACTGAAATCGTATAAGAACTGTTACGTTTTAGAGTGATTCCCCGGACGAAAGGTGTCTCAACGACAGCTCTGGTTGGCAGGTGAGAGAATAGAATAGTTTACTCTTGTCATCTCTCTTTAAGTCATCTGTCTCATCGTTTTATTGTATTATATAATATTAACTATACCAGTTTTGACATACTGTCTGCCTAGATATGTCAAGGTAAAACGAAAGACATTTTAAATTCCAATATTTAGTATTTACTAAAGCTGATGGCGTGGGTCCAGAATAATTCTCATGGACCTGACATGGTGAGGCTTCTTAGTTGAGTGGTGCAACCAAACAATTGTTCAGACACCATTCCCACTTAGTAACATTTAGTCTATTTTGTGTAAAATAACTCGATATCCTTCGTTAACATTTGGTTAATTGGGTATTTAAAAGAAGCACTCAATATGACATGTACAGTGACCATCATTAGTACCTGAAGAAATATTCAATCACTTGGCGATGATGTTCTGAAAAAGGTTGACTACTTAAATGAGGCTTCATAAGACCATCAGAGTCTAGTAGACACACCAAATTGTTACAGATTAGTCAGTTAGTTTTGTTTTTATATGGCATGGTAGCCATCTTGAATTTTAAATGGCATGAGCAACATTCGGAAACTTTTTATGGATGTTCTAAAATTGCTTATACAGTACAACCCTACAGAGTGCTTTTTGTTCATTTTGTAAGCTATTTTAATGATTTTTTTTCTGTTTTGTTCCAAGAAATGATGGTTTCGTTCTGCATTTCTGTAAGTACATCTCCTCACAGGTACCAGGATCCCCTTGGATCACTGTAAGTACATCTCCTCACAGGCACCACGGTACCCTTGCCTCCTCTGTACATCACCTCACAGGCACCACGATCCCCTTGCGTCTTCTGTACATCTCCTCACAGGCACTACGGTCCCCTTGCCTCCTCTGTACATCTCCTCACAGGCACCACAGTCCTCTTGCCTCCTCTGTACATCTCCTCACACTCACAGGCATCACGGTCCCCTTGCCTCCTCTGTACATCTCCTCACAGGCACCACGATCCCCTTGCCTCGTCAGTACATCTCCTCACAGGCACCACGGTCCTCTTGCCTCCTCTGTACATCTCCTCACACTCACTTGCCTCCTCTGTACATCTCCTCACAGGCAATACGGTCCCCTTGCCTCCTCTGTACATCTCCTCACAGGCACTACGGTCCCCTTGCCTCCTCAGTACATCTCCTCACAGGCACCACGGTCCTCTTGCCTCCTCTGTACATCTCACACTCACAGACACCACGGTCCCCTTGCCTCCTATGTACATCTCCTCACAGGCACTACGGTCCCCTTGCCTCCTCTGTACATCTCCTCAAAGGCACTACGGTCCCCTTGCCTCCGCAGTACATCTCCTCACAGGCACCACGGTCCTCTTGCCTCCTCTGTACATCTTCTCACACTCACAGGCACCACGGTCCCCTTGCCTCCTCTGTACATATCTTCACAGGCACTACGGTCCCATTGCCTCCTCTGTACATCTCCTCACAGGCACCACGGTCCTCTTGCCTCCTCTGTACATCTCCTCACAGGCACTACGGTTCCCTTGCCTCCTCTGTACATCTCCTCACAGGCACCACGGTCCTCTTGCCTCCTCTGTACATCTCCTCACAGGCACCACGGTCCTCTTGCCTCCTCTGTCTGGTTGCTTGCACCATTCACTTCTGATCTGCCAATTGGCAGTGCATTAAGAACACAAGGTTAGTTATCAGGAATTGTTTGTGTACATGGTTTTGACATGATACGCTGTACTACAGGGCTTTTTTCCTACCAGAGAGAATTGAGTGGTCATCAGATCTCTAGATGGCGCCAGTGTAATTGGGATAGTTAATACCCTTGGTTTGTTTTTCAATGGGTGTAAGCTAGTATTTACGTAAAAATGTACTGTATTTTCATTCAGTATAAAAATACATCACTGTCCAGCCTTGTGTTTCTTGTGTTCAGGATGCTGCTGGCCACTAAGACGCACCACGAACTAGAGGAGGAAAAGACATTGGACAAAGCCAGCGTACAGAACATAGCCCAAGTAGGTTCCCTCTGTGCTCACCAGGTGGTGTACTTGCAGCAGCCAGTGGGACATACAGTTATGATGTTTCACAAACCCATCTCTTCGTTGGGTGCTCCTATCACCTACATTCCAATACTCATTTAGAAATGTCTTCCGATTTCACTAACTAACCATAATGTTTTTGGTATGCCTCCATGAAAATAGTCAAAAGTGGATGACCACTATGTTTTTCGTGATTAGTTGCCAAAAGATGTTTGAAGACCGACAGAAGTTCTTTATGTTTACCCATATACATATCACCAAAAATAGATAAGCAAGCAAACAATTATCAACTCAAAATATGTCCAAAAACATGAAATTCTACTGTTGCTAGCACCCTCACGGTTCATCCTACCATGACGACCTTGGTATCATTTGAAAGAATGTACTTTCTGTTATTCTAGCGTCATCTAGATTTCCCGGTAACCTTTCATAGAACACCTATAAACGGACCTACAATCGTGCCATTTTTAATATCATGTAAAGTTTTGAATGATGTTAGCAACGGGTACTCAGTACACTAATCTTCCGATTGCGGCGCTGTTTTCCTCATTCGCATAGGTTCAGACATGAGCATTCACCAGTTCTTGATTCCATGTTATAAGCTCCACTCACTTTTAGACGGCAACAAAACTGACATGCTTTGACGGCAGCAAAACCAATGTATCTCTGTGATGTCACAATAACGTACGCCAACCGACGGAGACTACTTCGAGTATGTCAGTTTCAGCACCATTTAAAAGTGGGTGGAACTTATAGCATGAAATCAGATAGTGGTGCCTCAACTGTAGATTGGTGAACTGTGTCAAAGAACTAACATCATTCGCAGTGTGTAAGACACTGGAAACGGCAAGGATGTAGGTCCATTTATAGTTTATTTCAAGAATGATTATCAGGAAACCATTTACAGTCAAACCTCGCTTTATGCTCACCTCAGTAATACAGCCACCTCGCAATTAAGGTCGCACTGGGACAGTCCCAGATTATCTCCACATAGAGTAAAGTATAGGATGTTAGTCCCACTAATACGATCACTTCGCTATTCAGGTCACTTTTGTCCACTCCCAAAGGTGACCTTAATAGTGACGGTCAACTAAATATGTTCGAGTAGCAAAAAGCATAAGCTTTCAAATGAGATCAAGATCATTGGGATTGGACAAACCTTAATGGCACTCGTTCAAATGAGTGTTTTCGGACATGTTTCGAGTTGTTCATTTGTTGCTCGCTTATCTAATTTTGATATCACTCAATAAGTGAGTATGGAAAAGTATAAATATAATAATCACAAATAGTATACAAATTATAGCGTGTGGATCAGGGAGATGCCCACTGAAGCTAAAAAGCCACTTTCTTGGGAGCCACCCAAGTCTATTAATGACAAATGCTGGTGTATGAAAATAGTTGCATTGATCGGTAAAGAGGAAAAGTCGGGCAAGGCGTACAGCATGACCTTTTACAGCTCAGTGACTGAATGTAATTGTGTGTAGCCGCTACTAGTGTAACGGTAGTAAGTGTGTAAAATGTAATTGTGTGTAGCCGCTACTAGTGCAATGGTAGTAAGTGTGTAAAATGTAATTGTGTGTAGCCGCTACTAGTGTAACGGTAGTAAGTGTATAAAATGCCAAAGATGTACAGCATTACATATGGTTGGTGGTTTGATTGTCACCAAACAAGTAGAAGGAACAAGTATTAATGCATGTTGACACAATTGTAGGATCCCTATGGACGGTTGGTGGTTTGATTGTCACCAAACAAGTAGAGGGAACAAGTATTAATGCATGTTGACAAAATTGTACGATCCCTATGGACGGTTGGTGGTTTGATTGTAACCAAACAAGTAGAGGGAACAAGTATTAGTGCATGTTGACACAATTGTAGGATGCCTATGGCCAGTTGGTGGTTTGATTGTCACCAAACAAGTAGGGGGAATAAGTATTAATGCATGTTGACACAATTGTAGGATCCATATGGACGGTTGGTGGTTTGATTATCACCAAACAAGTAGGGGGAATAAGTATTAATGCATGTTGACACAATTGTAGGATCCATATGGACGGTTGGTGGTTTGATTGTCACCAAACAAGTAGGGGGAATAAGTATTAATGCATGTTGACATAATTGTAGGATCCATTTGGATGGTTGGTGGTTTGATTGTCACCAAACAAGTAGGGGGAATAAGTATTAATGCATATTGACACAATTGTAGGATCCCTATGGACGGTTGGTGGTTTGATTGTCACCAAACAAGTAGAGGGAATAAGTATTAATGCATGTTGACACAATTGTAGGATCCATATGGATGGTTGGTGGTTTGATTGTCACCAACCAAGTAGAGGGAATAAGTATTAATGCATGTTGACACAATTGTAGGATCCATATGGATGGTTGGTGGTTTGATTGTCACCAACCAAGTAGAAGGAATAAGTATTAATGCATGTTGACACTATTGTAGGGTCCATATGGATGGTTGGTGGTTTGATTGTCACCAAACAAGTAGGGAGAACATGTATTAGTGCATGTTAACACTATTGTAGGATCCATATGTTCTGATTGTCACCAAAACAAGTGGGAATAAGTATTAACACATGTTGACACTATTGTAGGATCCATATAGATGGTTGGTAGTTTTGGGGAATAAGTATTAACACATGTTGACACTATTGTAGGATTGTCTCCAAACAAGAAGAGAGAACAAGTATTAATGCATGTTGACACTATTGTAGGATCCATATAGATGGTTGGTAGTTTTGGGGAATAAGTATTAATGCATGTTGACACTATTGTAGGATCCATATGGACGGTTGGTGGTTTGATTGTCACCAAACAAGAAGAGAGAACAAGTATTAATGCATGTTGACACTATTGTAGGATCCATATAGGAAGGTTGGTGGTATGATTGTCATCAAACAAGAAGAGAGAACAAGTATTAATGCATGTTGACACTATTGTAGGATCCATATGAATGGTTGGTGGTTTGATTGTCACCAAACAAGAAGAGAGAACAAGTATTAATGCATGTTGACACTATTGTAGGATCCATATAGGAAGGTTGGTGGTATGATTGTCATCAAAGAAGTAGGTGGAACAAATATTAGTGCATGTTGACACTATTGTAGGATCCATATGGTTTGATTGTCACCAAAACAAGTAGGGGGAATAAGTAATAAACACATGTTGACACTATTGTAGGATCCATGTGGACGGTTGGTGGTTTGATTGTCACCAACCAAGTAGAAGGAATAAGTATTAATGCATGTTGACACTATCGTAGGATCCATATGGATGGTTGGTGGTTTGATTGTCACCAAACAAGTAGAGGGAATAAATATTAATGCATGTTGACACAATTGTAGGATCCATATGGATGGTTGGTGGTTTGATTGTCACCAAACAAGTAGAGGGAATAAATATTAATGCATGTTGACACAATTGTAGGATCCATATGGATGGTTGGTGGTTTGATTGTCACCAACCAAGTTGAGGGAATAAGTATTAATGCATGTTGACACAATTGTAGGATCCATATGGATGGTTGGTGGTTTGATTGTCACCAAACAAGTAGAGGGAATAAGTATTAATGCATGTTGACACAATTGTAGGATCCATATGGATGGTTGGTGGTTTGATTGTCACCAAACAAGTAGAGGGAATAAGTATTAATGCATGTTGACACAATTGTAGGATCCATATGGATGGTTGGTGGTTTGATTGTCACCAAAAGGGAATAAGTATTAATGCATGTTGACACTATTGTAGGATCCATATGGATGGTTGGTGGTTTGATTGTCACCAAACAAGTAGGGAGAACACGTATTAGTGCATGTTAACACTATTGTAGGATCCATATGTTCTGATTGTCACCAAAACAAGTAGGGGGAATAAGTATTAACACATGTTGACACTATTGTAGGATCCATATAAATGGTTGGTGGTTTGATTGTCACCAAACAAGAAGAGAGAACAAGTATTAATGCATGTTGACACTATTGCAGGATCCATATAGGAAGGTTAGTGGTATGATTGTCACCAAACAAGTAGGGGGAACAAATATTAGTGCATGTTGACACTTGTAGGATCCATGTGGTTTGATTGTCACCAAAACAAGTAGGGGGAATAAGTATTAACACATGTTGACACTATTGTAGGATCCTTGCAGTGATATCTTGGCAACCATGTCTCGTCAAGTGAATCCAGCAGCTATTGACTGTGGTTTTAAAACCCATTTTGGTTGCTCAAAGTGCCGCACCACATATAGAGGGTTGTGGGAGGAGGTTTGAAGCAATACGACAGTTTAGTTTGTAACACTGACAAGGCAAGTACGCTGTGTTGTTGCAGGATCGAGCTGCCAAGTGTCCATTCACTGGGACATCTCAGTTCTTCCCCAGCACGAAGCGCATCGCAGAGTTCTCCAGCGGCCGGGAACCAAAACCAGGAGACAGGGTGATCTACGTCACTGGAGCCTTTGATCTCTTCCATATCCTTCTATCCACCCCAACACTAGAAATCTTATTAACATACTTTTTATAGAATTGAATTTATACCTGTAGATTAATTTGCCGTCTCTTATCAAGGAGGGTGGTACTAAGACGGTCTTGTAATACAACGTCATCGTACACTAGAGAAAGTTTGTAATTACATTCATCTTGATTAATTGCTACCTCTGGTTTCTGTATCCTTGTGGCTTCTTTCTCTTACATTCTATCAGATGTTTGTGTGTCAATGTAAGATGACAATATTCTACCAGAACATCAACAGTATTGTTACCTCTGGTTTCTGTATCCTTGTGGCTTCTTTCTCTTACATTCTATCAGATGTTTGTGTGTCAATGTACGATGACAATATTCTACCAGAACATCAACAATATTGTTACCTCTGGTTTCTGTATCCTTGTGGCTTCTTTCTCTTACATTCTATCAGATGTTTGTGTGTCAATGTACGATGACAATATTCTACCAGAACATCAACAGTGTTGTTACCTCTGGTTTCTGTATCCTTGTGGCTTCTTTCTCTTACATTCTATCAGATGTTTGTGTGTCAATGTACGATGACAATATTCTACCAGAACATCAACAGTGTTGTTACCTCTGGTTTCTGTATCCTTGTGGCTTCTTTCTCTTACATTCTATCAGATGTTTGTGTGTCAATGTACGATGACAATATTCTACCAGAACATCAACAGTGTTGTTACCTCTGGTTTCTGTATCCTTGTGGCTTCTTTCTCTTACATTCTATCAGATGTTTGTGTGTCAATGTAAGATGACAATATTCTACCAGAACATCAACAGTGTTGTTACCTCTGGTTTCTGTATCCTTGTGGCTTCTTTCTCTTACATTCTATCAGATGTTTGTGTGTCAATGTAAGATGACAATATTCTACCAGAACATCAACAGTGTTGTTACCTCTGGTTTCTGTATCCTTGTGGCTTCTTTCTCTTACATTCTATCAGATGTTTGTGTGTCAATGTAAGATGACAATATTCTACCAGAACATCAACAGTGTTGTTACCTCTGGTTTCTGTATCCTTGTGGCTTCTTTCTCTTACATTCTATCAGATGTTTGTGTGTCAATGTACGATGACAATATTCTACCAGAACATCAATAATATTGTTACCTCTGGTTTCTGTATCCTTGTGGCTTCTTTCTCTTACATTCTATCAGATGTTTGTGTGTCAATGTAAGATGACAATATTCTACCAGAACATCAATAATATTGTTACCTCTGGTTTCTGTATCCTTGTGGCTTCTTTCTCTTACATTCTATCAGATGTTTGTGTGTCAATGTAAGATGACAATATTCTACCAGAACATCAACAGTGTTGTTACCTCTGGTCTCTGTATCCTTGTGGCTTCTTTCTCTTACAGTCTATCAGATGTTTGTGTGTCAATGTAAGATGACAATATTCTACCAGAACATCAACAATATTGCTACCTCTGGTTTCTGTATCCTTGTGGCTTCTTTCTCTTACATTCTATCAGATGTTTGTGTGTCAATGTAAGATGACAATATTCTACCAGAACATCAATAATATTGTTACCTCTGGTTTCTGTATCCTTGTGGCTTCTTTCTCTTACATTCTATCAGATGTTTGTGTGTCAATGTAAGATGACAATATTCTACCAGAACATCAACAGTGTTGTTACCTCTGGTTTCTGTATCCTTGTGGCTTCTTTCTCTTACAGTCTATCAGATGTTTGTGTGTCAATGTAAGATGACAATATTCTACCAGAACATCAACAATATTGCTACCTCTGGTTTCTGTATCCTTGTGGCTTCTTTCTCTTACAGTCTATCAGATGTTTGTGTGTCAATGTAAGATGACAATATTCTACCAGAACATCAACAGTGTTGTTACCTCTGGTTTCTGTATCCTTGTGGCTTCTTTCTCTTACATTCTATCAGATGTTTGTGTGTCAATGTAAGATGACAATATTCTACCAGAACATCAACAGTGTTGTTACCTCTGGTTTCTGTATCCTTGTGGCTTCTTTCTCTTACAGTCTATCAGATGTTTGTGTGTCAATGTACGATGACAATATTCTACCAGAACATCAACAATATTGTTACCTCTGGTTTCTGTATCCTTGTGGCTTCTTTCTCTTACATTCTATCAGATGTTTGTGTGTCAATGTAAGATGACAATATTCTACCAGAACATCAACAATATTGTTACCTCTGGTTTCTGTATCCTTGTGGCTTCTTTCTCTTACATTCTATCAGATGTTTGTGTGTCAATGTAAGATGACAATATTCTACCAGAACATCAACAATATTGTTACCTCTGGTTTCTGTATCCTTGTGGCTTCTTTCTCTTACATGCTATCAGATGTTTGTGTGTCAATGTAAGATGACAATATTCTACCAGAACATCAACAGTATTGTTACCTCTGGTTTCTGTATCCTTGTGGCTTCTTTCTCTTACAGTCTATCAGATGTTTGTGTGTCAATGTAAGATGACAATATTCTACCAGAACATCAACAATATTGTTACCTCTGGTTTCTGTATCCTTGTGGCTTCTTTCTCTTACATTCTATCAGATGTTTGTGTGTCAATGTACGATGGCATTATTCTACCAGAACATCAACAGTAGTGTTGAAGCAGTCTTGACAAGATCGTGAAATAATCTAGTTGTAAATAAATAATAATGTATGTAGAAATGAATGTGTGAAAGACTTCCTTGACTTCCTGCACATGTTGGCCACCTCAAGTTCCTGGCGAAGGCTGTGAAGGAGGGAGAATACCTGCTGGTCGGCATCCACACCGACCCGGTAAACACACGCACACAACACGCTCATTTCTACTCATTAAACACATGAATCTCCCTTCTCATGTCAGGATACTTAGTAACAATATCCTACCCCTCATATATATTTGACGCTGTTTGGGTGGCAGTGACACGGTGTCTATAGCATCGCACTCTCGACCGAGAGAATTCAAATCCTGTGCTGCCGTGTCAAACCTTGGGCAAGTTCATTCACTCTACGTTGCTCCAGTTCACCTAGCTATATAAATGAGTACCTGGCTATAGACAGTGGTGGATATTTGTGTACGAAATTAACTGCAGCGTGGCTGGATGCTTCCCAGAGAAGTCAAGATGGTGTTCAATTGAACAGGTCTGCCAGGGAGTAAAGTGTAAAGCGCTTTGAGCAGTCGTGAGGACTGGGTACTGCACTATATAAGAACTTATCTTTACGTGGATACTGCGCTATATAAGAACTTATCTTTACGTGGATACTGCGCTATATAAGAACTTATCTTTACGTGGATACTGCGCTATATAAGAACTTATCTTTACGTGGATACTGCGCTATATAAGAACTTATCTTTACGTGGATACTGCGCTATATAAGAACTTATCTTTACGTGGATACTGCGCTGTATAAGAACTTATCTTCACGTGGATACTGCGCTATATAAGAACTTATCTTTACGTGGATACTGCGCTGTATAAGAACTTATCTTTACGTGGATACTGCGCTGTATAAGAACTTATCTTTACATGGATACTGCGCTGTATAAGAACTTATCTTTACGTGGATACTGCGCTATATAAGAACTTATCTTTACATGGATACTGCGCTGTATAAGAACTTATCTTTACGTGGATACTGCGCTGTATAAGAACGCACCTTTACACAACGGATGCAAGTTTGCTCAATTAATTGTACTTCATCCCACTTTCTGTTTTGTCGGTCTTGATTGTGGGAACCAGGCAGCATCGAAGAGCAATCCTCGTCATTGTGCATCCAACCCTCCTGCTGCATGGCTACCTGTGACTACATCATAGCAGTGATATTATGTAGTGGGTGTTGGAGGTGGCGGTAGATCCATATATTACGTTGTGGGTGTCGGAGGTAGCGGTAAATCCATATATTACGTTGTGGGTGTCGGGGGTAACGGTAGATCAATATATTACGTTGTGGGTGTCGGGGGTAACGGTAGATCCATATATTACGTTGTGGGTGTCGGAGGTAGCGGTAGATCCATATATTACGTCGTGGGTGTCGGAGGTAGCGGTAAATCCATAAATTACGTTGTGGGTGTCGAGGGTAACGGTAGATCAATATATTACGTTGTGGGTGTCGGAGGTAGCGGTAGATCAATATATTACGTTGTGGGTGTCGGAGGTAGCGGTAGATCCATATATTATGTTGTGTGTGTCGGAGGTAGCGGTAGATCCATATATTACGTTGTGTGTGTTGGAGGCAGCGGTAGATAAATATATTACGTTGTGTGTGTTGGAGGTAGCGGTAGATCCATATATTATGTTGTGGGTATCGGAGGTGGCGGTATATCCATATATTACGTCGTGGGTGTCGAGGGTAGCGGTAGATCCATATATTACGTTGTGGGTGTCGGAGGTAGTGGTAGATCCATATATTACGTCGTGGGTGTCGGAGGTAACGGTAGATCCATATATTACGTTGTGGGTATCGGAGGTGGCGGTATATCCATATATTACGTCGTGGGTGTCGAGGGTAGCGGTAGATCCATATATTACGTTGTGGGTGTCGGAGGTAGCGGTAGATCCCTATATTACGTTGTGGGTGTCGGAGGTAGTGGTAGATCCATATATTACGTCATGGGTGTCAGAGGTAGCGGTAGATCCATATATTACGTTGTGGGTGTCGGAGGCAGCAGTAGATCCATATATTACGTCATGGGTGTCAGAGGTAGCGGTAGATCCATATATTACGTTGTGTGTGTCGGAGGTAGCGGTAGATCCATATATTACGTTGTGGGTGTCGGAGGTAGCGGTAGATCCATATATTACGTTGTGGGTGTCGGAGGTAACGGTAGATCCATATATTACGTTGTGGGTGTCGGAGGTAGCGGTAGATCCATATATTACGTTGTGGGTGTCGGAGGTAGCGGTAGATCCATATATTACGTTGTGGGTGTCGGAGGTAGCGGTAGATCAATATATTACGTTGTGGGTGTCGGAGGTAACGGTAGATCAATATATTACGTTGTGGGTGTCGGGGGTAGCGGTAGATCCATATATTACGTTGTGGGTGTCGGAGGTAGCGGTAGATCAATATATTACGTTGTGTGTGTCGGAAGTAGCGGTAGATCCATATATTACGTTGTGGGTGTCGGAGGTAGTGGTAGATCCATATATTACGTTGTGGGTGTCGGAGGTAGCGGTAGATCCATATATTACGTTGTGTGTATCGGAGGTAGCGGTAGATCCATATATTACGTTGTGTGTGTTGGAGGCAGCGGTAGATAAATATATTACGTTGTGGGTGTCGGAGGTAGCGGTAGATCCATATATTAGCATGGCAATGTGTGTTTTTCAGCAACTCCTGGCTTGTAAGTATCATGGATGTGGTAGACTGAAAAGACTTCTCTACCCACTGAAGTATGTTAACCTTGTAGCAATTTTGTATCTTTGTACTAACTTATTTTCTTAATCATATCACATGTATGATTTTACCAGGAGTATATTTTACTTATTACCACCTAAATATGGCTTTCCAGATGACACCAATTTTATTCCCTTTAGGTGGCCAACCGATACAAAAAAGAGAACTATCCCATCATGAACCTGCATGAACGAGTGCTCACTGTACTTAGTATAAAGGTGAGTGCTCACTGTATTTAGTATAAAGGTGAGTGCTCACTGTACTTAGTATAAAGGTCAGTGCTCACTGTACTTAGTATAAAGGTCAGTGCTCACTGTACTTAGTATAAAGGTGAGTGCTCACTGTACTTAGTATAAAGGTGAGTGCTCACTGTACTTAGTATGAAGGTTGAATGCTCACTGTACTTAGTATAAAGGTGAGTGCTCACTATACTTAGTATAAAAGTGAGTGCTCACTGTAATTAGTATAAAGGAGAGTGCTCACAGTACTTAGTATAAAAGTGAGTGCTCACTATAGTTAATATAAAGGTGACTGTTCACTGTACTTAGTATAAAGATGAGTGCTCACTGTACTTAGTATAAAGATGAGTACTCAGTGTACTTAGTATAACGGAGAGTGCTCACTGTACTTAGTATAAAGATGAGTGCTCGGTGTACTTAGTATAACGGAGAGTGCTCACTGTACTTATTATAAAGATGAGTGCTCAGTGTACTTAGTATAACGGAGAGTGCTCACTGTACTTAGTATAAAGATGAGTGCTCAGTGTACTTAGTATAACGGAGAGTGCTCACTGTACTTAGTATAAAGATGAGTACTCAGTGTATTTAGTATAACGGAGAGTGCTCACTGTACTTAGTATAAAGATGAGTGCTCAGTGTACTTAGTATAACGGAGAGTGCTCACTGTACTTATTATAAAGATGAGTGCTCAGTGTACTTAGTATAACGGAGAGTGCTCACTGTACTTAGTATAAAGATGAGTACTCTGTGTACTTAGTATAACAGAGAGTGCTCACTGTACTTATTATAAAGATGACTGCTCAGTGTACTTAGTATAACGGAGAGTGCTCACTGTACTTAGTATAAAGATGAGTGCTTAGTGTACTTAGTATAACGGAGAGTGCTCACTGTACTTAGTATAAAGATGAGTGCTCAGTGTACTTAGTATAAAAGTGAGTGCCCACTTTACTCGATAGCAAGGTGAGTGTTCATTTATACAATATCAAGGTGAGTATTCACTATCCTTAGTATATCAAGGTGAGTGTTCGCTGTACTCAATATTAAGATGAATGTTCAGTATACTCGATATCAAGGTGAATGTTCACTGTACTTAATATCAGTGTGAATGTTCACTGTACTCAATATCAAGGTGTTCACTGTTCTTACTATAAAGACGAATGTTCACTATTCTCAATATCAAGGTGGTTGTTTACTGTACACAATAATCAAAGTGAGCGGTCACTGTACTCAATGTCAAGTTATTATTATTATAAAGCATTTATAGAGCGCCGTGCGTCCGGGTAACAAATCTGCTCAAAGGCGCTGACAATCGTAGAGTATAAATAAAATAAATTAAATGACCTAAAACATATTAAATAGAAATATGAAATAGAAAGGTAAACGAATATGATTTAAAAGTAGCATATAAAAATTACATAAAATGTCAGTTAGATAAACCTGAATAAAAATAAATATATATATTATACATGAATTAAATGAATTGGCCGTTTAAATACCTAAAATAAATAATGTGCTCAAATAAAATAAAATAAATACATATAATATGCTAATTAAAAAAATAATAATAATAATAAATAACTGCAACCTAAGTACATAACCGAATGTCAATATTGCACAAATGTCACTGATGCGAACTGCAAAGTTCTTCGAAGGCCTGTCGAAATAAGTGTGTCTTTAAGAGTGATTTGAAAGTGGCAATGCAGTTTGCATGCCTGACTGCATGAGGTAGGGCATTCCACAGGATCGGGCCAGCCACCGAGAAGGAACGACGGCCATATGTTCAAGGTGATATCTCGGAACAGTCGGCAGACCTTGTTCGGCCGATCTAAGTGATCTGGTCAGTTTGTAGGATGTCACGAGCGATGAAATGTACGCAGGGCCGAGATGGTGCACTGCACGATATACCAGCAGTAACAGCTTGAATTCGATCCGCTGGCCTATAGGCAACCAGTGCAGACGGTACAGAACGGGTGTTATGTGTTCTCGTCTCCTTGTCCCGGTAATGAGACGTGCTGCGGAATTCTGTACCATCTGCAGCTTTCGCAAGTGCGTCTCTGGCAGACCATATAACACTGCGTTGCCGTAATCAATACGTGACATGACTAAGGCGTTCACAATGGTTCTGCAGGTGACAATATGCCACCTGGCAAACACGACGCACTTGATTCGTCATCGACATAGTGTTGTCGAGTAGAATGCCGATGTCGCACATACATCAATGACTTGGCCAACAGGCGGGTGAACAAGTTTCCGATTGTTCACTGCAGATATGACGATCACCTCGGTTTGGTTCTCGTTAAGCAGGAGATTATGGAAAGACATCCATGCTTTCACATCGATGGTACAACAAGATATTCGATCGGTGGCCATTGTAAGTGACTGGTCACGGGGAAAGTCCACATATAATTGCGTATCATCAGCATACATATGATAGCGCAGTTGATGATGTTCAAAAACATGGTTGAGTCCAAGGCAGTAGATCGTGAACAGAAGAGGTCCGAGCACGCTACCCTGAGGCACACCACATGTTAGATCGACACTTCTTGAAATGATGTTGCCAACTTTAACTTCCTGTGTTCGCTGCGACAGATACGCCTTCAACCAGCACAGTGCGTTGCCACGCACGCCAATTCTGTGCAGTTGATTGAACGGCAGATGGTGGTTGACAGTATCAAAAGCGGCACTGAGATCCAGAGAAAGCAATATGTCGTCCTGTGTGCGTACTAGGGCTGTTTCACAGCTGTGCATTGGATGGTACGCACTTTGGAAAATATCGAAGATGCCGTTCGCATCCATGTGCTGTCGTATTTGGATTGCAATGCATCTCTCGACGAGTTTCAATACGAAAGACAGATTTGATATTGGACGATAATTCGATAAGAGTTCTGGATCAAGACCATTCCTTTTTAACAGCGGTGTTACTATGGCTTGTTTCATGGCGACAGGTAGTGATGCCGACACGATGGACATGTTAACAATGCTGGTTAACACTGGTCCAAGAATGTCAATGTTAGATTTAAGCATGCTTCCAGAAATTACGTAAATGCTGGAAGAAGATTTACTGGATGTCTTCTCAACCAGACCGCAGATGTCGGTGACTGTAGCAAGTTGAAAGTCGTACAATGGTTCTTCAATACGGCATTCGATATCGTGTAGGAATGCGGGCAGTTGGCATTGCGAGCATGCAGTTACCAGCCGTGTACTGATATCAGTGATCTTATCTGTGAAATAACAGACCAATCGCTCAGCTAGCGCATCCGGGTCGTCGTCACATTCGGGGAGCACCGGCGTACGAGTACGTCCCATCAGATTGTTCGTGACGCGATACATTGCTTTGGTGTCGTGAGATGTAACTTCGATTTCAGCTCAGTAATAAGCAGATTTGGTTGTGTACATTTCACGATGGACAGCTAGCCGCGTGTGACGCCACTTGCACTCTGCTCATTTATCAATCGTTGGATGACTGGTGCATGTCTGTCAATTACCGTTCGAAGTTCATCATAATACTGTTCAAACAGACTCTCGTTGTTGGCGGGGTTGTTAATCAGTGGCGAAGCGCGTAAGTCGCACGAAAACTGCTGCATGTTAATTGCAGCGTATTTACGATAAATCACTTCCTTACGCACTGGTCGTGGCGTAGATGAAACCAACTTACACATGATGACGTGGTGGTCTGTGAGCAAGGACTCCACCGACACGTCTGTCACAATAGAGCCATTCACCGGGGTGATAACGAGGTCGAGAATGTTACCCCGGCAGTGTGTTGCCGATGTCACATGTTGTTTTAGGTTTACATCGTTCAGCAATGCAGTTAAGTCACGTGCATCTTTGTCGTCATCGTTTCCACAGCGAACATTGAAATCACCGATAATTAGTCTTTGCTTCATTCTCCCTGCCCTACAGCCCCTGCGAGTCCGCCGATTGTTCAAGAGTCCAAGTGGTCCAAGTGGTGCTGCACAAGCGTCTAGTAGTGTAAGGTGAAATCTGGTCACAATCGCGCGTCCAATCCGTAGTAGGTCAGTTCGATTGTACGAGAACATGCTGTGAAGAATGGCCGTGCAGTGTTTCTGTTGTTGTCGTCACGCCTGGTCGATCAGCAACAATGTTGTGGCACAGGTGCATTTCACTGTGCAGTTCACTGTACAGGTATAAATTACTAAAATACTAAAAAGTCACTAAACACTTCCCAAAACAGCATAGTCCATCTGATACCTTCATAAAACAACTGTAAAAAGTGCAGTGCCGTGTCGAAATTAAAAACTGGTAAAACTGCCAAATATATAAGAGCTTCTTATGGTGCAGCCACATAGAGGCACAACACATGAACACTGTTGAATCTAGTATTTGAGTGGTTGTTCACTCGGGTATGTGTTTGTTGCAGTACGTGGATGAGGTGTTGATTGGCGCCCCCTACGATGTCACCGAGGAGATCATGAACTTCTACAATGTCCACATGGTGGTGCATGGAACAACACCCGTTGAGCCAAACCCAGACGGCTCCGATCCATTTGCAGTAAGTAACACCAGGTTGAAAACTTGTCCTACAGTCAAACTTTGCATTACAGTCACCTCAGTAATACAGCCACCTCAGTAATAGTCACCTAAGTAATACAGCCACCTCAGTAATAGTCACCTCAGTAATACAGCCACCTCAGTAATAGTCACCTCAGTAATACAGCCACCTCTGTAATAGTCACCTCAGTAATACAGCCACCTCAGTAAGTCACCTCAGCAGACCTGCCTACCCCAAAAACTTCCTGTCAGTAATCCATCTTCCCATTTACACTGATTTTCAGGAATATAGGCTTGCTGTCAGTAATAGTTCAGAACTGTGTCAGATATTGTCACGAAAAGAACACCACTGTTAGTAATACTTTAATACTGTGACTATGACGATAGTTGCACCCAAAACATAATTGTCTCTAATAAACTATGAGGTGTTTTGAAGCGTTCAGTTAACAAGGTAAGGTAGATGTTCATAACAAGCATTGACGGAAATCAAACATATAGAAGCGTAACTGTAATGTAAATGAGTCTATGCACATTGTAATTCTGATTTCATATAAATTTCAAAAACAGCATGCTGACTACAAAACCTTGACAAATTATAACAATGCGTCACATCATTGTCTATTTGTGGTATCATTAGGATTAATATTAGTAGGGCCAGGCTATAGACTACACAGTATAGTAGCTTGACTAGATCAAAGACAAACACAAAGTCATGCCGGGGGACAGCAAAGCCATTAAGTTACGCTAGTCATCGACATCATCTAGTCTACTCAACTCTAGTACATAAGCCTATCCCTGTATTATAGCCTATAGGCTGTAAATGATAGACTAAACTCAATAAATACACTAACTTAGTCTTAGTACAGTCAGTTGGCCTAACACTACAAGTACAACACTCACTACTCTGTCACTAGTACTAGTCTAACGACATAGTCAGTACCTGCAATTATCCCGGCCACCAGTGACCATGTGAAATAGAAAAATGATTTTTTTGTATCCAGTATGTAAAGCCGACCCCCTTCTTTAAACTTGACAACACGGGCCATGTCTGCGTGCATGCTGTTATAAACGTTTGCAGCACACATTTCTTCTTGGCTGGTAGTGATGCCGTTTTGATCCCCGCCATCGTTTCATGCCACGTGAGTCGTGACTTCGTTTTGTTTGAGCGCCATGAGCGCAGAAATGCGAATTTGTCGTAACGCTGTTTCCTATTGGTCAGATTACGACCAGAAGCAGCGAATGAAAAACCATGTCACAACAAACAACGTATATATGCTATCACCTGTTGAATAAAGTGAAGCTAAATTTGAGGAGCACGGAAGTGAATGACGATCATTGTGACAACAAAAGAATCCGTAATATTTTCATCCCTCGCCGTAATACCGTAATTTTAGGTGTATTTCTGGAATGATTCCGGACAATCTGGAATGGTAGGCAGGTCTGCCTCAGTAATACAACCACTTCAGTAATAGTCACCTCAGTAATACAGCCACCTCAGTAATACAGCCACCTCAATAATACAGCCGCCTCGCAAATATGGTCACCCTAGGACAGTGGCAAATGTTTCTGTAACAGTAAAGCAGACATTCCGTGCATAAGATTGTGTGCCGTGAACGTTATCTTTTAACTGTTTTTACAGGTTCCAAAGCGCGTGGGAAAGTTCAAGATGATAAACAGTGGGTGTGAACTGCGGTCAGAGAAGATCTTGGATCGCATCATCAAGAACAGGTGGGCGTAAATACTTGGTGATTGTGTGACTAAGACCTGCAGAAGTTGGTCAGTTGAATTGCTTCAGTAATTATTCTGTCATATTTTATTATATTGACCTGTGGGTATTTTACTTGTTTGCAATTTGACGTGCACCAAACAAAATTAGAACGTTGTGCATCAAGCATTAATTTGTAAGCAGAATCTTGAAAAATGCAACTAGTTGGAAATGCATATGTTAAGCTGTGAGAAAATTATGAAATCCCAGAATGGTAAATATTCAGGCGGAGGGCAAAGAGGAAGGGAAGGCAGATCTCTCTGGATCCCCACCACCCCCTCAATCACTGTTACCATCTGGCCGTCGTTTTCAGCTACCTCAACTAAGACTCGGTCGCTCTCGAAATTCCTTTATCCCATCCTCTATTCATCTTCTAAACGAATGATCTGCCTCCTTCCTTCCCCCTCTCTCCAATGCCTGTCTGGCCGCTTGAGAATATGGGTTCATGTGCGTGCGTGCGTGCGATTATACTGGTAATTGTACTGTATTCCACCTAGTTAAATAACATCTGTGATGATGAACTTGTTCTTTTGTTCCTGTACTGATGGCTGTGATATGTAAGTGTAAATTATGCTTCCTAACAACTGGCTGATTGTTCTGTGTTATTTTAATTATATGTAATTCTTTGAATCAGTGTTCTCGGTTACATATGTGTACTTATTTATTTATTGAGTTCTTAAATAGCGAACAACACAAGAGAATTTCCCCATGAGGGACAATGAAGGTATTTTTGAATTGATTCTATCCGAGGACCAGCAGCTAGTCGGCTACCATTAATGTCTTCCTCCTAGATTGTTTGCATACTGGGTGCCAAATTTTTCAGGGATTCGTCTATGACCCCCTGAAAAACTTAACATTTTGTTTTATGGAAATTTCCCGTGGATTAAGGTTCTTACCGGACATCAGATGATTGTTCGCAGTATTATTTGTTTTCTATCATCATTTCAAGCTACATAACCTATACATTGATCAGTTGAGGAGGACTTACGGCAACTTGAAACAATTGCAAAAAAATACAATTTACATCATGTTTGCTAAACATCAGTGCTGAATACTTCAGGAAATCATTTTCAGCATAGTGGATTTGTGTATATAGTGCCTTCCGAAGGATGGACATTTCGCTAGTAATATCTGTACTAGACTTTTGCATCCTCGCAAGCCAGGGGGGTGACTACATACTCTACCCCTGGCAGATCGCCTACACATTGTATGGAAGTTAGCTGAATTAATTTCAGAATTGACTTTGTTGTACCACCCGTGAGAACAGTACGAACACCCATCTGATTCGCACTTCAGTTCCAAGACAAAGCCCTCCAGTTCCAGGAATTCCAATAAAATTACCCATTCAACCATTCTCACGAGCCACTCAGTGGTATTGTGTATTCAAATACTTAACTACATCTACTTCCCAAACCACTAGAACTTGCCCGCAAGCACTGTTATTGGCTGAGCCTATCTTGAGAGTTTGGCAAGGCGATCTGCCAGAGGGTACCGAGACTGATGTAATCACAGTGTCCCCTGGTGCTTTAAGATGGACTTCTGTGGTACCTACATCGCCAGGAACTGGAAGACGCATGTGCTTGTGTGTGTGCTTACTGTGCTGTTGGGACTAACACAAGTATCCTTATCTTGTCTTCAGGTTGCTGTATGAAGAACGCAACAGACAGAAAGAGGCGAAGGAGATGAGATATGTCGAGGAACACAACACTCCCTAGTGATGTCCGAACCCCAGCAGTTTGTAGCAGTTCCTATACATGCGAATGTTAAGAACTGTTTTAATGTTACTGTGTAATAACAAAACGTTGCTCTACTCTCAGATGGTGCCAGAAACATGACAAATTAGGTAATTCAAACAGGTGTTAACGACATTGTGTTTGTTTTAAATAATTGTTTGTTTTATCTGTTGTTTATACAAATTGTTAATATGATGGTACTTTTCTTCAGGTTTTTACTGTCTGATATTTTAAATGAAGCTATAATTATTCTGCGCATGGCGGTGTGCTATCTATAAGGATACAAGTGTTATTTATAAATGAGTGTACTGCCAATTAGGTATTTCATTAATTCACGTTTTGGGCTAGGTTGACTACAACACAAACTATATACACAGCTGGCTTCCTGACTTTGTTGATTTATTGTTTAATATAAGCATCATATGTATCATCATACATGTAAACTGAACAGCATCTTTGTCTGCTGCCTCATTGAATCAAATCACTGTGTCACCTGAAGAAACAAATTGCTAGTAAAAGCTTCAACAGCTGTTACTGATCCCTGCTTTGGCGAGAGCTTGAACTGCGAAAGCTAGTTACCATGGTAAATGCAGCGATATCTCGTGCATGGAGATTCCTTTCATTGCACGTAATATACATAATACATTCTCCAGTATTGGTCTATGGGAATCACGGCCGGCCTATAGAACCAGACCAAGTTCACAAAACATCTCTTCACAACCGATGTAATATCGCATACATTGGTTTAATGTCAAACCACAATGGATGATCTAAAAACATCAACGTGTAATACATGAAGTCAGCTCACCTCAGACCCACCCTTCCCTCATGAAACTTTGAAATGTGTCAGTCACCATAATATCTGCCTGTGTGTGCACGAACCCGGCATTCATATAACAGCTTCTCACCCGAGAATCAAATTTCATGTGGTATGTACGTCGATGTTTGACATTATCCCCAAGATGGTGTCTTGTAATAAACACAGCACCTGCTATATACACAAACCTGCTACAAATGTCTCTGGAGCCCTGGGATACAATGCACCGGGGGTCATTCCAACAACTGTCAATGTCTCCGGAGCCCTGGGATACAATACACCGGGGGTCATTCTAACAACTGTCAAAGTATGTCGGCATATATTCATCTTTAAGTGATTATCAACCAATCGTATGTCATGTTCACCTCCTCTGTCATACCCTCTCCGCGAGCCAGATCGCTACTTTACATCCAGCCTGTATGGTTTTGTTCATGACGTCGTACATGGGTGCCTAAAATTTGAAAACAACAAATTAATACAGTAATGATGTAAGGTGATACATTGTATAATGTCAGCCTAGCGTTTCTGTTTTGGTTTTTAATTAAATTATAGCATTTTGGATAGTGCTATTAGTGGAGGTAAATAGTGCATTACATCCATTGAGGGTGGATGAATTCATAGTTTGTCAAGTGTTTTACAGTGACATTTCATGTCCTCTGACTAATGTAAGTGTGATCTAAGGATGCAATCATACTCCCTGCAATTACTTTGTACAAATGCCATAAAAGATTCACTTTTATGTTTGAAACTCTCCAGACAGATCTATTTACTTATGAAAATGGGCAAATAAATGTCTACAAAATATGGAAATAGAGGAAATAAATGCTCATATTCAGCAACCTCAGGAAATGGTTTAGAAGAATTTCATTTAGTTAGGTAAAATGATCTCAAGTCACCTTCTCTGCATCGTGCTCAAGACCAGTTTCTAGGTGCTCCAGTTCTTCATCACGAAATTTCTTAATAACCTGCAAAGTGTTATTAAGAACAACTACACAGTTAAACAAAACTATGCCAAGTTTATACAATAGACAAAATAGTAAGCGTCATGATACTAATATTTTATATTACCTTCAACCAGTTGTAAGATGAGGCATGTTGTTATGTCAAAGCCAGGTTGTCTGTTCCGTTAAAGGGGTCCTGTTTAGATTGCGCTATTCTACGGCAGAAGTATTTTGCCGGCCGACGCTTGGCGTCTGCGGCTATTTATAGAACGGTCTCGTCTAGGCGATATGTTTGCTGCCGTTAGTTCTCGGGATCACAAGACAGGCGTGCACAGAATCTGTTGTTGATAAGGATTTATTTATGACATATACTGTTGCAAACTAACAACATTAAATAAATAAATCCTTATCAACAACACAATCACTAGATGCAGCGCACGCTTGTCTTGTGTTCCCAAGAACTAACGACGGCAAACATATCGCCTGCGCCAGACTGTTCTATAAATAGATGCCAGGCGTCGGCCGACAAAATACTTCTGCCGTGGAATAGCGCAATCTATACAGTGCCCCTTTAAGTACTCATAATCCACCAGGAGTGGTAATTATTAGTAGGAAGTTCGCTGAAGTTGTGAATGTGGGAATCACATCAACATGCCAAGCATCCTTATGGGGTTAACCCTTCCGATGACCGCAATATTGTTATTAGAGCATGTTTAGAACCTGAACATTTTGATTACAATATGAACATTTCACGACTGAAATATTAAAATTGCGAACAGGTTTCACGTTAACTAAATGCAAGTGTTAAAATAGAGGAAGGGAGAAGAGCCTTGATGTAAGAGATACCAATTTGGTGAAACAACATGATACAGGTATATTACAAAATATGTTTTTGTGGCAAACCAAAAGAAGCATCAGAGTCTCGTATGACAGACAGTCGGGCACAAGTTAATTCAAAGTTACCTGGATGATCTCCTTGTGTTTCTCTGCTCCGTCTGGGCCGTCTGCCATCAGGTTCCTCAACTGGCTGCAGCAAGGCAGTAGCAACACATTTCATAATCAATGACAATGCAGCTTTATTAGTACCTGCATGTAACAGTAGCATTGATTATTTATTTCCATAGTTTGTTATACAAAATAATGGGACAACCCTAATCAGTACCAACTGGACAAAACTTTAGACAGAAATTTACATCCAAAAGTTACAGAATAAAAGAAACCGCTTGATCACACAGACATTGAACATATTGGTCTGAAACCACTAGTTTAACAATACCATATTACAATACAAACCTAACCTGGAAAATGTTTTTATAAAACTAGAGGTACACTGCATTTAAACTGAAGGAAGAAGCTACATTATGCAACCTCAGAATACATGTGTTTACATAGTGTTACAAGCAGGGGCTTAGCCAGAGACATGTCTGCCAGTCTTCAAGACTGACAGATGACTGGCTAAGGCAGGTAATTACAACTGACAAGACTGATGGAATTTAGAGGGGGCCACTTGCCCACTATATTCAATAATACTTCAAAATCTAGGGGTCCATATTAATGACTATCATTGGCACAACTGGCAGTGAAACAAATTTAATGGATCAGTATTAAATAAATAAATGGCTCAATTGACACTGGTGTCACAGAAAAAAATACATTGGCCAATGATGGCTGTAATTGACATGAATGGCTTCCATGCAAGTCACCTGCTCACACCAACGATGGCTGTAATTGACATGAATGGCTTCCATGCAAGTCACCTGCTCACACCAACGATGGCTGCAATTGACATGAATGGCTTCCATGCAAGTCGCCTGCTCACACCAATGATGGCTGTAATTGACATGAATGGCTTCCATGCAAGTCGCCTGCTCACACCAACGATGGCTGTAATTGACATGAATGGCTTCCATGCAAGTCACCTGCTCACACCAACGATGGCTGTAATTGACATGAATGGCTTCCATGCAAGTCACCTGCTCGCACCAACGATGGCTGTAATTGACATGAATGGCTTCCATGCAAGTCACCTGCTCGCACCAACGATGGCTGTAATTGACATGAATGGCTTCCATGCAAGTCACCTGCTCACACCAACGATGGCTGTAATTGACATGAATGGCTTCCATGCAAGTCACCTGCTCGCACCAACGATGGCTGTAATTGACATGAATGGCTTCCATGCAAGTCACCTGCTCGCACCAACGATGGCTGTAACCGACATGAATGGCTTCCATGCAAGTCACCTGCTCACACCAACGATGACTGTAATTGACATGAATGGCTTCCATGCAAGTCGCCTGCTCGCAAAAAGGCATACTTTTTATTAATTCAAGACTGAAAATTATTTCTGGCTAAGGGCCTGGTTACAACAGAACCGTTAAGAGCCTTACCCGTCATAATGATCACCAATAGCTGTCTCCACTGCTACTGTGCAGGCCATTGCCGCTTCCTTGCCCAGCAGTGCACTGCCTGCTCCTGCAAACAGCAATGCAACTCAGCCCTGCACTCTTCCAGAGAAACAACACACAGTCCTTAAATCTACATTTGCTGTGTAATCTTGACTTAAATGTATAGGCCAATTTGACCCTTCGCTATCCTCCTGGATGACCCACTTAGAGGATACCGCTGTGCTGTTGAAAGCAGGAGACCAGTGCTACATTTGATTTGGTCACCCCGCCTCTTACATGGCCTTTTTCTCTGTCGATTTGAACCCAGGTCTGACGTCAAACATGCCAAACCACCCGAGTCTTCTGTGTCTGTTCTGTCAGCCTTGATAACATTTAAGGAAATCAGTATCTGATTACTGCCTTACAGTGATTTCAGGACTGCATTTAGTGCTCATACAATCATTTAATATTACAGGAACGTATTCTATAAACAATGAGAGTGTCATATACACAAAGGTAGATGCTCTTTAGTTTATGTTCATCATAAAATCTAAGTTAACCTATCATCTAGCATGAAATACTCTGCGTCCCGTAGACGTACCAAGAAGGAATCCAGCCACGTTCCATACGGGAAGAAGAAGAGTTGGTCGAGCTTGATACTTTGGAATGAGTTCTTCAAACTTGGCTGCATGAACTCTCTCCTGGTCCAGGAGATGCTGCAGATGGATACGATGGGAAGTCGACATCACGACTGACAGGCCACAACACGTTACGTGACACGCCATTCAGAGAATAGTGATTTTTTCAAGACTACATGTTATATTATTGAAAACTGACTATATACATGTGGACTTATTTGAACATGTACAACAACCAATCGTTATCACACGCCGCTTTATTACATAAAGTACTCTTTAATCATGCACATATATTTTCCTTTTTAAACAAATATTGTTATAAATAACCTGTTACTATCTACCGCCAACTACTGTCAAATGAAACACGACCATATGTATCAGTACATTATAATATCACATTACCAGCAAATGTCCTAAGCTCGACAAAACTTGAACATATTGCATGACTAATGGAAGAAAATCAACCACGATTATAAATTTTGTAATCTTGTACTTATGGGTCAGGTCATTATTATAGATTTATGAGTCATTTTGACGTAATTTTTTGTATCTCAAAATATTCATTCCATCACGATCTTATTTGAAGTATGCAAAGAGCAGATTTTATTATCAGATACAGTAAAATCTGTTCATAACGGTCATCGTCGAGACTGCAAAAAATTACCGGTATAGGCAGGTTGCCGTTATGGAGTTTCATAACTTGGATATTCACTAGGTGGTGCCACTGTATTATGGTTGGTTACATTGACGTTCACTAGTTAGTAATCTAGTGAACAATACAACCTAGCATTAAAAATAATATTAAATAATACACTACACAACTTGCTATATTTAATTGATGTTCCTTTTTTCTTTTGGGCCATGTTGAAATCAATCACGCCCTCCAAGTAAAGGGAACAGAAAAAGATTTGATGTCCAAAAGGAGACACAAGGTTGTGATTGAGTGCAAGGCAAGCGTTGACCCAGATTTGCTCAGGATTATCAATACAATTTAAGCTACCCCAAGTGGTAGGTAACGGCGCATTTTAATATTTACCCAAGCAGTCTCTCCAGCTATGCCAAGCAGCCTAGGTAAATATTACAACAGTCTGCTTCAATGGCTTCTCTTATCAATACAAGTTGAGCTATGCCTATGGTTACTTAGGCAGTCTCTCCAGGTCCAGCTATGCCATGCCACCTAGGTCCTATGTAAATATCACAACAGCCTACTTCCATCTGTGGCTACCAGGTCCAGCTATGCCATGCCACCTAGGTCCTATGTAAATATCACAACAGCCTACTTCCATCTGTGGCTACCAAGTCCAGCTATGCCATGCCACCTAGGTCCTATGTAAATATCACAACAGCCTACTTCCATCTGTGGCTACCAAGTCCAGCTATGCCATGCCACCTAGGTCCTATGTAAATATCACAACAGCCTACTTCCATCTGTGGCTACCAGGTCCAGCTATGCCATGCCACCTAGGTCCTATGTAAATATCACAACAGCCTACTTCCATCTGTGGCTACCAGGTCCAGCTATGCCATGCCACCTAGGTCCTATGTAAATATCACAACAGCCTACTTCCATCTGTGGCTACCAGGTCCAGCTATGCCAAGCCACCTAGGTCCTATGTAAATATCACAACAGCCTACTTCCATCTGTGGCTACCAGGTCCAGCTATGCCATGCCACCTAGGTCCTATGTAAATATCACAACAGCCTACTTCCATCTGTGGCTACCAGGTCCAGCTATGCCAAGCCACCTAGGTCCTATGTAAATATCACAACAGCCTACTTCCATCTGTGGCTACCAGGTCCAGCTATGCCAAGCCACCTAGGTCCTATGTAAATATCACAACAGCCTACTTCCATCTGTGGCTACCAGGTCCAGCTATGCCAAGCCACCTAGGTCCTATGTAAATATCACAACAGCCTACTTCCATCTGTGGCTACCAGGTCCAGCTATGCCAAGCCACCTAGGTCCTATGTAAATATCACAACAGCCTACTTCCATCTGTGGCTACCAGGTCCAGCTATGCCAAGCCACCTAGGTCCTATGTAAATATCACAACAGCCTACTTCCATCTGTGGCTACCAGGTCCAGCTATGCCAAGCCACCTAGGTCCTATGTAAATATCACAACAGCCTACTTCCATCTGTGGCTACCAGGTCCAGCTATGCCAAGCCACCTAGGTCCTATGTAAATATCACAACAGCCTACTTCCATCTGTGGCTACCAGGTCCAGCTATGCCAAGCCACCTAGGTCCTATGTAAATATCACAACAGCCTACTTCCATCTGTGGCTACCAGGTCCAGCTATGCCAAGCCACCTAGGTCCTATGTAAATATCACAACAGCCTACTTCCATCTGTGGCTACCAGGTCCAGCTATGCCAAGCCACCTAGGTCCTATGTAAATATCACAACAGCCTACTTCCATCTGTGGCTACCAGGTCCAGCTATGCCATGCCACCTAGGTCCTATGTAAATATCACAACAGCCTACTTCCATCTGTGGCTACCAGGTCCAGCTATGCCAAGCCACCTAGGTCCTATGTAAATATCACAACAGCCTACTTCCATCTGTGGCTACCAGGTCCAGCTATGCCAAGCCACCTAGGTCCTATGTAAATATCACAACAGCCTACTTCCATCTGTGGCTACCAGGTCCAGCTATGCCATGCCACCTAGGTCCTATGTAAATATCACAACAGCCTACTTCCATCTGTGGCTACCAGGTCCAGCTATGCCAAGCCACCTAGGTCCTATGTAAATATCACAACAGCCTACTTCCATCTGTGGCTACCAGGCCCAGCTATGCCATGCCACCTAGGTCCTATGTAAATATCACAACAGCCTACTTCCATCTGTGGCTACCAGGTCCAGCTATGCCAAGCCACCTAGGTCCTATGTAAATATCACAACAGCCTACTTCCATCTGTGGCTACCAGGTCCAGCTATGCCAAGCCACCTAGGTCCTATGTAAATATCACAACAGCCTACTTCCATCTGTGGCTACCAGGTCCAGCTATGCCATGCCACCTAGGTCCTATGTAAATATCACAACAGCCTACTTCCATCTGTGGCTACCAGGTCCAGCTATGCCAAGCCACCTAGGTCCTATGTAAATATCACAACAGCCTACTTCCATCTGTGGCTACCAGGTCCAGCTATGCCAAGCCACCTAGGTCCTATGTAAATATCACAACAGCCTACTTCCATCTGTGGCTACCAGGTCCAGCTATGCCATGCCACCTAGGTCCTATGTAAATATCACAACAGCCTACTTCCATCTGTGGCTACCAGGTCCAGCTATGCCATGCCACCTAGGTCCTATGTAAATATCACAACAGCCTACTTCCATCTGTGGCTACCAGGTCCAGCTATGCCAAGCCACCTAGGTCCTATGTAAATATCACAACAGCCTACTTCCATCTGTGGCTACCAGGTCCAGCTATGCCATGCCACCTAGGTCCTATGTAAATATCACAACAGCCTACTTCCATCTGTGGCTACCAGGTCCAGCTATGCCAAGCCACCTAGGTCCTATGTAAATATCACAACAGCCTACTTCCATCTGTGGCTACCAGGTCCAGCTATGCCAAGCCACCTAGGTAAATATCACAACAGCCTACTTCCATCTGTGGCTACCAGGTCCAGCTATGCCAAGCCACCTAGGTCCTATGTAAATATCACAACAGCCGGCTTCCATCTGTGGCTACCTGCTCATGGCTTCTCTGAGCTCACTTTGGACATCAAAGCTGATTCTACTCTTCTTTGCTGGAGGAAAGGAGCCATATAGCGGCTGCAACAAGCTGATGATGCCAAGCATGACTCGATTGCAATTTGATAGTCCCATGTACAGGCGATAACACCACCATAACACAGACGTGATGACGTTTTATTCAGGAAAATTATGGATTCCCTTTGACCTGCCTGCAAGAGGCAGGTTGACTATGAATGGTTCGGTCCAAATTAACTGATCTTTATACGCAATAGACAGGTTACCGTTATGGACAGGTAGTGGGCAGTGCAAACTAATAGGAAGTCATTCGGGACTTTCCAAAGTGACCGTTATATCTAGGTTGTCGTTATGGACAGGTGGCTGCTAAGACAGGTTTTATTGTATTATGCTTCTGGACACTTTTCTGATCCAAACAGTGCTGCAAAATGCGAACTGCACCAGCCTTGAATGTTGCCACAGTCAGAAGGGCGATAACTGCCATTGCCAGTGTAATCTGCTGCATTATCTTGGCCATAAAAGTGCCCTAAAGCACAAAATCTCATAATAATATCACCCAATTGTGTAGTGCAACAGAGGTAGAGTGATGGAATGATTTTGGGATAGATAAATGGAAGTAAAAATTACGCAGTATAAAGCCTTGATACGTACATATGTACAAATATTATTATAATACAAAATACCATAGTATTGCATAATTTGTCAGCATGTCACTTTATCCTGCGCAACCTACTTACAGTCCAGAATTAAATTTTTATTAGACAAATATTAGTTGGCACATTCTCATACATATACCCAGCCTACTCACATCAATGATGGGGCCGACCCGAGTCCTCCCGAGCACCGCCAACTGGCCCTGGTAGATCCTGACGGCCCCGATCTCCCCTGCATGGTCAACCCGCAGTACCCGATCAATCAATGCCCGCGTCTCGGCCTTGCGAGCGACTGAGCCGAGGTGACGTCGACAGATCCCAGTTACAAGAATGACGGACATCTTTGTTCAAACACAACGGTAGCTTGTCCGTGCTCATCTACAAATCTGTAAAAGAAATTAGTAAATTGAACATGGACTTTTACAGTCTTGGCATCCTATAATTTTGACAGATATTTAAAACTATTGGGTACATTACAACCGTCGTATGATTACAGACAAAATGCTGTACATTATTTTGAAATTATGCCACAATATAAACCCATAAATATATCTGCATGCAACTGGTCTCTTTTATAAATTATATTTCTAGCTTAAAGGTTACGTGCAAAGAATTTGTAAATTTCTTTGAAACTTTGTACACGTATACTTAATACCCTTGTCACTTAGCACTGTGGGCAGCTGTGCGAGACAGTGTGTCGGGCTACATACAATTCTAACAATGGAATTTATCATTTTTTTATGTCACCATACGAATTTGTTGTTGGATGTACATGGCAATGTTGTTTATTCTTTAGTTACTGCGGTTTGAACATCATGAATTCTTAATACTGCAATATTTATGAGGCTATTTGGTCACGGCATAATGATCAACCAACCACAGATATAATTTTGTAGGGTTAAGCATTTGTGATGTTTGACCCTTTATTGGATTAATTATTTCAACTTTTCCAAATAAATTCTTCACCACCTATGTAATGATGTTGTATCCAACAAACCATACATGGTCATTCCGTGTGAATGAAACCAATGGGTGCGGCACTCATCTCTTAAATGTTTGAATGAACCAGCTTGTTGAAAGCCTTTGGAAAGATAAGCAAGAATCCGAAATTTGAGTGTTCCAGCTTCAGTGGTTTTCGAGCTACGGCAAATTGAAATTTATTCACATTTCACAGGTTAATATCTCTTGCACTATTTAATCTGAGTCAATGAAACTTTGTGGAATTGTTCTCTACAATGTATAGATCACATCAATATAGTTAGAACATGAAAACAGTGTATGGTTAATGTGCACCAAGTTAATAAACATGATTTATTCAATAAATCACTCGTGAAAGGTTTTTCAGACCTTGATTGTGAACAAAATACACAAACGTCAGAAACTCGTTGTATATAATTGGTATATACACAAGTGTGCAAGTGTGCATATCCAATTAATATGGCATGTCTGGTTGTCTTATTTATGAATCTGTACATTTGCAAAGATGGTATGTTGTTATATTTCTTTAAAATTTACCAACTTCCAACCCATAAAAGTCAATGAGGCGTAGCATGTATTGTCACAAAACTTTTAGTGTAAGCTTGTCCCTATAACACAAATAACTCTCAATATCCTTCCGTGCTTCTTTCACAACAAAAATGGATACTTCTGGGTGCCCCAAATTTTTCAATAAATCACTTGCGATTCACGAGAGGGTTTTCAGGCATTGATTGCGAGCTAAATGTGGATTCCTTAATTAACTGTAGTAAATATTTGGTATCTATGCATACCAGTGTGTATTATCAGAGCAATATGACATGTCTGACTGTCTTAATTATGAATTTACACACACTCAAAGGTGCTACGTTATAATATATATCTAAAAAATTAGCCAACTTCCGACCCTAAAAAGTTTACGTGGGGTAGAACATATTGTTATGAAACTTTTACTAGACATAAACCAGTCCTATAAGACAAATAACAAGTAACTCTCAATACCCTTCCATGCTTCCTTCTCAAGAAGAATGAACCTTGGGTACCCCAAATTTATCAATAAATCATTCGCGAGAGGGTTTTCAAGCATTGATTGTATGAAAAACATACATGTTGTTGTTAATATTTGGTATCTATGCATACCAGTGTGTATTATCAGAGCAATATGACATGTCTGACTGTCTTAATTATGAATTTACACACACTCAAAGGTGCTACGTTATAATATATATCTAAAAAATTAGCCAACTTCCGACCCTAAAAAGTTTACGTGGGGTAGAACATATTGTTATGAAACTTTTACTAGACATAAACCAGTCCTATAAGACAAATAACAAGTAACTCTCAATACCCTTCCATGCTTCCTTCTCAAGAAGAATGAACCTTGGGTACCCCAAATTTATCAATAAATCATTCGCGAGAGGGTTTTCAAGCATTGATTGTATGAAAAACATACATGTTGTTGTTAATATTTGGTATCTATGTATATCAGTGTACATTCGCAGAGTATTATGACTTGTTTGACTATCTTAATTATGAATCTGTACATATTCAAAGATGGTACATTACGGTACATTATTTCTTTTTAAAATAATCAACTTCTGATTAAAAAAAGTGGATTTGGGGTAGAAAGTATTGCTACAAAACTTTTACGAGGCATAAAGCAAATGCTTCTATAACACAAAAATCAAGTAATTCCCAAATTTCTCATCATACACAGATTATAAGTGACCTACCAGGTACTTCCTTTTTATGTAACAGTCCAGACTGGGCATGCTTTGGCCCAAGCAATCATTATCACTGTTTAATTTGTAATAACAAACTTGTACAAAATCTCAAATCCACACATTTCCATCATATTTCTGGATATAGAAACTTATGTATCATTATACGAGTGACGCTGGTCTAATACCTACAATTACCTGTACCATGGAAGAATTAAAACACTCTTTTGGTACCTTAATATAACATTAATTAATGACGTGCATGTGCGTGTTTTGACTTGATCCAATATCTTTCAAAAATATGCTATTACTTGGCGTTATACAATCAGTCTGAATAACTTGGTGTTATTGTTTGGTGTTATACAATCACTTGATGTTATTGTTTGGTGTTATTACTTGGTGTTATACAATCACTTGATGTTATTGTTTGGTGTTATTACTTGGTGTTATACAATCACTTGCTCGGTGTTATTGCTTGCTGTTATTACTTGGTGTTATACAATCACTTGGTGTTATTGGTTGGTGTTATACAATCACTTGGTGTTATTACTTGGTGTTATACAATCACTTGGTGTTATTATTTGGTGTTATACAATCACCTGGTGTTATACAATGACTTGGTGTTATTGCTTGGTGTTATTACTTGGTGTTATATAATCACTTTCCATGGAATCGTCCTGTGATGCAAAGGAGGGGGTCATTAACGCTGGTCAGAGTAGCTAGAAAAACAACTTTGGGGATTTCAGATTATTTAAGGTTGATAGTTGATTTGTAAATGGCACTGTTTTTTGTATAATACAAGCTTGCAGCAATAGTTTCTATCCCACATCCATTTTTTTTCAAAGTTGGTTATTTTTAAGACAAATATAACATTGTACCATCTTTGAATATGTACAGATTCATAATTAAGACAGTCAAACAAGTCATACTACTTTGAAAATGTACACTGATATGCATAGATACAAATATATATACAAATAAAAAAAACGGCATGTATGGTTAGCTCATAATCAATGCTTAAAAACCCTCTGGCAAGTGATTTGTTAATCAATTTGGGGTACCCAAGGGTTGCCATTCTTCTTGAGAAAGAAGTATGGAGAGTTACTTGTTATTTGTGTTATAGGACTGGTTTATGTCTAGTAAAAGTCTCATAACAATATCTTCTACCCCACATTGACTTTTATGGTCGGAAGTTGGCTAATTTTATAGATATGAATTTATGCAAATCAACAATTGACAGAGCAAGTCTTTCGCAGGCACTGGCCTGTGTGCTTGAGTCAATAACAGCTCCTGGATTATCTCACCAGATTAGATTACTCCGTAAGATAATCCACCAATCACAGCACTGGATTAGTCCAGATGTCTTATCACTCCGGTCAAGCAGTTACCCAGTGGTAGACGTGTTTTACATTCACTGATAATTTGAAATCCGCCCTCCTCCCCACCTTTCTTCCTTTCATTGAATGTGTAGGTAATAAATACTATTGTACATCGTTGGTAGAAAAGGAAGTTGGTAAATGTCAAAAAGCTTTCCCCACATTTCTTTGCAATATAGATGAACATGGGGGTTTATCCTCTACTAGTTTGTGTTCATGGGGTTTTGATGCGCTGACAGGCTTCCTCTTTTTCCATCGATAATTGGAATTTAGGTTTATATAGGTTAGGCGAATTACCCCCACCTTGCTAAGCAGAAGTTGTGTTTTTGGTGGGGAATGTATGTATTCTTGACATCTTATGTTTATACATGTAGTGTTTTTTAGTCCATTACAAGGTAGGGATGAATCATGTATATATTGTTATTGTCAAGATTGTAGGAATGTGGAATCTGAGAAACCGGAAGGCTGACACTGTACAAGGGTTCAGTGTCATATCAGGTTTGGATTTTAGAGCTTACATTCCTGTTAATGTCATTCCCAAACTGGCTGCATGATAAGCAGTCCAACTTCAATAAATAAACGTCATTCATTTGGCCAATTTCGATTCTCAGCTACATTGGACTTGTGTTGTTTATTGCATAAATATATTATAACATAGCACCTTTGAGTGTATGTAGATTCATCTATATTTAGCTTGCAATCAATGCCTGAAAACCCTCTTGTGGATGGCAAGTGATGTATTGAAAAATTTGGAGCACCCAGAAGTATCCCATTTTTGTTGTGAAGGAAGCACGGAATGATATTGAGAGTTATTAGTTATTTGTGTTATAGGGACAAACTTACACCTAGAAAAAGTTTTGTGACAATACATGCTACACCTCATTTACTTTTTTGGGTCGGAAGTTTTTAAGAAATATAACAACATACCATTTTTGCATATGTACAGATTTATAAATAAGACAACCAGACTTGCCATATTACTCTGATTTGCAAATTTGCATGTGTATATACAAAGTATGTACGAGATTCTGAGGTATGTGTATTTTGCTCGCAATCGAGGTCTGAAAATCCTCTTGTGCGTGATTTATTGAATAAATCATTATGTTTATCAACTTGGTGCACATTAACCATACACTGTATTTATGTTCCAATTATATTTATGTGATCTATATATTGTAGAGAACAATTCCACAAAGTTTCATTGACACAGGTTAAACAGTTCAAGAGATATTAACCTGTGAAATGTGCATAATTTTATTTATCTTTAAGAAGCCGTCACAAAATGTCCAAGTCCCAAATTTCAAACTGTCTAACTCGAAAACTACTGGAGCTAGAACACTCAAATTTTGGATTCTTGCTCATCTTACCGAAAACTTTCAACAAACTGATTTATTCAAAAATCTAAGAGATCAGGGCAACAAATTTCAGGAATTTTGGTTACATTCACATGGAATGACCCTACACAGAAAAATATATTAAATAAATATTTATATACACTAACTTAATATGGCAGCACTGATTTTGCATTGATTATATATTTTTTTAAATGGCAATGACATGTTTGTAGAATACAATTATCTTTCTGGTGACATAAAAACATTAAATTCTGCGAATGACATTTTTGGTACACTCCCAAACACCAACCAGCACTAAAGCGCATAATGTTAAATGCCTATGCATGCTAATCAGCATCTCCTTCGATGCCGTCACTCATGGTAGGTAGGTGTCGCAACAAACAGTGCATAAAAACATGAACAAAAGGGGTCTTGAACAGGGTACAGAGAGTTAAACAATAATATGAATAGCAGGACAATATATTATATAGACTAAATATAATTCAGACTAGGAAGAAAAAACTAAAAGTGTCAGACTAATGTCAGTAATGACGTAGTAATGTTAATAATTTATTATTTATAGCCACAGGCCTAGTTCATTTCATAGTTACCAAGCTAGTCATCCATTAATGTGGACAGTCGAGCAACATTTTGTTAAAGTTATCAGCGGAGTACGCCGTACGGGTAGAGTGTACAAGTATAAGGGAACGAGAAAACGAGGCTTGGCGCGAGCAGTACGATTTTCATAAGGGCTAGATAAAAACCAGTTTTTGCGTTAATAAGACCATTAAATCAAATATCTTCAATCCCAAACAAAAGTACTATGCCGAGAGAACGTACAGGGAGCAGTAAAATGCTAGATGGGTGTAAAAATATTCAAGAAAATGTCACACCAAAACCCGCATCCAGGGAAGCCTTGGGGGAAAATGTCACACCAAAACCCGCATCCAGGGAAGCCTTGGGGGAAAATGTCACACCAAAACCCGTATCCAGGGAAGCCTTGGGGGGAAGCAGAGATGCCCGGATGAAGCAAAATAAAGTAAACATTGGCGACGAATGCAGCCAAACAAGTGAGGCAGAGCAGACAGGTAGGGCAAAAGGGACAGAGAAAACATCCGATAAGTCCCATTTACCCACTGAATCACAGGACAAGGCACATACAAACAAGGGCAAAGCAAGAAAAACAAAGGGATCTATTCCGGCTTCGCAGGGTAAACAATGGCCCGAACGGGGTAGCGTCACGGAACTAACTCACAGTGACATTGCCCGGCATGGTGACGATGACATAGCAACATGTAAAGCATGCAATATCGATTTCACTGATGACGATGACAAACTGTTAATGTGTGAAAGATGTCTAGGATGGTTTTGTGCTAAATGTATAGATATGGATGAAACAGAGTACAACTACATGAGGAAAAGGTAAAACACGCACTGGTTCTGTGACGGCTGTGACAAAAATGCATTGACTGCTGTAAGAACTGATAGAACAATTGAACAGGAATGTGAAGTATACCTGTCAAAATACTCTGAGAGACTAAGCATTGTTGAAACCAAAATAAACACAAAAGCAGACAAGAAGACTGTAGAAGATCTGTCCATGAAGGTCTCAATACTGGCGGCAAATGTAAACAATTGTCAAACAGCACAGCCACAGGTACATCCCTTGTTCACCATCCCATGAGCCCAAACAGCCAGACAGAAGTAATCACTGCAGAGGTAAATAAAGTGGTGGATGAGTATAGAGACAAGGAATGCAGAAAATATAATGTGATTGTTCACAATATGAAAGAATCAATCTCAGCCAACACAGAAGAGAGAAAACACCATGATATGCTGTCTGTAGCAGATCTTGCAGCAGGTATTGGCATCACAGACTTTACAGTGAAAGAAGTCATTAGACTGGGTAAAAGAACAGAAAACAGAGACAGACTACTGAAAGTGACAGTCGACACCACTGCCCAGAAGAGATCCCTGCTATCAAAAGTAAGCTCGAGAGATCGTTCCACATGGTACAGCCAGACATGCAACACCACAATCAGAATGGGCAAGTAGCACTTCTGGAAACATGGGCAACACAACAACCCACGACCGAAGATCCACACATCAAGCAGCCAACCATCAGCCCTTTTGAGGAGCCCCGAAGACGAAGGGAATACTTAATCAAATCAAAGACAAGTTATGCCAGATAATGTCTTCATGTGTAAAACTAAGAGGACAGATTATTTGAGAGCAAAAGGTAGACTCACTGTTTGACACACTTTAAAACCTAAAGGCAACTGTCCAGTTTAACAGGGGTCTAGTGGCTTAATGCTGTCTGTTGACACAAGCTACTGCCAGTGACCAATTACACATTAGTCACAGTTTCCATCAAACAATAGCAGGCAGAGAATCTTAGCTCCACAGCTGGGTGTAATACACAACCAGAGCCACCACTGATTCATGGTCAAGTAGATTAGCTCAATGCACCAACTAACACAATACACAACACTGTGAGTGACAGTGTCCAGAATGAGGCCTTAGCAGTGTCCTCATTGCTGAATAGATCAATTAAACCTGCCAAGTGGGTGACATTCTGCACAAGTGTTCATTAACCTTTAGTGATTGTTCAGAACACCAGACTGACCACATACCTAAACAAAGCGAATGTAATAGGTGAAGAACAGGCAGTGTTCAAATAGGGGTATTGGTTTAATTGTATTTATCTCGACACAAAAGGCTTTATTGTGCCTTCATCGATTATAAGAAAGCATTTGATTTAGTAGACCGGTCCTCCCTGTGGTCTAAGATAATTTAATGCGGTATTAATGGTATTGTGTTGAAAGTTGTATACAACATATACAAAAATGCTAAATCATGTATAAATCAGGGCCAGGCTGTGTCAGCCTTCTTCTCATGTGATGTATAGGTATGGCAAGGAGAACACTTGTGTCCTTTGTTATTTGCTATTTAACTTAATCATTTTGAACACTGTTAGTCACAATTATAACGGACTTGACATGGCAGCTGGTGAAATTTACAACGACCTTAGGGATGATGATGTAGAAAATGTATGTTCTACTATATGCTGATGACACTAGAATGATTCAATCAAATACAGATTTCTTGCTTGTGTATAGCGGAACTATGTCAACTTTTCTAATGGTTGACATTTGGTTGTTTCAGGTGTCAACTATATTGTGAATCTGTAATTATTAGTCTATATTGATACAACTGATTTACACAGTACCATGTCTACACAAGGCTTGGCAAGCGTAAACAGAACAGTAGAATGCATTTGATATCAATAAAGTGTAGGATATTTCACTCTATAGTTGTCCAGAATATTAATTTTCTATGTTTGTCACCTACAGGTGACAGAATATTAATTTTCTATGTTTGTCACCTACAGGTTTCTACATACAATACATCTTTAACCAATAGACACCACAGTCACACCATTTTATAATAATTAAATGAACATCAAAATAAACACAACTTGCAATTATAGAAAATCAATAGTTTTGAAGATAAAAAGTGTTAGGCAACTATTCAGTCTAACAGGGGTCAAGTGTGTCTACTCTGCCTGGGCGCTGTGACCAATTAAAGATTAGTCAAGGTCTCAATGGAACAGTAGCACTAGGCTGCAGAGTTTAGTCATGGTGTTGACTTTGTGGCACATTAAACAAAATCTACTGTTGGGGGTGGTTTCAAGGGCCCTTCTCAAAACCACATTACTAGATAGTGTACAACTTTTGTACTTTGGGGACCCCTTAGGTGCGCTTAGAATGATTCAATCAAATACAGATTTCTAGTATATAGTGGCAGCACCCTAAGATACATCTATGCAAAATTTGAAAAAAAGTTGCTGAACTGTTTTTTTTTAAATAGGCCAAATGTTACATTTTTACCAGTTTTGGGGTCCTTGGATGCCCTAAGGAGCCCTTAAAATGATTAAATCAAATACAGATTTCTCGTGCATAGTGGCAGTGCCCTAAGATATGTCTATGCAAAATTAGAGAAAAAGTTGCTGAACGGTTTCTGAGATACGGCAGCTAACAGCAGACACAGAGTGATGGCAATAGTCTCTTGGACCTTTGGCCAAAGGACTAAAAATGATGTTCCAAACCCTCAACACATGCAAATTTTTTTTACCAAAGCACCACAAGCACAAGGAGAGGAACAAAATGCACAAGTTATTAATGGCGAATCACAGCACATAGACTGCAAAAAGACACTGAAATGTTGGTCAACAAATGCTGAAACACTAACTAACAAACTGGATGAGTTGAAGACATTAATTGCTAGTGAGATGCCAGATATTATCACGGTAACCAAAGTCTGCCCAAAAGCCAGTGACATAACACTAACAAAACAAATGATTGACATAGATGGCTATGATGCTTCCCCAAACACCCTGGAAGGTAGAGGGGTTGTAATTTATGTGAGAAAGTTGTTGAGAGCTATTCCAGAAGAGACCCTCACAGATGACATCTTCAATGAATCTGCCTGGTGTACAGTCAATCTAAAAAACAAGGACAAACTTCTGATAGGGGTAGAATACCGTAGTCCTAACAGTGACTCTGAAAACAACGATACACTCCTTCAGTTGATCAAAACAGCCTGCAACAGTCGAGGTGTGACACATATCCTAATAACCGGAGACTTTAATATGAAAGACATTGATTGGGAGACATGGACGGTACCAGGACATTACACGTTAGAAACGGAACTACTCGAAACCCAGAGTGACTGCTTTCTACACCAACACGTCAATTTCCCCACCAGGTATCGACATAATCAAGAACCATCACTTCTTGATCTGATAATCACCAATGATGAAAATATGGCACAAAACATAAAACAGAAGCCACCTCTAGGGAAAAGTGACCACATAATCATTGAGGCAGAATGCCACTGCTGCTGTGATACAATGAGTGAAGAGAAGACAAGTTACCAGTTTGAAAAAGGCAATTACACTGACATCAAGCGCAAACTCAGAGAAACAAACTGGAAAGAGACTCTGAATAACCTAAGTGTGGACGAGATGTGGCAAGAAGTGAACAGCACACTCTCAGACCTGGCTGATAAACACATACCAAAGAAACAGAGAGTGACAGGAAAGAGAGTTAAGCCTTTGTGGATGAACAGCGATGCAATGAGGAAAGTGAAAAAGAAGTACAACAGTTGGAAGAGGTACACTGAGACAAAACAGTACAGAGACTATGTTGAATACTCACGTGTGAGAAACATTGCGACCAGTGCTGTAAGGAAAGCTAGAAAAGACTTTGAACGGAAGCTTGCAACAGAGGTCAGCAAAAACCCCAAGGTGTTCTGGATGGATGGAAGAAAGGTTAGATCTGCCATGGGTGAATTAGACTTGGATGATGGCACAACAGCAAAAACAGACCAAGAGAAAGCAGACACACTAAACAAATTTGTCACAAGTGCGTTCTCACATGAAGATCTGACGGAAATTCCAACACTCGAAGACAGACATAATGGAAACCTGCTGATCAGTATTGAAATCACAGCAGAAGAAGTCCTGGCTAAATTAACCAACTTAAAAACAAACAAGTCACCTGGTCCAGACAGATGTCACCCGTACGTTCTACATGAACTGAGAAATGAACTGGTGGAGCCCCTCCTTTTGATCTTCAACAGGTCATTGAAGGAAGGAGTGCTCCCAGCTCAATGGAAGACAACACACGTAACAGCGCTACACAAGAAGAACTCAAAAAGACATGCTTCCAACTACCGGCCAATCAGTTTGACATGCATAGCATGTAAGATTATGGAAAGCATTATTCGAGACCATCTCCTGACTCATATGACTATGAACAACATGTTCCACAAAGATCAGCATGGATTTAGACCAGGCAGGTCATGCACCACCCAACTCCTAGAAGTCATGGAGACTTGGACTACCACCATTGACTCGGGCGGATGTGTAGACACAATATATCTTGACTTTGCGAAAGCCTTCGATACGGTGCCACACAAAAGACTAGCAAAAAAACTAACTGCGTATGGCATCCAAGGAGAGGTGGCAGCGTGGATCGCAGCTTTCATAACGGGACGAAGACATAGGGTAGTAATAAATGGAAAGCTATCAGATTGGGCAGAGGTCACAAGTGGCATACCTCAGGGAAGTGTCCTTGGCCCCATTCTATTTATCCTGTTCATCAACAATCTACCAGACGGTATAAACAGTGGACTCAAGATCTTCGCAGATGATACAAAAATATATCGAGACGTGAGGTGTGAAATGGACAAAAAGCTATTACAAGAAGACATTAACAAACTAACATCGTGGTCAGAGAAATGGCAGTTACATTTCAATCCATCGAAATGCAAACATCTGACTTTTGGCAAGCCGAAACTTAACACCACATACACGATGACAAGTAAAGATGGGGAAGTGTCAGAAGTCGACAGCACATCAGAAACAGAAAAAGATCTTGGTATAACGTTCAACAGATCCCTAAAATTCCAACAGCATATTGGCACCATTGCAAAGATGGCATACCAGATGATAGGCCTCATCAAACACATGTTTAAACATCTGGACAGAAGCAGCTTCCGATTATTATATGCAGCGCTAGTGAGACCACATCTCGACTATGCTGACTCCATCTGGAACCCGCACTACACCCCTGAAAGAGCACAACGGAGAGCAACCAAGCTGGTCCCAGAAATAAGAAACTTGAATTATGAAGACAGGCTGAAACATCTTAACTTACCAAGTCTGGCATACCGAAAAAGAAGAGGAGACCTGATCCAAGTCTACGGAATTATCAGTGGCATCAACGACATCAATCAAGAGGACTTCTTCATGATCACAACAAACTGCACACTAGGCCACAAAAAAAAATTATATAGGACACCAAGCAGACTTGATATTAGGAAACACTCCTTTTCACAACGCATCTTCCTAGACTGGAACAACCTTTCTCAGCAAACAGTGAACGCTGAAAACATCCTCTCCTTCAAAACAAAACTCGACAAAGAATTGAAGATGGACAGGTTCATTTTTTTTTAAAGACAAGCCACGTTCTCAATACCAAAATACGATGCATAAAGGCGGGTGTACACAAGGCTGTTATGCCTTACTTTAAAACCCGAAGATCCAGGCAAGTTATAATTGTTTGCATGCGATCTGACAGTGACAGGGCGATAAATGAGATATTCCAGTCATGGGGCCTGTCACTCACATAATAACACGAACTGCAAAGATACACGAACGCTTTGACAATCATGTACGAGTACAGTGCTGTGCAGTTGGATCACATGAAACCATTTCAAAAGACATGATCCGGGGAATGCACTTACACACACTACGCGGCCTACGTGACTTTCTCACGGGTTTGAAAGACGATCTCGCCCCTCCTGCTGGAATTATTGCGAACTAGTAGTTTGCATTTACTCCAACGGGTGGCACAATAAATCGGACTTGTGCATGTAGCATCGCTTAATTCC
The DNA here is from genome assembly GCA_963995525.1 of Escarpia spicata. Classification (NCBI taxonomy): domain Eukaryota; kingdom Metazoa; phylum Annelida; class Polychaeta; order Sabellida; family Siboglinidae; genus Escarpia; species Escarpia spicata. The sequence continues at coordinate 63,931,821 of OZ023210.1, forward strand.
GTGATATTGTGTCAATTTAACTCTGTGACTCATTTGGTAAGTTTGTATTGAACTGGCACTTACTGTTGTCAGTAAACCTGGCTCGGCACTTGTCTAGGATCCGGACCCACCTCGATTTTGCCTTTATAACTTGAGTTTTGCCTAACTTTGATACTTCAGTGCGTTAGTTCATTATTCAACATTATCCCAGGCATATTTACGTTTAAAAATATTGCGTGTTAGCGCATTTTTTAGGCATAAATAACGCCCCGGTTTGCAACAACATACGCGGATATATCGCTCATTCTACGAGCGCGATGCGGTAACGCAGGATTGCAGCGGTGCAGACTTGCGCAAACCGGGTCACTATTTATTTGGGTTTCAAACGTGCGCTAAGACACAATATTTTCGTAATATAAATATGCCTGGGATGATGTTGAATGATGGAAGTTTTGGAACTAACGCTCTGAAATCGAGGTGGGTCCGGATTCTACACAAGTGCTGCTGGCTCCCCGTTATCATTCAGCTAGGCCAGGTGGGCGGTCGTAATTTAGCAAGGAGATGGGTTCACTTGTTCTTAATGAAATACACTGGATCTTGCGGGGCAAGCAGGATTTAACTTTTGGAGGAATAACGTTTTGGAGGGTTAGAATTACGGCATTTTATTTACGGGATAATTACGCCAAGAAATTTACTAATAAAAGCGCGATAGTGTAATGGTTAGCACATCCGCCTGACATGCCGGCGCCCCGAGTTCAATACCCGGACCGGGCAGGTATGGTAAATTTGGTGTAAAAACCTGGCTCTCAACATTGGGGACTGTGTATCCCTCGTGACTCGGAGATCACGTTAATGTCGGTCCCGTCTCAATTTGGGATGTAAAAGAACCACTGAGGACGACAAGCACCCTGGCAATGACCACCCTCAGTGCCAGCATAGCCATAGAAAGGTCGGCTTGGCGATAATATTCTGAAAAAGGCTGGCTAGTTGAATGAGACCTCGTAAGATCATAACATTGTAACCACAATATATACAGACTAGTCAGTTAATAGAACGCCCCCCGTCCCCTATATTGGTGTAATGACCGTATGGTTTTTGCCAATTATTATATAGACATAGACAAATGTTGCCGAGTGCTGGAAACAACTAGGTCTAGGAAACAACTAGGAAACTAGGAAGTCAATGACAATAGACTAGTCAATACCAATAACGTTATTTTTCTGAGAAAAAAAGTTGAATTACGTCGGAAATGATGAAGCTGGCTAAATCATAAAGTGTTATGAACTTCAGTTTTCATATAAAACTATCTTGTGAAATAATTTAAACGAGAATACAACATATTTGAAATTTTATCCGATATACCTATACCAATAATGTTGAGGGCAAACTTGAGTGCACTTGATTGGAGAGTGGGTCAGATTCCAGTGAACAAAATGTCCGGAAAGCTGTCCTGTGCTGCGGTGTCAACCTTGGACAAGTTCATTCACTCTACATTGCTCCAGTTCACTCAACTGTATGAATGAGTACCTGGCTATAGATAGTGGTGGATATATGTGTACAAAGTCTGCGTATTATTTGCAGTGCGGCTGGATGCTTCCCAGAGAAGCCGAGGTGTTCAGCTGAACAGGTCTACCAGGGAGTCAAGTGTAAAGCACTTTAAGCAGTCCTGAAGACTGGATACTGTGCTATATAAGAACTTCCCTTTTTACTTTTTATCTAGGGAAGATTGTCTTCCCCACTATAAGGCTAGGTAACTCAGCTAGTAATATAAGTATACACAAAATTTAATTTATTTATCAATTACTATGGTGATACCTCGTGACATACGCCAGACATTTGTGGAATGCTAACAATCACACATAATACAAGGAAAAAGAGACAATTTGGTTTTACAGCATTTGGATAAGTATGTACAAGTAATAATATTACAAGTATGAGCTTTCGAAAAATCAGAATAACTTTTTGTTTTTCTTTATTCCATAAACTATTTATTATACATAAAAATATACAATTATTTGAGCAATTCGTGCTAACGCCTAAACATAAGTACCGAGTGAAGGTTCACTTTATCCTCAGCCACTGTTCCTTGCCTTGATATAATGAAAAACACCACAATCTTTGTACATTGTTTTTAATGTGAAAATGTTGTGATCATAGAGGAAACACGCAGCAAGCAGTCGTCTACGCCTGTGTAACACTGTTGATTCCACACTGGTATTCTGCTTTCTTTGCATGTACAATGTCCGAAGCAAGTTAGCAACCAAATTTGCTGTTATATGACAACCCTTGAAAGAATCTGGCAGTCATGTGTTAACAAATCTGCTATGTTACAAAACTAAATCACTTGTTATCCTGTAGTTTCATGACGGAAATTGTTTCAGCTTACTTTTAAATAATCAGTCTTTTTTAAAGATTACTGCATATAAAAGTTACATTCCATCTTTCTGGTTTTCCTCACTGCAAAGTCTTAAAGTAAAAACTAATCACACGAAACTTCCTCATTTCCAGAACACACACGACGGCACATGTTTTGAATTGATCGTGGTCTAAGTAGTTGACCTCGTGTATAAAATGCTGGGAAGCTTATTTACGATGAACTGGATCTCTGCAAGTGTCAAGTCGGTAGTATTTGTCTTCAGACCAATCTAAGCTTCTTGGAGTATCTCCAACACCGGGATATTTGGCAACTGTTCATCCAACGGCACAATTCAAACCACACTATTTACACAGAAGTCCTTCTTCTCTGTGTCTAGCTACTTAAATTGTACAAATATTATGTCAGTAAATCACACATCGTCTCTGTTGCGCTATTAGAGATATTTCAAAATGAATATTGTCATCGCACTAGCAACAGGTTGACATCTTTTGAGTACAAATAAGATGCCAGTAGTGCAGAAATAATAATTGTCATAATTTGAACAAATGCTCCCTGTTGTTTGTAGAAAACAAACAGGTTATTTGTATCTATGTCTGATGTTAAGTCAAGCTGACATTGCGTCACCCGCAACAATGCGATGGGACTGAACGACTTGCCTTGTTACTTGCGCCATTAACCACACAAGTGTCAACTGACTAGTAAAGATGTATCAAACAGATTCTCATGTGTCCAGTATCGGTGACAAACCCCAGACAAAGCACCCCATCTCCCCACCCCTCTCGAGGTGACTGTCCCCGGTTCTGCAGCAGCCTACACATGGCGCAACAGGCGTTGGTGCTATCGTTTCGAAGTCGCATATTTGTATACAGCGACGCTAACTCCGGCAGCAACAGCCACGCCCAGTCCGACCTTGATGTAGTACCCTGTTGACGTCTCTGATGCTCCACGCAGATGTCTGTAAGCAAACAACACAAACATTAGATCATCATACTATGATACACAAACATTGCAGTCTTGACCTAGCTCAGCTATGATTACCTATAATTGTCTTACTTTCCATGGCAAACTTAGCATGCCTTCATACGATGAAAGTTCCTCAATTTTTCACTCAATTCTCTAGTCACAGGTTCTTCAAACTGTGAGAACTGACAACTATTCAATTGTTCAAAGAGCTACATTGTCATCACATCTCAAGGTAAGAAAAATATAAAATGACAATGCAAAATTTAACACAAAGATAATGAAAAAGCAGTAAACGAACCAACTTTGACACAAAATATATATATGGAGCACATTCTATGAAGACATTTAACCAATAAAATTTAACACATTGATTTGTTTAGCACAACACACACCACAATTAGCAGCTGTCCAACAGAACCAATCAAGACACTACCGAGAATGTATAAGATTAAACAGCAAGACAAGCTGGCTGCACCACGAACTGATCAAGGCACCAGAAGAAGCAAAGCTTAACACCACACTTTGTACTATACATAATGTTTTGCAGCTGCAGACAACTCGAGGCACCACAAAGTATCTCTGGATATTTTCCAAGTGAAAGAATTACCACACATTGAGGAAAAGCAGCATTACCGCATTTCCAGTAGCACCAGCAAGTCGAGGATATGAAACACAGTTTGTGGTAAAGGTTGCCAGAATTACACATAATTTTTTCAAGTTGGGACGGGTAAGCCAAATAAAACATGGTGACATGGAGTATACACTGCTCCCACAATGCACCACTCTAGCTTGAGGGAGCTACAGTGAGGCACCATGGACGATATCACATGACAGCTACAGATATCGATAAGATTGATCGTCCAGAGGCCAAGAACACATCATTACACAGCGACCACATCCAAAAGCCAGCAACTCAGAATATTACTGTTACAGGTGAGAGACAAGCACTGCATATCCAGTGAGGCACATTAGAAGAGTTACGCAGAAATGAGAAAGAGGTTGGGACGAAAGCAAGAGTAGCAATAACTACAACGAAGCAGACCTGACCGGAGCAGGCATATTAGGCTAGAAATTAGAAGGTGCAACTACAGACAGAGCGGGATCAACACCTGATGAAGTCCTGAAGCCAGAGGCCAGCTGGCCACAACAGCACCAAGTGTAGGACAGGGGACATGTTGCTGTAACAGAGACACGGCCGAACGAACCCTGTTACAGCCACACAATGCACGCTACAATCAACTGGAACTCATTGAATACTACCAAAAATAGATAAGCGAGCGAAAAATGAACAACTCGGAACACGTCCACAACATGAAATTCTACGGTCGCTAGCACCCTCACGGCTCATCCTGACTCTACGATCTTGATATCATTTGAAAGGATGCACTTTTGTTATTCTAGCGTCATCTAGATTTCCGGGTAACCGTTTAAAGAACACTGATGAAAGGACCTCGAATTACGCTGTTTTCGGTGTTCTGTACGGTTCTGAACGATGTTGGCGGCGAGTACTCGGTACACTAATCTTCCGATTGCGGCGCCGTTTTCCTCATTTGCATAGGTTCAGACATGCGCACGTCACCATTTCTTGATTTAATGTTATAAGCTCCACCCACTTTTAAACCGCGGCAAAACTGATGTGCTTTGATCGCAGCGAAACCGATATATCTCTACGTCGGCGTGACGTCACAATAACGTACGCCACCCAACGGGTCTAAATTCGTTGCGTTGGTTGGTTGTTATACGTGATCGTGACGTCACGCCTACTTCGCATATGTCAATTTAGCAGCCGTTTGAAAGTGGGTGGAGCTTATACCATGAAATCAGATAGTGGTGCCTCAATTGGTAGATTGGTGAACTGTGTCGACGAAACAACATCGTTCGCAGTGTCTAAGACATCGGAACGGGCTCGGTTGTAGGAATGATTATCAGGAAACCATTGATGTTTGAATAGCAGAAAGCTTAAACTTTCAAACGATATCAATATTGTTGGGATCCGACGAACCGTACTGGTACTCGTTCAAAAGGCGTTTTTGGAACGTGTTTGACAGTTGTTCATTTTTCGCTCGCTTATCTATTTTTGATACTACCTAATTGCTGCCAGCTATTTTGAATAATACCTTCCTGGCATGGTTGCATCGAACATCAGCATCACTGTTCATTAAATTTCCGCTGATATGAGCAGTACATAATGGCATCAGGATAAAAGTTGTTTAATGTTTATATTTTGTCAATAAATAATGCATATAAATTTTCAATACATGAAAGGTTATGTGCCCATATGAAAGGCCTTAAAACACATCAGACTCGTACACAAAATTATGATACTACACAAGCACACAGATTAAAAAGAAAGCAATGTCAAGAAAGCTGCTACCGTAAGCTGTTAAGTTTCTAGCTCAGCAAGCCTAGTCAAAAATAAATGAGATGATCTACAGGTTTCTATTCCCTATCTAGAAAGTGCGTCTCTACTGTAAGCATATGGCAAATAATTCACTGAGAAATGGCAGAGAATTTGCAACACGTTCTTTAAAAATGTTTTTATAGATAACGTTTTCAAGTAGTGTATTAAAAGCATCACGTGATGCTGGTTAATGTACCACTACAATAGTAAATATCGTAGAATACCTGATTAAATAACGATGATCAATCGTTATTTAAACATGCTTTCACCAAGATATCAAGCAATATATTGTATAGTGCACATGTACAATTTTGTACATTACCAATGGAAGAAAGAGGCAACTTTCTTGACGAAACTTACGGGTAAGCTGCCATCGTGGCTAGTTTGAAGTAGACATCACGGCTTAGTTTATCGGCAACAGAGACGTAGAACGGCGGTGGCAGGCGCTGCTTGCGACAGAACTGGTTCGGCTGCAGCTCATAGTCCTGCAAGACTGGTTTCTGGTCCGCCTTGCATCCAACGATGAGAGTCGGCACGGCCCGCTCCGCAATGTGCTTCTGTAACATAGCCACAGATCTGGCTGTAACGCTTCACTTGCAGCAAAACAGACAAAATTTAAGCTACTGAAACGTCAAAATTGTTAATAAGATTGTTAACTTAACAAGATAAAGATATTAAGAGATGAGTGGGCGCCATGTGAACAAGTCGACCTCACAGTGTTTGGGTGTCAAACTAAAAACAGTCACATCATGAACATTTAGTCAGATAGGACAATCTTTATTTATTGCAAACCTGACTGTGGTAAGTTCTAGCAGAAATCTGGCCGATCATTTCATCTCCCTTGTTTACAACTGTTCAACAAAGAAAAATAACTAACTATCACAAGACTTTTTTTACAAATATAGATCAAAACCTTTTATTATTTAGTCGGCTATACCATGTATAAAATATATACATGGAATTTTTTCTGAAATGTAATTATTATATTCTAATTAGTATTCTACAACAGTGTCACTAGATTAAATCAACTTGTAATGTAATATTCATGTGATTTGATTATTAAATAACCGTGTAGTCTTTGCTAAAACAACATCTGAACACAGGTGCCACTAACCAGGTATGATCGAGCACAGAATTCAAATGTCTTTGGGTTAGAGACGTCATAGAGAAGACATATGACGTCACACGCCATCTCTGAGCTCGTCAGTGAATCGCTCACACTGATGTCAATCTCGTGCAACTGAAAAAGACAAACTACATGACTTTCTAACTGGTGATTTAGCACTCCCGTAACAAATTTCCATCAACAAGTCCCATCCGTAAGTGCTTGCACCTCAATAATTACACCTTTATTTAATGTGTGGATGCACAAAACACTTCTTTTATACAATGCACACAAAAAAAGATTTTGTCATAAGGCCATTGGGGGTAATTACCATCAAAACTTAAGCCCAAATTAATTGCAGGTCTTGATTCAGCACAACTTATTGTCTTTCACCCCCAAAAATGTACGTGGCACCTGTCATGGACTCGCAGAGCCAATATTTGATCTAACCCCACATGAGTGCTGTACCAACTGCTACCAAAACACTTGTTATGATAATGCAGTAAGCCCCATGACCCCTTGTCTAGGCTGACGCAGGTGCAATATAAGACATCACATTATGTTTGGAGGGACACTGGAGTGTTATGACTGCGAGACTGGCCCACCCACGAGATACTTGTCTAGGCTGACGCAGGTGCAATATAAGACATCACATTATGTTTGGAGGGACACTGGAGTGTTGTGACTGCGAGACCGGCCCACCCACGAGATACTTGTCTAGGCTGACGCAGGTGCAATATAAGACGTCACATTATGTTTGGAGGGACACTGGAGTGTTGTGACTGCGAAACCGGCCCACCCACGAGATACTTGTCTAGGCTGACGCAGGTGCAATATAAGACGTCACATTATGTTTGGAGGGACACTGGAGTGTTGTGACTGCGAGACCGGCCCACTCACGAGATACTTGTCTAGGCTGACGCAGGTGCAATATAAGACATCACATTATGTTTGGAGGGACACTGGAGTGTTGTGACTGCGAGACCGGCCACCCACCATGAGATACTTGTCTAGGCTGACACAGGTGCTATATAAGACGTCACATTATGTTTGGAAGGATACTGGAGTGTTTTGACTGCGAGCCCGGCCCACCCACCATGAGATACTTGTCTAGGCTGACGCAGGTGCAATATAAGACATCACATTATGTTTGGAGGGACACTGGAGTGTTATGACTGCGAGACCGGCCACCCACCATGAGATACTTGTCTAGGCTGACGCAGGTGCTATATAAGACGTCACATTATGTTTGGAGGGACACTGGAGTGTTGTGACTGCGAGACCGGCCACCCACCATGAGATACTTGTCTAGGCTGACGCAGGTGCTATATAAGACGTCACATTATGTTTGGAGGGACACTGGAGTGTTGTGACTGCGAGACCGGCCACCCACCATGAGATACTTGTCTAGGCTGACGCAGGTGCAATATAAGACATCACATTATGTTTGGAGGGACACTGGAGTGTTGTGACTGCGAGACCGGCCACCCACCATGAGATACTTGTCTAGGCTGACGCAGGTGCTATATAAGACGTCACATTATGTTTGGAGGGACACTGGAGTGTTGTGACTGCGAGACCGGCCACCCACCATGAGATACTTGTCTAGGCTGACGCAGGTGCTATATAAGACGTCACATTATGTTTGGAGGGACACTGGAGTGTTGTGACTGCGAGACCGGCCACCCACCATGAGATACTTGTCTAGGCTGACGCAGGTGCTATATAAGACGTCACATTATGTTTGGAGGGACACTGGAGTGTTGTGACTGCGAGACCGGCCACCCACCATGAGATACTTGTCTTGGCCGTACACCTGCAGTCTGTTACACGTGTACTTGGACATGTGCTCCTTGGACAGAGTTGCCACGTACTTGAGACTGCGGTCTAGCAGGCCTTGCAGAAACAACGTCTGAAAAGAGCGAGAGTCCTGCCAACTAAGTCGACATCAGCACACATGTAGAAATGCGTGCATGTAGACATGCACACATAACACATCAACATCTAAAAATAATTATATTTTTAGCTGTCTGAAATCAAAAGATACTAAAAACTAATTCACAGATACATTTGTAAGAATTATAATACCTTCATCAAAAAAATGGGCCAAGAGGCCCTGAAGTCCTTTGGACTAATATGTCTACATGTGACCCTGGCTGACCAAATGAGTGATAAGTCAGAAAAATTGTAACATTGTTTTCTTACATTCTTATAAAGGTTTGGTAGGGTGCTTTACAGTTTCAAAAATTATAACTGCTACAAAAATTTGCAAAGTTATGGAGCATTGAACATGGTAGGGGTCAAAAAGTGAAAATTAAGAAAACGGCTGTTGAAGTTTTACGTTATATATGCAAATGGACTGCATGGAAATATTACATGCATGACATTCAAATGTGGCACACAGTATGTATGTTATGTTGCAATGATACACTGGAAGTACAAATGTGCTGCTACAAAAACTTATCACGTTATGCCAGATTATGTCTTTATGTGTAAAACTAAGAGGACAGATTATTTGAGAACAGTTTAAAACCTACAGGCAACTGCCCAGTTTAACAGTGTTAGTGGCTTAATGCTGTCTGTTGACACAAGCTTCTGCCAGTGACCAACTACAGATTAGTCACAGTTTCCATCAAACGATAGCAGGCAGAGAATCTTAACTCCACATCTGGGTGTAATACACAACAAGTTATAACTATAGCTACTCTGAGGTAGATAACCAATTTTAGTTAGCAAATTTAGCATTTTAGGGGACTTTTGGTGCCCTTAGAATGATTCAATCAAATACAGATGTATTTTGTATTGTGTATAGTGGCACTACCACATGAAATGTCTATGAAAAATTTGAGAAAAAGTTACTGAACGATTTTTGAATAAAAGGCAAAATGTGAAAATTGTCCAGTTTTGGGATCCATTTTGGGCGCCATTACACATAAACAGACCATTCACACAAGATGACATACTAATGCAAATCAAAAAACTCAAAAACAAAAAGGCATGTTGTATTGATAATGTTATAAATGAGTACTTAAAAACAGCCCCACAGAACTAATTATAGTTATTGTTAAGATGTTTAACCTAGTTCTATGAACAGATTGGTGTATTAGGATCATTAAGCCTATATATACAAACATAGCAGCAGACACTCTGACAGTGTGACTGCTGCCTGGCTAAATGGTTGCAATGGTGCTTTGAAGTTAGTTCTTCTGCCAACTATCCTTTTCACACAAGCCTATAGGTTTAGTGGCTGCCAGCACACTACTGAGCCTAAACTACCGTGCAGGTGTGAAAAACGTCCTGATGTATTTGAACTTGAGCCACTAATTAACTGTCCACCAAGCAGTAGCAGAGCAGTTTTATAATAATAATAATTCACAAGTTAAGTGGCAGTGATCTTCCTTTTATCATTCATGTGATGTTTATTGTGAGCAGGGCGGGCAAATGGTTATCATACGTAGACAGGTACAGAAAGAAACTGACGTTTTCTATAAAAAGAACACGTTTGCCTATCAATGGCATGTATTTCCTATTGTTGCCGTTACTGCCAGGCAGAAACAGTTTCTGCCCGGCATAAATCAAACAACCCTGTAGGTAATTATTAATCAAATGTTTTTTTGGTGAATCATAGTTACAGATCATTAAGGGTTATGATGGAAGTAAAATGTTGACATGTTTACTGTTCACTTATTGCACCACGTCTTGCATTTAGAGGAATAATTATAATAGAAAATAAAATGTTGTGGCACATATTTTTAAATACATGCATTGATGAGAAACCGGGAATTACTTATCTGTGGCCTAAGAATAATTAATTTCAATTAACTTTCTGCTTATATAAAACAACTGCATAAAATATATATCCATACAAGACACAGACCCCGCATTTGACAGATGTTTTGGGAAGGGGAACAGTGTTCTGTTTCTGGTACAATACATTAAATCTACTGTTAGGGGATAGTTTCAAGGGCCCTTCTCAAAACCACATCACTAGATAGTGAAACATTTTGCATTTTGGGGGGCTGTGTCAGCCTTCTTCTCATGTGATGTAGAGTTACCACAAGGAGAAAACTTGTCTCCTTTGTTATTTGCTATTTACCTGAATGATTTTGAACACCGTTAGTCATAATTATAAGGGACTTGACATGCCAGCTGGTGAAATTTACAACAACCTTAGTGATGATGATGTAGACATTTTCTTGCAAATGTATGTTCTACTATATGCTGATGATACTAGAATAATTCAATCAAATACAGATTTCTTGTGTATAGCGGAACTATGTCAACTCTTCTAATAATTGACATTTTGTTGTTTCAGGATGACCCCTTTAAAATGTAGGCACAACTGTCCAGTGGTCTAGTGGGCACTGTCTATTGACTCAAGCCTCTGCCAGTGACAAATTACAGATTAGTCACACTTTCACCAGCCAGCCACAGTTAGGTGTGACAGATGTTGTGGGAAAAGGAATTAGTTGAACAAAAGGACTGGAAGCATGTTAGATCTGCAGGCTACAGCAGACCATTTAGTTTCACTTAGAAGTCATCAATTGTCCTTGAAATGAACTTTATTGATAGCATATGTACAAAGGTATCATAATCTGGTAGAAAACCATTTTGAGTATTTTTTGTCAAAAAACACCATTTCACCTGGGGTGTCTGGCCTTAACAGTTTTACTCAGAGACCAACTGTATAGTTTGACAACATGAAGAAACTTACAATTACGCTGGCACCATGGATACCAGGCCATTGCAGTGCAAAAGCAACCTACCTTGCCAACACCCTTCGGTCCTATCACATTGCACTGGAACACAGTTCTTGTTGTCTGCTTTAGCTTCAAGTCCAGTTTGCGGCTCCGTGTCACTGTAACAGTGAAATGTGCAGTGAAATATCAGGAGTCACAACGCAAACTATCTTTAACATATGCCGACACCGGCTATATGTAACTCAAAAAGTTATCATTACTACCAGAGGTGCAGAATAAAACAAAGAGCTGACTTTTAAAGGTATTTTACGACACAGATAGCTTTATTGCATAAGTTTTATGACACCGGTGAGCCAACTGTAGCTGTTAACACAACATTGTTTATTATCCGCACCTTTCTTGTGACACTTTTTCAAGTCCCTAGACATGTGAGGATAGTATTTTATGCATATTTTTGTGGTCACTTCTGTATTGATAAAGTACTGTTCTGTTGTACTATGACAGCAGTGAACAACCATTGACCATTCAAGTAATGATACAGCCAATTATTAGACCCACTGCAGCTACATTTCAAAATGAGACACAATCACAGAACTGAGGAGTGAACCGTTTAGGAATGCGTCACACGGGATGCCAGTTAACTGATGACTAATGTGCAACGAAAGGTGAGAAAATCGCAGGAGAAATTTTCCGAGGAGCCAAAGACAGTCAAAAGTCAGGCAAAACAAATTGTGTTCTAGCCTGGGTATGACTGCCGACTTGTCAAGCAATGCTACTGTCAACCCATGACCTTGTGCACGTACCGTGTAGAGCTGACACTTGACTGTCATGGTCGTACATATAGCCAAGGTAGGCCAGGTACTCGGCTGTTCTCTGTGGGTCCAAACACGTTGTCAGCCTAAACACAAGCAGAATATCTTGTACACGCTGTCAACATTTTATTTTTTTATACATATTAACAAAATAAAATCTATTAAAACATCTATGCTGCAGTACAGCAAAAAATGAAACAATAACAACACCATGCCAAGTTACAACAGCATTGCACTACAAGATGGCATTTACTGTTGAAGACTTCTCACAAATTTCTCATTGTAACAACAAAAAGCAATGAAATGTAACGCTCCGATATGGTTCATAGCTTCTACAGGACATTCCCTCTTTCGCAAGATCTTTGAGGAAGGCAACATTAGAGTTAACATGCGTGAGCAAGGTTTAGATAAGAAGTAAACAGCTAGCCACTTACACCCACTGGGCGAGGTATCCCTCCTTTGTCACCCAACCCTGTTCGTTTGTCTCAATCGCATTGTTCACGTCCGGGCCCCATGGTATTGTGGGACACGTGCTGAAGAGGTTACGCAGCTCGGTGGGTGACAAACAGCCATCACTGTCCTGAAGCAAGACAACACTGTCATGACTGCTCAGCTTAAGGCACAGTGTCGTCACGGAACATTACAAACTATCAACACAAAGAATGAGTCATGTAGCTATGTCGTAAAATGTTACTGTCATTACAGTTTGTATACAGATTGTTCATACAACCCTGTACATGCACATTCAGTTAACTAATGTTCACAAGAAAAGACAATCAATATTAAGTTATTGCTTAGAAAACAGAATGATGGGGAATTGAGAGACAAGATTTGTACAAAGAAACACTTGAAAATGAGAGCAGTTTTGAGCTGACTGAGATGGACAGGACATGTACAGTGAGATGGACAGGACATGTACAGAGAACGAGCCAAGACTGAGATGGATAGGACATGTACAGAGAACGAGCCAAGACTAAGATGGATAGGACATGTACAGAGAATGGCCAAGACTAAGATGGACAGGACCTGTACAGAGAATGAGCCAAGACTGAGATGGACAAGACATGTACAGAGAATGAGCCAAGACTGGGATGGACAGGACATGTACAGAAAATAAGCCAAGACTGAGATGGACAAGACATGTACAGAGAATGAGCCAAGACTGGGATGGACAGGACATGTACAGAGAACGAACCAAGACTGAGATGGACAGGACATGTACAGAGAACGAGCCAAGACTGAGATGGACAGGACATGTACAGAGAATGAGCCAAGACTGAGATGGACAAGACATGTACAGAGAATGAGCCAAGACTGGGATGGACAGGACATGTACAGAGAACGAACCAAGACTGAGATGGACAGGACATGTACAGAGAACGAGCCAAGACTGAGATGGACAGGACATGTACAGAGAATGAGCCAAGACTGAGATGGATAGGACATGTACAGAGAACGGCTAAGACAAAGATGGACAGGACATGTACAGAGAATGAGCCAAGACTAAGATGGACAAGACATGTATAGAGAATGAGCCAAGACTGGGATGGACAGGACATGTACAGAGAACGAGCCAAGACTGGGATGGACAGGACATGTACAGAGAACGAGCCAAGACTGAGATGGACAGGACATGTACAGAGGTCAGAGAACAAGCCAAGACTGAGATGGACAGGACATGTACAGAGAACGAGCCAAGACTGAGATGGACAGGACATGTACAGAGAACGAACCAAGACTGAGATGGACAGAACAAGTACAGAGGTCAGAGAACAAGCCAAGACTGAGATGGACAGGACATGTACAGAGAACGAGCCAAGACTGAGATGGACAGGACATGTACAGAGAACGAACCAAGACTGAGATGGACAGGACATGTACAGAGGTCAGAGAACAAGCCAAGACTGAGATGGACAGGATATGTACAGAGAACAAGCCAAGAGTGGGGTGGACAGGACATGTACGGAGAACGAGCCAAGACTGAAATGGACAGGACATGTACAGAGGTCAGAGAACAAGCCAAGACTGAGATGGACAGGACATGTACAGAGAACAAGTCAAGAGTGGAGTGGACAGGACATGTACAGAGAACGAGCCAAGACTGAGGTGGACAGGATATGTACGGAGAACGAGCCAAGACTGGGATGGACAGGACATGTACGGAGAACAAGCCAAGACTGGGATGGACAGGACATGTACAGAGAACAAGCCAAGACTGAGATGGACAGGACATGTACAGAGAACGAGCCAAGACTGAGGTGGACAGGATATGTACGGAGAATGAGCCAAGACTGGGATGGACAGGACATGTACGGAGAACGAGCCAAGACTGGGATGGACAGGACATGTACAGAGAACAAGCCAAGACTGAGATGGACAGGACATGTACAGAGAACAAGCCAAGACCTAGATGGACAGGACATGTACAGAGGTCAGAGAACAAGCCAAGACTGAGATGGACAGGACATGTACAGAGAACGAGCCAAGAGTGGGGTGGACAGGACATGTACAGAGAACAAGCCAAGAGTGGAGTGGACAGGACATGTACAGAGAACGAGCCAAGACTGAGATGGACAGGACATGTACAGAGAACAAGCCAAGACTGAGATGGACAGGACATGTACAGAGAACGAGCCAAGACTGGGATGGACAGGACATGTACAGAGAACAAGCCAAGACTGAGATGGACAGGACATGTACAGAGAACAAGCCAAGACTGAGATGGACAGGACATGTACAGAGGTCAGAGAACAAGCCAAGAATGAGATGGACAGGACATGTACAGAGAACAAGCCAAGACTGGGATGGACAGGACATGTACAGAGAACGAGCCAAGACTGGGATGGACAGGACATGTACAGAGAACAAGCCAAGACTGAGATGGACAGGACATGTACAGAGAACAAGCCAAGACTGAGATGGACAGGACATGTACAGAGAACGAGCCAAGACTGGGATGGACAGGACATGTACAGAGAACAAGCCAAGACTGAGATGGACAGGACATGTACAGAGAACAAGCCAAGACTGAGATGGACAGGACATGTACAGAGGTCAGAGAACAAGCCAAGACTGAGATGGACAGGACATGTACAGAGAACAAGCCAAGACTGAGATGGACAGGACATGTACAGAGAACGAGCCAAGACTGAGGTGGACAGGATATGTACGGAGAACGAGCCAAGACTGGGATGGACAGGACATTACAAAGAACGAGCCAAGACTGAGATGGACAGAACATGTACAGAGAACGAGCCAAGACTGGGATGGACAGGACATGTACAGAGAACAAGCCAAGAGAGTATGGAAACATGACAGGGTGGTAGCAGAGGCAGACTACAACTAAGTTGAAGAAACAGGCTGGAGATATCTTGAAATGGCAGGAATGAACAGAGGAGTGTGGGAGACCAGGACAGATTGGGCAGAATCATAGGAGGACCGTAGACTACTGAGTGATATGGACCCCACCACAATGAATCATGGAGGGAGGACCGTAGACTACTGAGTGATATGGACCCAACCACACTGAATCATAGAGGGAGGACCGTAGACTACTCAGTGTTTCCCCTGGATAAAATGATGGGCGAGGTGGCAGGGATGGGGTACGCGAGCACCGCAGGTGCGAAGCGTTGCTAGTGAGGTCTGGGGGCATGCCCCCCGGAGATTTAAAAAAAAACTACCTTTAAAATGGTGCATTCTGAGGTATGTTTTAAACCTTACTCTTGAATATAGAGGGGGAGATATAAAACAACAAGACACTACTTGTAAATGTAGTAATCATGATTGATAAAAGTCAGTAATCATGATTGTTTCATCGTGTTGAGGTGTGGTTTCCATTTTACCACTGGTACTCAGTAGAGGTGTGGTTTCTACTTGACCACTGGTACTTGGCTGTGGTTATGTTTTTTTGCACTAACCCTTGGCCTTGTTACCACGCTGACAGTCAGTAAAAAATTAAAAGGTAAGATCTTATAAAGCGCAGGACTGCTGAAAGCACTTTACATTTTTACTCCCTGGCAGATCTGTTCAGTCGAACACCATCTCGACTTCTCTGGGAAGCATCCACAGGTATCATCTGAAGACTCTTTCATCATTACCTTTAAATGATTATAATATCATAATATTATGGTAAATTGGAGGTTTATGTTCCAAAGATTATATTTTATTTGCTGCTAGCATGCTATGCATTTAATTAAACATTCATTTCTGGAATGCCACAAAAGTATGTTTCTATTAATCGTAAGAACATTTCTCAAATTGTGTCCTTTTTATAAAACAGGATAAGTTGTTTAGAATATCCAATTTCTGTGCAAACATATCATTGTCTAACCCAAGTTATTGATAATCCATTAGTATACACGGTTTTGGACAGTAGGCGTCTTTTATGGGATGTGAACTTTGGTGGTTTATAAGTAAATACTTAACTCAAATCAACTTTCCCAAATGTTTATTTGCACAACTTTGTCGGAATATGTATTATATATTTAGCACAAAGATATCTTACGAATCACATTCCTTATTTTGCTTAAAAAACCCGACATGGAACATTAGTTGAATAAACTTGTCACTGACACTGTGCCTGTAGGCATTTGCATCAAATCCAGACCCACCTTGAATTGATTTTGCCGTTATAACTTGAGTTTTGCTTAACTTTGATACATCAGTGAGATAGTTCCATCATTCAACATTATCCTAGCCTGACCAGGCATATTTACCTTTAATAATAATAATAATACATTTATTCGTACTAAAATTGTACAATTCAACTAAATCAATGTATATAAGTTACTGTGTACATAAAACAGTAAGCAATGAGCGCAGCTCGTCAATGGCTAAAAAAGAAGAGCTACCCACATTATTTATATTATGTAATACATCTTTTGCAAATGAGACTCTACATACTAGTTCATCATCCAGCCCCTCCTGGTAGTGGTCTTGAATCATACCATAAAACTGATTAGACTTCATTCGAAAGAATGTCATGGCATCAAGTTTGAATTTGGACATGATATAGTTAAAACTTTTAGACATATATGACCCACTACCTTGAAAGGCTAGATGAGAGAGCATTTTCAAACTGGAGTTACTGCATTTCAAGCAACTCTGCATAAATCGTACCATTCGATTCATAATTTGAATTTGAATCGGTAAACAGTCTGCTAAAAGTGGCACCATATTACAATGCGTGCAAACTGGTAGATTAAACAGTTTTCTGATACCTTTGCGCCACGTAGTATAAAACATATCAAGATGTTTGTTTTGCAAGTTCCACAGACATACACCATAGAAAGATGTACAGTACGACATATATAATTGACGTTTTATGTTTATATTACAAAACCCAAAATTAGCAGATAATGCATTTACACGCCATATAAAATCATAACACATATCTTTTACCATAGCCTGGTGAGCGTCAGGACCAATAACGTGGCCTAAATGCAACCCTTTTTTACTATGTTTCACTTTTAAACCATCAAAGTAAAATGGGCAGTCGGTACCACTGCCATATTTAATAAGTTGACATTTTGCCGGGTTGAATTGTAAATCATATTCATATGCAAATTTTAGACATATATCACACATTTTGTTCAATGCATATATCGATGGAGCTACCAAAGATATATCATCAGCATAGTCAACAGCACCATAGTACTAGTATATTGCGTCTTATGCCCATATGAGGCATAAATAGCGCCCCGGTTTGTATAAACATACGCTGCTACAGCATAATAGCTCTCATTTTACGAGCGCTGTGCGGTAACAGACTAGCGCAAACTGGGTCACTATTTGAGCTTCAACAAGGTCTGGATTCGATACAAGTGCCAACTAGTGAATAGAATGCACGGTTTTTATTTTGGCTTCAAAAGAGTGCGGATTCGACGCAAGCGCCGACTAGTAACGTAGTGCCACCAGCCTGCACGGTTCTCACTCCCACCAGTCATAAACCAAAACACATGTTACCGTTTGGGCGCCATTTTACATGAATGTCAAGATTTCTAGTATGTCGAAACTCCGTGAGGTGTCACCATTGGAGACACCGGGGATACCGCAGGAATATTCCGTGATTGGACAACTGACAAACGATATCTTTCACGTTGTCCAATGGAGTTAAATCCTAACCGCTCTGAGCGACATTATTGTTAAGACGAATAAACGATGTTGCTACAAATCTGCGAGTTTGCAGGAATATATCATGAAAGAACGAAAAAAATAGGCGTACAAAATAGCTACGAGGCAGCAATTTTTGCAAATTTTGGGCGAGGTGGCACAGAAAAACGGCGAGGCGGCCCACCTCGCTTGTCATATACCAGGGGAAACACTGACTACTGGTTGATATGGACCCCACCACAATGAATCAAGGGAAGAAGACAGCATGAAAGAGCAGTACAATTCCATGTACCAAAGACAATTTAGATAAATTCATAGCAACAGCTGCGTTACTGATAACTCCACTCTCTAGTGTTCTTGCTCTGAACACACACGTGTCAGCCAAACACGCACACGTGTCAGCCAAACATGCACACGTGTCAGCCAAACACGCACACGTGTTAGCCACTGACCTCATCATACTTTTCAAACATGGTGATGAAGAAGTGGAAGCCCTGGTGGGTGAGTTCTGTCGAGCAGCCGGGCGGGATCTCCAACCTGCACACAAGCAAAACATCGGTGAGAACACACAACCTACCAACTAATGCGACAATTTCTCTTTCATAACTTCACTAGGTGATATGCCCATGTATGATCAAAATGTTGCCTCAAGGGCAACACAAACAATGTTTCATTATCTGTAAATTTCTGTTGGTATTATTGAAACTGTTCAATCACTGAAAGCAAACTTCGTTGTGATTTGTGCATTTATCATACTACTCCTGTGACAAATACACTAAAACTGATGGAATTAAACTAACATTACAAAACTGTTCCTTTTGTGTGGCAGGCGCATTACTAGTCTATATTTATACACTGTAAACTTGCACAGCATTCCATCAACATGCATAATTAACATTTCAAAGGGAATAAAAACACTCTCTAGTTTTGAATTCATATTATACTACATTAATTCAATATATTGATAATTTCACAATTTACGCTGTGCAACTGGTCTTCTTCTAATATGCATATTTTTGGCACACTTTTCAATATACCTAGGTGTGACATCAGAGGCACGAATGTTGTACAAGATGCCAGCACTTTCAATACATTCACAGCATATTTACAATGATAGATGTTGGGTCAAGGCAAAAGTCTGAATGAATTATTGTGTGATATTCCAATGTAATATAAACACTAGTCATTATAGAACAACAAGCATTTATTTTACGGTTCAGTGACAGAACCTCCACTCCAGTCAACATAACGTTAACAAGACAAGCCGACCACAAAAACCTTTGCCGTTTCAGCTTATTTTGAGAAAAAAAATGGTTTCGATTGCGACCCAGGAAAACTAAGCTACATCAGTAAACATACACTCACATGAAAATGTTGTATCCAACTGCAGAAAGTAACGTTAAATGATATCATAACATTACATGAAGGAAAATCTGTACAATTTAGCATAACTCTGAATCCGGTTAATTTTTTTCCCGTCAGTCTCAGTGGTCGAGTGCCTCGGCTCAGGGCACATTTCGTTTTAAAGCCGACACGAGGTCAAGCCTAAGACCATACTTTTTTAAAAGTTTATTTTTATTTTCACAAAGTAATATAAACCATGCAATTTTTACACTGTTTATCATTAAATAATCGAATGTTTTGTAGTGATTGTTTATTCACGACAAAAATTAAAATAATATTATACTACTGGGAATGTACAATTCCACAATTTAATATATTAATCTGATCTTTTAAGTTTTTTATTAACATTTATCCAGACAAACCACAGTTTGTCTTCATATGTATAATTATGATAATCTACTGAATAGTATGCAGTAAAAGAATTAATTTTCAATTTTAATCATTGCAATAAACACACATTACCAATTCGTACAATTCTTTCTTTGACAAAAGTTTTCATTGGTAATGTAGGTTTATTGCACTGATTAATTTAAAGATTAACCCCTTTGCTATATACTGTACAATAGTATATTATAATTTAAGCTGTGGTTTATCTGGATAAATGACAATAAAAAACTTACAAAATCAGCAGAAATTTTACATTCCCGGTAATATGTTATTTTCATTTCTGTCGCGAATAAATAATGACTACAAAACATTTGATATATCTAATGATAAACAGTGCATCGTATTGTAAAAATGGCTTGGTTTACATGTATATTACTTTGCAAAAAGATAACTAACAATAAACTTTTTCAAAAGTTTGGTGTTAGGCTTGAACCCGTATCGGTAGTAAAACCAGATGTGCGCTGAGCCGATACACTCGGCCACTGAGACTGACGGAAAAAGAATTAATCAGATTCAGGGTTATGCTAAATTGTACAGTTTTTCCTTAATGTAATGTTATGATATCATATAACGTTACTTTCTGCAGTTGGATTTTGTGTGTCTATATTTATTGATGTAGATTAGTTTTCTTGGGTCGCAATTGAAACAATTTTTCTCAAAATAAGCTGAAGTCGCAAAGGTTTTTGCAGCCGGCTTGTCTTGTTGACGTTGTCTGGTTCACTGGAGGTTCTCCCACTTCATTTTTCAACAAAGCTGGATTTTTGTGGAACCGTAAAATAAATTATTGTTCCTCTATTACAATCGGTGTTTGTAGGGCCTATTACATCGGAATACCACATAACTTATTCTGACGCTCGCTTCGACTCAACGTCTATCGTTGTAAACATGCTGTGAATGTATCGAGTGCTGGCATTCGCGTCTCTGACATCACATCACCATGTCATCACCTAGCTCATTAACTGTCAACTTTCCGCTGGAATCGCGATACAGATGGGTCTAAAATATGACTTAAACTATCAATGCATTTTTCTGTATTTTTTCATATTGCCAAATGTTATACAATGCTGTACTTTGTGTACACATGGAAAATGTTATACAATGCTGTACTTTGTGTACACATGGAAAATGTTATACAATGCTGTACTTTGTGTACACATGGAAAATGGAATTTAGTTGCTGCCTTGTTTTTAGTTCCTATAAATCAAACAATTGAATTCCAGAAATATTTTCATATAAACATTTACAAAACAAGGTTCTCTTCACTCAATGTGGAGTAAAATTCTAGTAAAACACAGAAACAACAATCTCTCATCCGACACAAATTCAAGTAGCGCCACGTCAGTTTGTGCGAATGCAACAGTCATACAGCAGACACTCAGCAGACACTCACTGTGGCCAGAGGTAGTAGTCATTCAGTTCAAGGTTGTCATCATAACCAAACTTGCGCAGCACGGTCCACGTTGTCTCGTGTCGGCCCCGCTGGATGAACAGGGTGTGAATAAATAGGAACCCTGCAACACAACACAGGCTCATTGACACCGGCTCTTTGACACAAACTCAATGACCCAACATCAAGTCAATGACACAGCACCAACTCAATGACACCGTCTCGATGACATGACACTGATTCATTGACACTGACTTAATGACATGACATACTCAATGACATAATACCGACTCAATGACACAACACCGACCCTCATCACAATCAATCTCTGAGATCAGAAATATACACATCATCCTAAAATGTTGGTATGAATAGAAACACAAGGACAGCGACCAAGAGATCTCATGCTGTCTCACAATAGCATGAGATCTCAAGGTTGTCACCCGACAAATACTGCTAAGGGTTGCTGCCATCCTGACAACCTACCACTGAGAGTGATGCCGTCCTGAGAGACGCCATCAGGAATGTGTTTCCTGACCACAGCTTTGACGTCCTCCAGCGCTTGAGGTTGCAGTGGCACGTTGAAACACCGGCGCTGGAACCAAACCACTTTCGTCACAGACATGTCCTCAACACCAGTGGGGGGCAGTCATAACCACCAACCGTTTGCCATTTAAAAAAATAAAAAACATACTCTTACCCATTACATTGGCCAAGAAGGCAAAATATTCATAATCCTACTTGATGCTTACCTGAAACCTGTATATTTCTTTGTCGTTTAATATTTGGTCATTGTCTTGATCACAAATCTGAAAGCAGACAACAAACTATTCCATAAAGAAGATCAACAGAGCTTCATTGCACGTCACAATCACAATAGGAAGCCAATTAAAAAGGTGATAACGAAAGTTATTATCAGTATCTAGAAAGATATTCCTACCACTGCAAGTTTCTCAATGTGATCCAGAAATAATGTGAAAACATAATAGATTAGACATTCATTTTGGCATATGATATTAGATCTATGTTCAGTCCTAACATCCATAATATGACTATTTTTCAGTGACTCGTACAGAGTTGAGTTTTAAATAGTTCACTTGGCAGTGAACTGTGCATTTGTTAGTGAACAAATATATACCGGGACTCACCTTAAATATCCTAGTTAATGCTGCCTTACACTTCACTGTCAGCTGCAACAAAGAAAACACAGTAATGCCAAGATCTTTGATAATACATGTACAGCTGAATAACAATACGAAGACATTCAATATATAGCACCATTAAAATGTTCACCGCTGTTGTACACTTTTAAGATAGTGATATTGGCAGAAACAAATAATTTTGTGTATCATAATCATCAGAGTTTGTAACTAAGAACAGAAAGTTTGTAAACTATGTACTTGAGAGTGTACCTGTTGATGGAGGTACTAGGGGGGGTTGTACCTGTTTAGAGTCGGGTATGTAGAGGGGTGCAGTAGGGTGGAGCACGGCCTTCTGGGCATAGTAGAACACTTCACTGATGTTCTTGAGGGTCTTGGCAGAACACTGCAAACACACAACATGAAGTAGAACACTGTAAACACACAACGTGAAGTAGAACACTGCAAACACACAACACAAAGTAAAACACTACAAACATACAACATGAAGTAGAACACTGCAAACACACAACATGAAGTAGAACACTACTAACACACGACATGAAGTAGAACACTGCAAACATACAACATGAAGTAGAACACTACAAACACACGACATGAAGTAGAACACTGCAAACACACATCATGAAGTAGAACACTGCAAACACATAAAATTAAGTAGAAGAACACTGCAAACACACAACATGAAGTAGAACATTACAAACACATAAAATTAAGTAGAACACTACAAACACACAACATGAAGTAGAACACTGCAAACACACAACACAAAGTAGAACACTACAAACACACAACATGAAGTAGAACACTGCAAACACACAACGTGAAGTAGAACACTGCAAACACACAACACAAAGTAGAACACTACAAACACACAACATGAAGTAGAACACTGCAAACACACAACGTGAAGTAGAACACTGCAAACACACAACACAAAGTAGAACACTACAAACACACAACATGAAGTAGAACACTGCAAACACACAACGTGAAGTAGAACACTACAAACACACAACATAAAGTAGAACACTACAAACACACATGAAGTAGAACACTACAAAACACACAACATCAAGTAGAACACTGCAAACACACAACATGAAGTAGAACACTACAAACACACAACATGAAGTAGAACACTGCAAACACACAACATGAAGTAGAACACTACAAACACATAAAATTAAGTAGAACACCACAAACATACAATATGAAGTAGAACACTGCAAACACACAACATGAAGTAGAACACTGCAAACACACAACGTGAAGTAGAACACTACAAACACACAACATAAAGTAGAACACTACAAACACACATGAAGTAGAACACTACCAACACACAACATCAAGTAGAACACTGCAAACACACAACATGAAGTAGAACACTACAAACACACAACATGAAGTAGAACACTGCAAACACACAACGTGAAGTAGAACACTACAAACACACATGAAGTAGAACACTACAAACACACAACATCAAGTAGAACACTGCAAACACACAACATCAAGTAGAACACTACAAACACACAACATCAAGTAGAACACTACAAACACACAACATGAAGTAGAACACTGCAAACACACAACGTGAAGTAGAACACTGCAAACACACAACACAAAGTAGAACACTACAAACACACAACATGAAGTAGAACACTGCAAACACACAACGTGAAGTAGAACACTACAAACACACAACATAAAGTAGAACACTACAAACACACATGAAGTAGAACACTACAAACACACATGAAGTAGAACACTACAAAACACACAACATCAAGTAGAACACTGCAAACACACAACATCAAGTAGAACACTACAAACACACAACACGAAGTAGAACACTGCAAACACACAACATGAAGTAGAACACTACAAACACATAAAATTAAGTAGAACACCACAAACATACAATATGAAGTAGAACACTGCAAACACACAACATGAAATAGAACACTGCAAACACACAACGTGAAGTAGAACACTACAAACACACAACATAAAGTAGAACACTACAAACACACATGAAGTAGAACACTACCAACACACATCAAGTAGAACACTGCAAACACACAACATGAAGTAGAACACTACAAACACACAACATGAAGTAGAACACTGCAAACACACGTGAAGTAGAACACTACAAACACACATGAAGTAGAACACTACAAACACACATCAAGTAGAACACTGCAAACACACAACATGAAGTAGAACACTACAAACACACAACATGAAGTAGAACACTGCAAACACACAACATGAAGTAGAACACTGCAAACTGACATGATCTGAACACTGCAAATGGCCCAGATGCTCTGAACTATTTCAAACTTTACATGACAAAGGAATTGTGTTTTAAATCTGTAACAAAGGCATTGATATCTTGATTTTTTTTACAATTATGTTTAGACATGCATGCCGATTCCAAAAAACAATTTTATATATTCCGACAGTAGTACAACTATTACAAACAAGATAACATATTTTAACGTGTGTTAGGTGAGGCAGATCACTCTGTCCAACCAAAAACAGTGTTTCTAAAACACCTTGCAGTTTTCTTTTCTGTTAGCGGTTATCAACAAATCATTTAATACTCACAAGCAGAATAATCTTGAAATGGGCTGCAGCAAAATGAAATATGTTGTAGCGACCGTACAAAAACTTGATTTTACCAAAAAATTCCATGTTAGCTTAAGGTGTTTGCCAAGCAAGCGTTATAGCTACGAATAGTAATTTCTAAAGAGTACATGCATGGCAGCCATGTACCTCAACACACGTCTCCTCTTCTAAAGAGTACATGCATGGCAGCCACCTACCTCAACACACGTCTCCACTTCTAAAGAGTACATGCATGGCAGCCACCTACCTCTACACACGTCTCCATTTCTAAAGAGTACATGCATGGCAGCCACCTACCTCAACACACGTCTCCACTTCTAAAGAGTACATGCATGGCAGCCACCTACCTCTACACACGTCTCCATTTCTAAAGAGTACATGCATGGCAGCCACCTACCTCAACACACGTCTCCACTTCTAAAGAGTACATGCATGGCAGCCACCTACCTCAACACACGTCTCCACTTCTAAAGAGTACGTGCATGGCAGCCACCTACCTCAACACACGTCTCCATTTCTAAAGAGTACATGCATGGCAGCCACCTACCTCAACACACGTCTCCACTTCTAAAGAGTACATGCATGGCAGCCACCTACCTCAACACACGTCTCCTCTTCTAAAGAGTACATGCATGGCAGCCACCTACCTCAACACACGTCTCCACTTCTAAAGAGTACATGCATGGCAGCCACCTACCTCAACACACGTCTCCACTTCTAAAGAGTACATGCATGGCAGCCACCTACCTCAACACACGTCTCCACTTCTAAAGAGTACGTGCATGGCAGACACCTACCTCTACACACGTCTCCACTTCTAAAGAGTACATGCATGGCAGCCACCTACCTCTACACACGTCTCCATTTCTAAAGAGTACATGCATGGCAGCCACCTACCTCAACACACGTCTCCACTTCTAAAGAGTACATGCATGGCAGCCACCTACCTCTACACACGTCTCCATTTCTAAAGAGTACATGCATGGCAGCCACCTACCTCAACACACGTCTCCACTTCTAAAGAGTACATGCATGGCAGCCACCTACCTCAACACACGTCTCCACTTCTAAAGAGTACATGCATGGCAGCCACCTACCTCAACACACGTCTCCTCTTCTAAAGAGTACATGCATGGCAGACACCTACCTCTACACACGTCTCCACTTCTAAAGAGTACATGCATGGCAGCCATCTACCTCAACACACGTCTCCACTTCTAAAGAGTACGTGCATGGCAGCCACCTACCTCAACACACGTCTCCACTTCTAAAGAGTACATGCATGGCAGCCACCTACCTCAACACACGTCTCCTCTTCTAAAGAGTACATGCATGGCAGCCACCTACCTCAACACACGTCTCCACTTCTAAAGAGTACATGCATGGCAGCCACCTACCTCAACACACGTCTCCACTTCTAAAGAGTACGTGCATGGCAGCCACCTACCTCAACACAAGTCTCCACTTCTAAAGAGTACATGCATGGCAGCCACCTACCTCAACACACGTCTCCACTTCTAAAGAGTACGTGCATGGCAGCCACCTACCTCAACACACGTCTCCACTTCTAAAGAGTACGTGCATGGCAGCCACCTACCTCAACACACGTCTCCACTTCTAAAGAGTACATGCAAGGCAGCCACCTACCTCAACACACGTCTCCACTTCTAAAGAGTACGTGCATGGCAGCCACCTACCTCTACACACGTCTCCACTTCTAAAGAGTACATGCATGGCAGCCACCTACCTCAACACACGTCTCCACTTCTAAAGAGTACGTGCATGGCAGCCACCTACCTCTACACACGTCTCCACTTCTAAAGAGTACATGCATGGCAGCCACCTACCTCAACACACGTCTCCACTTCTAAAGAGTACGTGCATGGCAGCCACCTACCTCAACACACGTCTCCTCTTCTAAAGAGTACGTGCATGGCAGACACCTACCTCTACACACGTCTCCACTTCTAAAGAGTACGTGCATGGCAGCCACCTACCTCAACACACGTCTCCACTTCTAAAGAGTACGTGCATGGCAGCCACCTACCTCAACACACGTCTCCACTTCTAAAGAGTACATGCATGGCAGCCACCTACCTCAACACAAGTCTCCACTTCTAAAGAGTACATGCATGGCAGCCACCTACCTCAACACAAGTCTCCACTTCTAAAGAGTACATGCATGGCAGCCACCTACCTCAACACAAGTCTCCACTTCTAAAGAGTACATGCATGGCAGCCACCTACCTCAACACACGTCTCCACTTCTAAAGAGTACATGCATGGCAGCCACCTACCTCTACACACGTCTCCACTTCTAAAGAGTACATGCATGGCAGCCACCTACCTCAACACAAGTCTCCACTTCTAAAGAGTACATGCATGGCAGCCACCTACCTCAACACAAGTCTCCACTTCTAAAGAGTACATGCATGGCAGCCACCTACCTCAACACACGTCTCCACTTCTAAAGAGTACGTGCATGGCAGCCACCTACCTCAACACACGTCTCCACTTCTAAAGAGTACATGCATGGCAGCCACCTACCTCAACACACGTCTCCACTTCTAAAGAGTACATGCATGGCAGCCACCTACCTCAACACACGTCTCCTCTTCTAAAGAGTACATGCATGGCAGCCACCTACCTCAACACACGTCTCCACTTCTAAAGAGTACGGGCATGGCAGCCACCTACCTCAACACACGTCTCCACTTCTGCGTACTGGTTCATTATGGGCAAGATGCTCTGGCAACACAAGGCATTTGCCAGACATTAGTTACGCGACTAACAATTATCAAAGCAAGAATTAAATTCTTCTTCTTCTGGATAAAGTGGTAGCCCCGACTTCCAGGTAATGTCCCACAGGTTTAAAAACTCTATAATGACAAAAAGCATCAACACTGCTGAATTTTAACAACTTTGTCAATTGCTAAATTAATGGCTACATTCACTGGCCTTTACCACTTTTTACTTCTACAATATAAATTGCTATTTGATTAAGGTTTTCCACATATTCTAGTTTCTATTCAGCACCCAGCATCAATTGATTATTAGATTGACATAACTTATGCAATACGGAAATAGCAAATTTTAACATATATATTCTTCGGGTGTTGAAACAAGAATTCTGATAAAGCACACTACGACAGGAACCTTGCTACTAGGGAGACGCATGTGTCCACCTACCTCCATGCTGCTGATCTCAAGCAGGTCCGACTTATTGCCCACAAGAATGACTGGCTTGACGGTGTCGGACCGGTGCACATGGCGTATGATGGGCAGCCAGTAGCTGGTGATCTGAGCAAGACAGGCACAACGTCATCACTTGAGAAACAGATACTACCGCTGACACTCACTATAAGGACCATGCTGGGACCTCATCAAACTGGTCCTTATATCCAATGTTCCTTACATTGTGGGTATATAAAAATGCATAGGTCAGAATACGAATTTCAGTTGTTCCTTTTAAACGGATGTTTCATACATAAGTGATACAGTGAGCGTATATTGAATATCCACATACATGCCAAACAATGACGAGATGTTCATAACAAACGTTTTGTAATTAGAATCATATTTAGTACGTGGATTCATATCATAAAATTCAAATGTTTACAAAAAACAGCCAGCTAATATTTTACTACGCAACAGCATAGATAGGTTTGTGACAGATTGTCGGTTAAACAAAACGAGATTGTCAAAATGCAACTGAAGTGACAAACAAGGAGTACATGCACTTACCCGCTCTATCGTTGCATCATCATCAACGGCATAGACGATACATATGACATGTGCCTACAAGAAGACATTCAGCCTTTACAAGCAGTCTTAGCAACCCATGTCGCATCAGTCATGAGTTTGGCCAAACCGACTGATGTTTGTGGACGACCAATGTGTGGGAAACTTGATCGCTAGGTGGCAGCACTAGTGCAACACATCCGCGACTGTTGTCGCAAACATGCAACATATTCAATTTAACAGGATCAAGATATATATAAGCATATATTCGGAAGAATCATTCCAGGAAAATTATTCAATGGCTCTGTCATGTCTATATATGTGGCTTTAATTATTTGAAACTAAAGAGAAAATATATGGCACCTTTAATATGTTGGTGTGGTATGTGTGAATGATCGAAGGGGTGTACCCATGCATGAAGAACTATGTACCTAGCCACCTATTTGTGGCAGCTTAAAGGAAATAAAAAAAACCTATAGCTTGAATTCATATCATGTTACATCCTGCTGTATATTTTCATTTCCACCAGGAAAAAGATTAATAAGAATTCAATAAATTAATAATTCCACATTATACGCTGTGCAACTGGCCTTCTTCGAATATGCATATTTTGGGTGAACTTTTCGGTATGCCTATATGTGACTGTCACAGTTGACATATACTCGCATCAGGCCGACTCTTTCCATGCATTCAGAGCATGTTTACAAGGATAGCTTTTGGGTCAAAACGAGCGCCAGAATGAGTTATTGTGCGATATTCCGATGTAACAGAAACACTAGTGATCACTGGAAGGAGCCACTTACACTGCGACAGAGTTAGTGTATTAGTATACAGATGAAGCAGAACTGACCTTCTGTATTTCCTCTGACAGTTGATCTTCATCCTGCTCTTGGGCTAACAACAAAAATACCAACATTGAATCACTTCCCTGGGGCAACATGGTTTACGACTTTAGGCAGGCGGGCATTTGAGCATTCTCTAAACTACTAAAAGATTTTTTTTTGGAGTGTGCCAAGGTTCACTGCACAGCAATATGGTGAGGTTCTACTTGGAAGATTGTCAACATTAAATGGTTCTGTTAGCAATACTTTAAATTAATAAAGTTCTGCAAAGATTTCACCTAACATGTCTTTAAACGGATATGTATAAAAAGATATTTCTGGTATTTTGACAGCTAGAATTTGTATCGGGTAGCAGATTCATATTTTTCTTGGTGCTTAATAAAGTATCATATATAAATGATGCATTTTCAGGCCTTGACATTAATACTGGCCTGCTGACCATGCGCTTTTTTTAGGCTGTTGGACCAGTTCGAGCCAGCAGTTTTCATATTTTATTCGCCCGCTGGGCCACTGGTTTTAATCTGATTGACCACCATCATCGGCAACTAAAACTCAGCCATGTGTATACGATGACATGTATGCACTGCCAAACTCATTTGTATCCACCCGCGTGATTGGCGAATGGCGGGGGTCATTAATTATTCACCCAATAAGCGGTTTTGTTACATGTTGGCTATGGATGGCAGGCAATCTCTACTGCCGTTTGCATGATAAAACGCTAGTGATATAATATTCCATAATGGAAAGGCATCAAGGAAATTGTTTATCCTGTCATACATTTGACAGCATTGCTAAAGACCCTGGCTGCAGCAGTGGATCTTGTAATACAACTGTGCCTTGGGTGGAACAAGACTAGTGTTTCCCCTGGTATATAACAAGCGAGGCGGACCGCCTCGCCGTTTTTCTATGCCACGTCGTCCAAAATATGCCGAAATTGTCGCCTCGTAGCTATGTGATACGCATATTTTTGTTCGTTCTTTCGCGATATATTCAGCGTCAGCGAGCGGCGCGAAATGACATCACAAAGTCACTTATATTCCTGCAAAATCACAGATTTGCAGCAACACCGTTTAGTCGTCTTAACGTCGCTCAGAGCAGTTAGTATTTAACTCCATTGGACAATGTGAAAGATATCACTTGTCAGTTGTCCAATCAAGGAATATTACTGCGGGATCCCCGGTGTCTCCAATGGTGACACCTTGTGGGGTTTTGACATACTAGAAATCTACACATTCATGTAAAATGGCGCCTAAACGGTAACTTGCGTTTTGGTTTATGACGATGGTGGGAATGAAAACCATGCAGGCGGATGGCACTACGTCACTTGTGTCGAATCCGGACTCTTTTGAAGCCCAAATAAAAACTATGCATCCTAATCACTAATCGCCTCTTGTATTGAATCCGGACCCTGTTGAAGCTCAAATAGCGACCCGGTTTGCACTAGTCTGTGCCGCTGTGGCCGTGCGTTACCGCACAGCGCAAGTAACATGAGACATACAGTATACAACAGCGTATGTTGATACAAACCGGGACGCTATTTATGCCTCAAATGGACGTAAGACGCAATATACTTAAAGGTAAATATGCCTAGGATAATGTTGAATGATGGAACTACTGTGTATCTCACTGAGGTATCAAAGTTAAGCAAAACTCAAGTTATAACGGCAAAACCAAAGTGGGTCCGGATTTGATGCAAATGCCCACAAGTCTATTCAACTAATAACATGTTCTATGCGGTTTTGTTTTAGCAAAATAAGGAATGTGATTCGTAAGATATCTTTGTGCTAAATACACTGTATATAATACATATTTCGACAAAGTTGTGCAAACAAACTTTTAGGAAAGTTGATTTGAGTTAAATATTTACGAATATAAACCACCGAAGTTCACATCTCATAAAAAATGCCTACTATCCAAAACCATGCATACTAACGGGTTACCAATAACTTGGGTTAGACAATTATATGTTTGCACAGTAAAGGCCCTTTTACACGAACAACTAGTTGGCGGACTAGTTGGCCAACTTGGTGTTGCCCAACTAGTCCGACAACTTTTACGTGTGCATTTACACGTGACATGTCCCGACACAGCGAACAACTGCGACCTTGACCTCGACTGCGACTGCTTACGATTTGGAGCTCGCGGGTAACGCTTACAGTTCTCATATGTTATTTATTTCGCTTCAAACCATTGCCTGCAGTACCTGGTAGTCTAGCCTAGGCTAGGGTCGCCAAGCTAGGCGTTCATTAACTTCAACAGATAGTGCATCGAGTGATCGACCCGCATGGTCCTGGGACTCGGGTCGGGACAGCAGTAAATATCGCAACAAATTTACGTAAAATCTAAAATACACAGTACTTTGTTGTGCTAAGGACATCGCAGTCTTCTACTATTCGTCGTTGTTTTGTCATGCATGTGTAGATCCTAGAGTGTATATTTCGCAAACTTTTATTATGTTCGTTATTCCGATCGAAGTGGAAGAAAAAATGGCGGACGAAATGTTTACAAGTATATGAACCCGCCGTTGACCTATCGACGTCATCACCATATTGCGCGCTGGTTGGATAATTAGGCACAACTCCGAACAACTAGTCGGTCAGATTGGAGCTAGCCCCAATTCGGACGACTCTGTCGACGCCGTGACAAATCGTGCCTAAACCAATGCGTACACGAGCAACTAGTTGCCGGACTAGTTGGGCAACACCAAGTTGGCCAACTAGTCCGCCAACTAGTTGTTCGTGTAAAAGGGCCTTTATTGGATATACTAAACAACTTATACTGTTTTATAAAAAGGACACAATTTGAGAAACGTTCTTGCGATTAATAGAAACATACTTTTGTGGCATTCCAGAAATGACTGTTTAATTAATTGTATAGCATTCTAGCAACAAATAAAATATAATCTTTTGAACATAAACCACCAATTTATGTGCTCGACTGAACAGGTCTGCCAGGGAGTAAAGTGTAAACTGCTTTGAGCAGTCATGCGCTATATAAGAACTTACATTTAACTTTTTTACTGACTCTGTCAGCGAGGTAACAAGGCCTAGGGTTAGTGCAAGAAAAAAATAACCACAACTAAGTACCAGTGGTCAAGTGGAAACCACACCTCTACAGAGTACCAGTGGAAAATGGAAACCACACCTCAACACGATGAAACAGTCATGATTACTGACTTTTATCAATCATGATTACTACATTTACAAGTAGTGTCTTGTTGTTTTATATCTTCCCCTCTATATTCAAGAGTAAAGGTTAAGACGTACCTCAGAATGCACCATTTTAAAGCTAGTTTTAAAAAATCTCTGAGGAAGCATGCCCCCGGACCCCCCTAGCAATGCTTCGCGCCTGCGGCGCTCGCGTACCCAACCCCTACCACCTCGCCCATAATTTTACCCAGGAGAAACACTGGAGACTAATGACTCTGGACAGCGTTCACATTGTCGCACACCAACGCGTTGTTTACATCAGCATCGGTCATCGCCAGTCATAATGATAATGTTATACACATGGTATCAGCATTCAGATGCACATTTATCATGGTATAACGTGCCTGATCCTGGTAATACCGGCCTTAGAATTAAGCCTCAGGCACAGCCAAAACCAATACATGCTTTTGATGTGCTGAGGACAGCCAGCTAATGTATCAAGCCGCCAGATGGAAATAGGTCACCGACGTCTCAGATGTTGCATTAATAGCAGACTGCAGAGTGATACTATGTTTAAAAATCTTCATTTATTTGATGTAACTTTGTGTTATCACTTCTTATAGTTGCTACCATAATTTTGTAAACGATGTGCACAAGTAAGAACTTTGGAGAAGTCAGCATGACGCCGGTCCAAGCAAACCTTAGATTTTGTGGACTCCTTGTGAAGCAACCAATAGGCACCTCGGTATCAACATACTTTTTTTAGAAAATCCTGGCCAGTAACTTTTAAAATCTACTGGCCCCCGGAGCCAGTGGATACAAAACCTTAATGTCAAGGTCTAATTTTCCTAATTATGTTGTAAGAACTTCTAGGGTTGGCTACATATAGCAAGGTCTGTTGGGTTACCGTAAATACTGATATTGTTTTAGAATGTCTAACGAAGCACGAAAACAATTAGACGTGATACTGACAGGAGTAGTCTACGAGGTGTGTCGGCACTTTCTCCGGGGTGACATCTGCTGGAATTGTAATCTCTTCTGCCTTGGCTGGAACCTGCGAATAAGATCGCACAACACATCATTTTGTACCTCAACTGGATGTAAACAAATCACTTGGCCCTTTTTTCAAAGTTTCAGTCTACTTTTACTAATATTGTAATTGCAACAACTTTTGGTCATTTAAAAAACTGCACTGAACATTTATACTAATTACTATTTAAAAAATACAAACCGTAGCCTTATTGAAATAAACTTATCTCCCTGCCTCTCTAACATTGCGTAGTTTAAAGGAAAACAAAAGGCAACATTTTGGTGTTAAGCATCTAAAAGAGTGAATACAAACTAACAATTTCCAACTACAATCAAATTTTTAACGTCAGCGGTTTACACTGTCGTAACTTTTCTGCGTACTATTTGTTCCCAACTCCGTTAGGTGGCGCTATGGTAAGTTTACAAATTAAACTATGTGCGCATGCGCTGTGACTGTGTAAATAAGATGGCTTTCCAATTCTTCGGAAGACAACGAAAACCAAATCGATTTCAAAGCAGCTGGTTACCGGTTTGAACCACAAAAACAATGGAAGATACGGCAGAGGCGGGTGCCGGTGGGCAGTCGAAATGTCGAGGCGCATACCATGCCGAGATTAAATTGACTGGTGTCGGTGCGGAAAATGCCGCAGCGATCTCCTTGTTGTTCAGGAACAAGAAGTTGAGAACTGAATATGTCTGCTGCCAGGAGGCGGTTGCTACTCGTCAGCAACGCTGTTGGTGAAGGTAATTATTAATCTGTTTAGTTTATTGTTTAAATAACCGATGAGCCTAAGTTCCAGGCTGCATATGAACAGCGACAGATGATCGCTCGGGCCGGGATACGTCACTTGTCTTACATTTGGGATTGGTTGACGTTTAACGTTAGATCTCGCTCTCAGTGCCACTGCACTCAGTGTTTGAACTTTGACATGTCCATTTTCTAATACCACCCATGGCTGTACCTTCACTTTTTTAAAGAAATGTAGTTGAATGGTTCCATGATTCATATGAACCAAAATTGTACAGGTCAGAGCTATGATAGAGTATGAACAATATGTGGCAGTACTACTTTTTAAACACATGTGACATGGCAGGTAGATAGATTATTTTTAACTTTATGCATGCTGCAATTTTTCGGCCAAAAGTTTACAACTGGCTCTTATGAATAAAATGTACCTTGAACATTTTTCAGCCAGAGCCCCCATTTGTTTTGGTGACAAAGAAAATGACTACCGTTTTGTGCGAATATTGACACATTTCAAAACGGCCTTCCTTAATCTGCATGATATTTCTATGGACCCAGGTATAATACTGGGATGAATACAGTTAGAGGATCGTGATGCATTCTTTGTGAAATTTGTTCAGAATAATAATCCATGTTTGCTTAACATTCGTGTAAAACTATTATTTAAAAGCTTAATTCTTTGTTACAGGTGGATTGCTGTGCATTACAAAGAGCAGGGGATTTAGAATTCTTTGTTTGGAGCAGGTGATGCTGCAGAATGGGAATTACGCCATCCAACAAACAAGTACGTATATATGTGCATGCATTGTTACAAGACCAGTGAAATGTGTTGTAAAATATTTATTGAAATGTATTAATAATGAACACAATACAACATCATAGTAGCACTAGCAATACAAATATATATAGATAATGTTATCAGCAATCTCATGCCTGATGCCCAAATTATTAACAATCTTCCAGGGAAATTACTTAGTGGACTTACCATACCTCATCTACCATCCACATGCTAAGCAAATTCACATCATTGAACTGACTACCATTGGAACCTAACATCAAGAAAGATCATGTATTCAAAACTAACAAGTATGTCGCACTAATCCATAATGTAAACAATAACGGAATAAAATCAGAATTAACATGCATTGAAAAAGGTTGCAGAGGCTATGTATCTGAACCCAACAAATCTAAGACTGACAACCTCCTTAAAATCTCTTGGAATAAAACCACCAACAAAACAATTAATTCAATCGTATGCTTGTTTAAACTAGCCCGGCTAACGTCATTCACCCTTTCTAAATGTAAAGACGAACCACACTGGTTTGACCCAAGACTAATTTAAATATGATGACCATCACCCTAATATGACAATAATTGCAAAATAAAATTCCCCTCAACAGCAAGTAATCCTACAAAAATGTGTTCATTTTCAATATGACGTACCTTAACCATTGGTCATTATTTACCTAAGCCTGCTACAATATACTACTATACATAGTTATTTACTGTATTCACACATGTACTTGGGTTATCGTTTCACACTTTATTGTATTCTACTGTAAGAATAAAGTGATACTTTCTCATTACACAACAAATTATAATGGTTCCACTTAAGTTATCATAACGTATAGATACAGTGTTTGTTGCACCGTCATAATTTGTTCTGTAGTGCAAAATTATCAATATTTGCCTTATTCCAGAAGAGCACATGTTTAATGGTAAACAATTTATATAAAGGAATGGTGTTGTTATAGAACCGATTTTTATATGTCATTTATTTACAATGTCAGATGTTTATTTGAGCCTAATTTATTTCAGGTCTCTCAGGTGGGCTGCATACATACAGTTTACCTGGTGGATCCATGGCAAGCTGGGACGGAGGGTACATAGAGTTCTACCAGCATGCGCCAGCCATGGAATAAGATGCAGGTTCCCTGCCCCCGATGGGGGACAACACGAGGGATACCACGCTGGACTTGAAAACTAAACTAGACAATGTGCATGTGACCTATGAAGGTGTAGGTTGGTGGTGGCAGTATTTACTGTTTCTTTACAAATTGACTGACTCTTGCTGCCAGCAGATCCTCCTTCTCTGGTTTTGGGACATCTGCCCCAGTGACTGTGATCGCATGCAGTGTGATATATCTTTATAAACCCATCTGTCACTCGATCCGTGAGCATTTGTAGGTGGGTACGTGGGTTCACCTGCTGTGGTCTGTTATGCAGCACCCATTGCTTGCGTCTTTTGGACCACATGACACCAGTCTCAACAGGTTTGTCTGGGCTGGGACGTGGTCGGTAGTTCCACGCCAGAGCAGACAGCATCAATCTAGCTTTCATTCCTACAGTGAATAATAGTGCATGCAGTATTCTAATAACATGTCTGCAAACAACTGATGTAACACACCAGTCTATATGTTGTTAGTAAGCAGCTGTTATTTACCTTATGACTGTAGCATTCAGTGAACTTTAAAGTGCTTTTCCTGTGTAAAGTGTTGGTTGTTTTTAGTAACAATACAATGGCCAATCATGGTAATCATACTGGTACATTAGTAAACCGATACTGATCCTTACAAATAAGGCATTCCATCATCACATAATTTATTATAACTTATTTTTTCTTCTTAATTTCTGTATCTACTGTATATACAGTCACTGTATTTTGATATCATGTTTTTATTTTATATTTCTTTAATAAAATTGGTGATAATGACACAAGTGCTCTTATTTATTTCATTACAGACAATTGCATTCTGGAATGATACAGAATGGACACTATCCATCTGTGGATTATTCGCCCCCTCACATCTGAGTAACTAAACTACTGAAAAGTTGGTCATCAGGAACTTTGACTATGTAACATTTTTGGTCCCATTCATAAGTCGGTGGTCCACATATTAACACATAACATGTAAACAGCATTTACAGTATCACTTTTTTTTTGAAGTCTGAATGAACACATTTACTGATAAGGTAGTAGTCATGCTGGATGGTACTTTTGAGTAGCCATCCAGAAAAAAACGAGTTGGATGCCTATGAAATGCAGTAATTTCGAAAACTTATTATAATGTTAGTTATGCATAGGAGCTAATTTAGTGTATTTGGGATTCAAGTCGGTGACTGGAATTCACCTTACACAACTTGGGTCGTGGTCCCTACTCATCATTTACTCATTGCAAATCTAAAGGTTACTTGTTGCTTTGGACATGCCTCAGGTATAAAATGAATACATATCAAGTTTGCTACTTACTCCAGCAACTGTGCGTCACCGTTGCATGTTGCACAACACCACCACAGATGGTTTGATACATTATGTATCCAATGAAGGAGGTCCTCGCATCCCTTGCCTCGGACCTTCGCAGTAAACTTGCGGTTGATGCCTTTCCCCATGTGCCACATCATGTTGGTGATCAAGCTGAAATGCAAATTACAATAATTTATATTTTTGATCCAAATTCAAGATATTTTCACAACAGCTGTTACCTGTTTTTGCTGTTAGTGTACAAAAAAAACAAGTTAATGAAGATGTATGCACATAGTATATTATTAAAGATATTTCAACAATATATGATTATTGAGTGATGCCAGTATTTTTATAATACAAACATGGTGTATCTGGTGAGCTCATTGATAACTATATTTGGATCACATAATTACTCCCAGAGATATCCTTCCAAATGCAGAATTTAAATGTTTTTTAAAGAAAATGGCCATAAAATGTGGCATAATGGATACAAATTACTTGATATTGGCACCCTTATTCCATGGATAAGAGTGGTTTAAAGGTATGTAATTGTTATAAAATTATATCTATTCACAGTAAACATAATAAGCTATCATAATCTGGCATAAAACAAACAATTTTGTATTTTTTCCAAAAAAACCCACGTTCACCTGGGTTGTATCCCCTTAACTAAAATTGAGTAACATTATGGAATTTTACTAAATACAAATGAAGCCATTTTAAACGTTTTACAATAGAGTATATAGTGGTATTCTTCGTCACATAAACAGTAGTCACACATAATTATATACGAAGTCCAATTATATAACATCATGACATAAATAATAGGCCAAACATTTTGATATATGACAATGTCTAAAGCAATATTATTGAATGCAGAACGTATTTTTGTTCATTTAACACAAAGTACAGTAAGTTTTGCAATGTTATTATAAACGACAATCATTCCAGCCCATGTTAATCCGTCACTGTAATATCGCTCACGCGACTTGATTGCCGTTAACTTTTGCTATTCGGCCATCTTCTACAGTCTAAACTCTTTGTGGTGCAATATAGTACATTCTGGTATTGTTCTGGCTTGGCTCCAGCATATCTTGCATCTCAAATGTCAACAGATTTTAATTGGATACCAAGTAACTCGGTACTAACCTTCTTGCGATCGATTTCGCAGCGGAGGCGCGTTTGACCGAAAATATGCGTCGCTTCGACGGCCGAGGTCCGTGACTAAATATCGTAGGCACTGCACCTGGCTTCAAACATCGACGTCGGCGACGTTTTGTCGGATCTTGTGTCATTAACTGACGATATAGATTTCCTTCGAAGCACATTTCTTCAAAATGATCTGAACATAGTGCGTTGTATTTCGAAGGCTTCCAACTAGCCCGTCCACAGTTGTGAATCCACTATTTCACTTCTGCCTCGTTTCAAAGGGAAACAAAAAAGACAGCTCCTTATCCTTCGCTGTACTATTGTTACAACCGTATGTAGAGCAGTGTGGCATATTGCAAGTCACGTTTTCACTGTAAGCTCAATTTATACTAATGTATCGAACCGCATCCCATGAACATGAACCAACTACGCGAACAACACAAGACAGTGTGTCGTACACAGCAAAACTAATGCTGCTCGTTTATTGGTTGCTTTCGGCCAAATGAACGCGTCATCAGTAAGATGGCAGTCTACATGTTATCGCAGATTTCGTTAGAATCTTCCACTTTAAGACTACATTCCGAGTAAACCACTGAACTGAAAATGTTGATTGTAGATGCAAATGGTTAGTTTGTGCTAAATCTTTTAGGTGCTTAACACCACAGCGTTCCCTTTTGTTTTCCTTTAAATATGCAGGCAATATGAAACCACACAGTATAAATCAAACAGATTTAGGTCAATATTTACACACATGTTCAAATCATAAAGAATGACATGCACAATCTTTTTAAACTGAAAGACTACTTAGCGTACCTCTTCTGGAAATTCTTCACTCACTAAAGATAGGATCAGTGATGTTTTCCCCACATCAGCTGCAAAAAGAAATGTTCAGTGATCTTGGTGTTTAACAATATGAAAGGCATATTGTAATAACTGGAAATTATCGAAATACTTGAGGTACTGTGTGTACATAATACAGTGGCGGGTACAACTCAACTGATTCTAGTACAGTATCCCCTCTCTCTTACAATACACCTTCACCAACGGATGCAAAGATCAGCACAGTTGCTAAATGCTGTACAAAGTGTTTTTGTTACTTAAACAACCCTTCACCGGAAGTCACCTGGCTAATGCAGCCAACCTTACGTGCAGTAATATTCTTCTGTTCCAGCCACTTGGTAAGTCACACCATTTTATTAATAGATAAAAAAAAATGTAAAACATCAAACTGCAATAGTTTCCTACCACTGTTTAGCCAACAGTGCTACCTGGGTGTAGTCGGTATGAATGATGTATGAGATACATGTCATTACCCATTACAAGTCAAGATTGGATTTTTTAAATCATCTCTTACAATACAAGTTACAAAAACAAAACTGCAAAAGGAATAACGGAAAAGTTAATGCGCCTAAACTATGCATACTTGTTTCTGAAACGGTAAACGCGTAAATCCATTTTACGAGAGGGCCTAGTCCTAGAATTCGACAATCGGCGGTAGACTAGTCTAGTCTCTAGACCCACGATAGTGATACTGCCAGATGATGCCATCCTCGTGAGGGGTTCCCTCGTGAGACATGACATGTCAGAATTGTGTTACGGCGCCCGCTGAATTCATAGAATAAACGGATTAATGCAACGAATGTAACCGCAAACTTATACTTACGTTCACCAACCAACAAAATGCGTACGTCACGTCTCATTTTGTTGGCGGTAACACGAACCCTGGACTGAAGATAAACCCTTCTTCAAAACCGAGTTTGAAAAGTGGGATCCATCGAGTTCAAGGGCAGAGAGGTTGGCTGGGGACGACACTACTTCAGCGCAGTTAGCCTGGACCAGAATGAGAAACGCATTGAATTTCCTCTGACCAACATCACAATATTACAATATTGTGACTTTGCTTCAGTTAGGGTGAAACGTAGTCTTGTAAATATACACCAACAAACATGTTCAACCCCGGATATGCAGAAGCAGCGCCTTACCAATACGCATGCTCCACCAGAAGGAGCCAATAAAAGCCACCGATACATTCTTTTAAAAAATTTCGAAACTGCCTCGCATTTCCTTACACCAGCTATTATCGCTCAATGTGGTCGACCACAAATAGCCCACGTTTGTATTTTGTGTTTCTTTGTAACTAATATACGTTCACTTTTACACACTTTTAGAGCAATAATATAAGTAATATATAATTGTCTTCCTGTAACAGTGTCAAAATATGTTAATGTATGTAGCCAGCAAAATATTATGTTTTTTTATTTCTTAGCCAGGAAACGCCCACCCACTATTTAAAAATAGGCACGTATTACACGTTATCAAAAAGGCACTTTATCAAGCAATTTATAATTATCATATAATAAAAGTTTCATTGAAATATGAAGTAAAAGTCGGTAAGGTACTTTTTGAAATATGACTTTGAAGAGATCAAATTTAAAGTGACATTAATTTTTTATTTCTTTGTAAAATGAAACTTTCTTACCGAACTTTGTATACGTAATATATTAATGCTCTTGTCACTCCTTAGGTTAGTAGTAATGTGCCAAATAATGAAGTCTGTTGATTGCGAACTCATGTCTCTATGGCCACTCAAACGAGTCATTTGCATGTCACAAAACGACCAGCTTGTCAGATGTTGATGACATCACCGGAATAGATTCCGCTGAGTGCGCCCTCTCCTTTAGCATGGCGTGTTTTAGCATGGCGTGTGTCGGTGTGGGCCTGTTGTTTTAGATTGCATGTACATAGAATTGCAATTGCAAAATTTAGTATTTTTTATATCACTGTAAAGATGATTGTATCTACTGATTTA
The DNA here is from genome assembly GCA_963995525.1 of Escarpia spicata. NCBI lineage: Eukaryota > Metazoa > Annelida > Polychaeta > Sabellida > Siboglinidae > Escarpia > Escarpia spicata. Next base: position 63,973,955 of record OZ023210.1, read on the forward strand.
TTGCTGGATACACACAGGAATTTTCGGTACTTTTTGATTTATTGTTTGAACATTGCAGATTCATTATATTGGCCGCTGTTTGACAGCTGTGTGGCAATCAACCAGCCAGCCGTATATATATTGCAGGATTAAGCATTTGCGATGTTCAAACAGCAAGAAGTCAAAAACTAAATCCAGTGTATATCCAGTAGCATATTTGTAGACAAGAAAAAAGTGCTAAATTTAATTAATGCAACTTTATGTACATGAAATTATATTAATGGATTTTTAAAATTTGCGATGTTCAAATGGCAATAACTAAAAAATAAAGACATTTCCTCTGTACATCCACAGACAGATTTGTAGTTAAAAGTATTATCGTTATGATGATATAAAAATATATAAAATTCTGCAAATGCAATTCTATGTACAGTTTGAAACAACATGCCACACCGCCGCAAGCCATGCTTAAGGATAGGGCACATTCAGTGACATCTACTCCAGACATCTACTCTAGTGATGTCACCAACAGTCACTAGATGTCGCAACAAACTGTGCAGTTCTAACATGTCCAGAAAAGCACTACAAAAAGAGGCTTTAAACAGGGTGATGAAGAGGGTTAAAGAATTATTTGAATAACAGGACACTGTTTTTATAGTATATTTAATTTAGATTAGGAATAAAAAGGTTCATTTCACTTAGTCTAACATATTTTTCAGATTGGCAGCCAGTCTCTTATATATAGGCACCAACATTTTGATGAGTTTTCTAAAACTAATAACAAATAGTTGTATACAATTTTTGTCATTGACATTTTGCACATTGATAGATTTGTTGTCCTAGATTTAAAATATGTCAAAATCAGCACTATTTTGTGAATCTTTGTTGTACTAATTTGCATGCTTTTCAGGGAAGTTAGTTAATTGCATTAATTTGTGAAATTATGTTGTTATGAATATACATTTTATTTAATGCACATTACAAATGAAAACTGTGGAACCCAACAATCACATGTCTACAAATTTTGTAGAAGGCAGGCCTGTGGTCAATTACATTGCAGTTTAATCTATTACTGTTACTTTGTTTCCTTCCTATTACTATTACATGTGAAGCAATTACTGTTACATTTTTCATCGGAATATTTTATGTTATATTGCAGTTAATGCACTGTATGCATAAATACAATAAGTACAATTGTTTGACCCACAGTCTCAAGTTAAACAAGGCAGGTGAATAAAAAATCTAACTTGCCATTTATTGATACCCTGCCCAAAGAATTTGAAATAATATTTGAGAATGTCAAGTACTTTCATCATCATTAGGGAAGTATTATAAAGTATACAAAATCATGAATATTTACAACAAAATATATCTATATAGTATATATATTTAGTACAATCTACTAACTACATAGACTAATGATTTAACAAGATTTAACAAAATTGCCACCCAGAGAATTAACTCTAGGTGGCAGGTGGACAAGGAAGCCCTTTGGCTTATCGAGAGTCCGACCCTTTTATCTATGTGTATCCCGCTCGTCTGAGGTATGTGTCGATTTTATTTTTAAACATATTCACGCTACTAGCACCCACACAATCAGCAGGTAATTTGTTCCATTCATTTATAGTCCTTTGTGAAAATGAAAATTTTCTTATATCCAATCTACTCTGCTCCTTTGCTAATGCAAGTTCATGTCCTCTAGTCCTTTTATCTTTCTTAACTGAGAAAAAATATTTCTATCAATATTTTCATAATCCTTCAATATTTTAAACACTTCTATCTGATCTCCTCTCAAACTCCTGGTCTCTAGTGTTGTTAAACCGCATTTTTTTAGGCGTATTTCGTAACTAAGATCCCTCAGATTTTGTATCATTTTAGTTGCTCTCCTCTGCACTCTTTCTAGCATATCTATGTCCTTCCTGCGATATGGCCTCCACGCTTGAATACAATATTCTAAATGAGGCCTAACTATTGTTTTGTACAGCGGTATTATTAGCTCTTTTTCCTTATACGTTATGTTTCGTCTAATTAATCCAAGAATTTGATTTCCCTTTGAAGCTGCAATTCCGCACTGCTCTGAAACATTCATATCAGCACTAATGGTTAACCCTAAGTCCCTTTCTTTTACAGTAGTACTTAGTACAGTACCCCCCATTGTATATTCTACTTCTTCGTTCCCATGTCCTGTGTGGAGGCATTTACATTTCCCAAAATTGAACAGCATTTGCCACTTTTCAGACCATTTGATCAACCTGTCAAGATCATCTTGTAAATGCTGCCTATCTCCATCACTTTTAATCCTTCTAAACACTTTTGTATCATCCGCAAATTTCAACACCTTGCTTGTTATTTCATCATCCAAATCATTGATATATATTAAGAATAATATAGGACCTAATACTGATCCCTGTGGTACCCCACTCAATACTGATTTCCAGTTTGAAGCCTACCCGTCAACTACTACACGTTGTCTTCTGTCAATCAGCCATTGTTCTATCCAGTTTATTATACCATTTCCTGTGCCATGGGCCTTTAGTTTAAGCAGTAATCTTTGATGTGGTACTTTGTCGAAAGCTTTTTGAAAATCTAAGTAGACGATATCTACTGGTGATCCCTCATCTACCCACTTAGTGATGTCTTCCAAAATACATAACATATTTGTTAAGCATGACCTCGCTTTAAAAAAACCATGTTCAGATGGGTTTATCAAGTTTTGTTTAACAAGAAAATCCACCATGTGATCTTTAATTAGTCTTTCTAATAATTTACAAATCACTGATGTTAAACTCACTGGTCTATAGTTCTCTCTCTTGTTTCTCAAACCTTTTTTGAATAACGGTATAATGTTTGCTTCTTTCCATTCTAAAGGAACCACTCCCTCTTCTAATGACAAGTTGAAAACTGTTGCAAGCAGTATGCTAATTTGTTCTACAATTTCCAATAGTAGTTTGGGTAGAATACCATCCACTCCAGGTGATTTATTATCCTTCATAGCCCTTATTTTCTGAGCTACCATTTCCGGGGTTACAATTAATTGTCCTAAACAGTCTGAATCTGACCCCTTGAACTTAGCCTCTGGTACTGGCAGTGAACTAATATCTTCTCTGGTAAACACTGAACTAAAGTACTCATTCAGGTCTTCTGCCATTAGGAATCCCTCTGATATTATATTTCCAGCACTATCTTCTAGAGGACCGACCTTATCTTGAACTTTCTGTTTGCTTCGAACATACGCATAAAAACTCTTGCTGTCATGTTTTATATTACTAGCTAATTGTTGTTCGTAGCTTCTCTTTGAATTTCTAATTTAAGCTGTAGCTTGGTTAAGTGCTTCTTTATAATTGTTGTAGTCTTCATCATTTCCAGTACATCTATATGACTTCCACATCATTTGTTTATACTTAATTTTTTTAATGGCTTCTTTCGATAAGTGTTTCTTTTTGGACCGTTTTCCTTGTTTTTTGAAGGGTACAAATTTATCGACTATGCACTTAATTTCACTCTTTAATATATTCCAGCATTCTGTTGCCGTCTTATTTTTCAGTGTCTTATTCCAGTCTATCTTTGCTAAATATTTCCTCATGTCCTTATACCTTCCTTCATGGAAATTTCTCCTATACTGCTTTTTACTATTCCTTTCTGATTTTACTTTGATGGTAAACTGTATCTGGTTGTGATCGCTACTCCCCAGTGGCTCACATATCTTGACATTGTCAACTAATTCATTCTGTGAGGACAAAACTATGTCTAACACATTCTCTCCCCTGGTTGGTTCTAGCACATGTTGAGAAAGGAATGTATCTTGAACTAAAACTAATAGAACATATATTCCATTTTATATTTAAATACCATACTGGAATGAAAGACAAAAGCAGTAATCAATGCCACAAAACTTGGTGGATTATATTAGTCTTATTAAACCACATTGCTCTACTGGTGTTTGGTGGACAGTTAATTATTGGCTCAAGTACAAATACATCCCAGTTTTTTTCATACCCACTATTTTAGGCTGAATGGTGTGCATTATGGAGGCAGTCACTAAACCCATAGGCTTACTTGAAAAGGGTAGTTGGCAACTTGGCAGAACTGGCTTCAATTCAAAGGGGGACCCCTTCAAAGAATCTACAACCTAATCAAATGGAATTGTTATGTAGTTGGAATTTGGTTTAACTGTTCAATAGTAATATAAAAGTAATAGGTCAATTACTATTACATTGCATCCGATTACTAGTACTTTTAGGTTTTGCTCAACCTATTACTATTACTTCAATATTTGTAATTGTTACTATTACATATTACTGTAGCCAGGCCTGGTAGATGGAACTCAGAATTTATTAATCTACATAATTATTGAGTTTCAACATTTTGATTCTTTTTTAATTTCTTCTTGGCATTGTTCTGCTTTACATCAGGGTTCATGCCATCTAAAAAAATGTAATTCTGATGTCTGTCTTTCTCAGATTTTCAACTGCTCAAGTTTAATAATCTTTTTTAATCCAAATGTTGTTAATATTCAATTAAAAAAGTAGACATGTATATTTCAAAACACACAACATCGTGACACAACAGTACTTGTATAATGTGTTTAGTAACAGTACTCAAAAATAACCTGTTACCATCTGTTTGATACTTTTGTCCTGTTTTCCTACCAGGGATTGAAAATTATGACTTAACTATTAATTTTCTAATTACCAACAACTTAACCTATCAGGCCACCACATAGACTATTCTATGTAATAGTACAGCAAACGGAAACAACTATAAAATATGTCGTGAGCCATTTGAACTTAATATCTTATTATATAATAATAATAATATATTTTATTTATACAATCATGACATGCATAACAAATAATAATAAATAAATAGACAGTACAATATTAATGAATACATTATTTTAAATAATAGGCTAGTTCCGCTAATTAAACATATAAAAAGGCTAGAACTGCATTAAAATATAGAATGTACTAAATAAACCTAAGCTAAAAAATATCAAGACCTACATAACAGATAATAATAAATAAATAAGTAGAGAGTAAAATATTAATGAGGAAATAATTAAAATAATAGGCTAGTATAATAGTACAAAATAATAGTAGTAATTAATAAATATTACAATATGGAGAGTGAATGGTATAGAGACCTAGACATTAAAAGCTAGCTTAAAATAATGAATCTTAAGACGCGCTTTAAATGTGTCCATGCACTCGGTCAGACGCAGATCCTCAAGTAGCACGTTCCACAGAGTTGGCCCTGCGCGAGAGAATGAACGGCGGCCATATCGTTCGATCTATATATATATATATATATATATATATTACTAATGATGCTATATTTAAAAAACGCACACCCCTAAATCCATAATGCAGGTTATTCGGAGAATCGTAGACATAGTGGATGCTGTAGCTCTAGACTGAAATAAGCTCTACCAATATTGTTTTCGGACAACTCAAAGATCAATAAAAGGTCCTTGCATTAAGTATTTATCTTCTCATTATTATTAGGTTTGCAATGCCCTAATTATCGTGTCATGTCATGTTGTGCAATTTGCCATGGGTGATGCTGAAGTGTGCTGCTATGTTTGTGATGCAGAAAGAGAGCAGAGAGCAGTCTAGCTGAGTAGATGGACACAACGATCAAAAGTCCTAGCGTTAGAGTGGTTTCTGGCTGTAAGTATAACAAGTTATAATATGTACAGCTGTGTCACTTGGCCTCCCCTGTTCCTCGTCGTTGTCCTGTTCCTAACCAACTGTCCTGATCCTCGTCATTGTCCTGTTCCTAACCAACTGTCCTGTTTCTCGTCATTGTCTTGTTCCTAACCAACTGTCCTGTTCTTCGCATTGTTTTGTTCCTAATCAACTGTCCTGTTCCTAACCAACTGTCCTGTTCCTCAAAGTTGTCCTGTTCCTAGCTAACTGTCCTGTTCCTCATTGTTGTCCTGTTCCTAACCAACTGTCTTGTTCCTCGCTATTTGTCCTGTTCCTACCCAATTGACCTGTTGCTCTCAGGTTGTTGTATGTGGTTGCAGCGTCCAGTCCTCAGCCCTACAGGAACGTGAATGTGCAACAGGTGGTGTCTTTCCCTGAGTTGAAGGGGAGCGTCATCACATGCGTGCAGTACTCACAGGATGGCAACTTCATCGTGTCCGGCGATGTCAATGGCCGCATGCAAGTAAACATCCACTCCACTCTAGTTCAACTCCTACAGCAACCTTGTCTGTCCCATAAACATCACTCCACACTCTAGTTCATCTCCTACAGCAACCTTGTCTGTCCCATAAACATCACTCCACACTCTAGTGCAACTCCTGTAGCAACCTTGTCTGTTCTGTAAACATCCACTCCACACTCTAGTTCAACTCTTGTAGTAACCTTGTCTGTTCTGTAAACATCCACTCCACCCTCTAGTTCAACTCCTACAGCAACGTTGTCTGTTCCATAAACATCCACTCCACGCTCTAGTTCATCTCCTGTAGCAACCTTGTCTGTTCTGTAAACATCCACTCCAAACCCTAGCCAAAGATGTGCTTCTCAAACACAATCTTGGTGACATTGTCACACTTGAACAAGCTATGAAGAGTGTTGAATACTGCCACAGACTCGGCCCTATCTCCAACAATAGTTCTACAGGCAGACCCATCATCTCGTCAGTTGTTACGAGGCCACTTAGAAATGCGATCCTATTGTCCGCCAAGACCCACGTAAACAGAACGACCGCGGGTTCTGGAGCGTACATACTAGAAGATATAACGAAGGCTGTCTACGAAACAAAGAAACGTGCATGTGCGCAGATGCAACGAGCGTGTTCCGCAGAGGCAAACTGATAATAGTCGGCGTCATTGTGCCTGTGGACTAGTCACATATAGATGACAGACACATGTGCTGGCGCACTACATTATAACAATCAATTTACTCTTGAGCGCCTCGACTGCCGACATGCCCTGTCTGTGGCGGTCATCTGACTTTTTGTTTGTGTCTTTGTTACTCCAACTATTGAAACATTGTTTTCGATGAAAGGTTACATGATTGTGCTACATGTGTTGCATTCAGGGTTACTGGTATGTATTCTAGCAAAGCTGAGAGAATGCCTTCTAACTGATATGACAAATAACAACAGTAATGGGTGAAGATAAGGAAATGGCGAATTTGTTAAAATTTTGTACATTGACCAATCTCCAGTTAACTACGGAATATCAACTCCCAAGAACAACATTTTCTGAACTCTTAAAAACACATGACTTGTAGCGTTGCCTGGATAAAGGATTATCTGAAGAAGTGACAAAATCACTAAACTGCAAATATTATGATTTGACCGAATTAAACGAGTCAGTACACATAACTGATGGACTAATAACTGTTATTTATATCAACCGACAAAGCTCTTTCAAAAACTATAATGACTCGAAGCACATCTTGACTATAAATAAAACAATTGATGTAATTGCGATCACTGAAGCAGGGATGAATAACCAAGATACATGTGCGAATATATTTAAAGAATATAATGTCTACTATCATGGACCATTAAATAACAATAAATGCAGAGTTACTGTTTATATTAAAGGGAATAAAAGCATCTAATGCTTGAATTCATGTTATATTACATCCTGCTATCTACTTCCATGTCCACCAAGCCAAACAAAATCAAAAAATTCAATGAATTAGAAATTCCACACGAGTATGCATATTTTTGGTACGCTTTTGAGTGTGCCGAGATGTGACGTCACATATGACCCATACTCGCACCAGGCCGACCCTTTCCATGGATTCAGAGCATGTTTACAAGGATAGCTTTCGGGTCGAAACGAGCATCAAAATTAGTTATTGTGCAATATTCCGATGTAATACAAACACTAGTCATCATAGAGGAACAAGCAGTTATCTTATGGTTCCACATGAATCCAATTTTATTCAAAACAATGAATGCGAATGGGCCTACAAGTCGACTAGGTTTCGCCGAGCTTGGGCTCGTTTTTAGAATAATTATATCGGATGCAACCAACGGGAGATAATCTACACCAATATACATACATAGCAAACAGATATTGTATCCAGCTACAGAAAGTAATGTATAATATCACTAGAATATCAATGTATGAAGGAGGAAGTGTACAATTTATCATAACAACTTAAATCACTCAGCAAATTTCTGTCGGTCCTGCTAGCTCAGTTGGTAAACTCGTTGGTTCCATGGCATTTATTTTGCAATCGGGTGATGCTGGTTCAATCCCAACACTCATTGATCATATGAATATATATCGACCTTTAAAGTTAATAAAAAGTGATGTAATTTCAGGAAACCTGTTTGTAGATATATCGAATAAGACACTGAAAAATAAGACGGCAACAGAATGCTGGAATATATTAAAGAGTGAAATTAAGTGCATAGTCGATAAATTTGTACGCTTCAAAAAACAAGGAAAACGGTCCAAAAAGAAACACTTATCGAAAGAAGCCATTAAAAAAATTAAGTATAAACAAATGATGTGGAAGTCATATAGATGTACTGGAAATGATGAAGACTACAACAATTATAAAGAAGCACTTAACCAAGCTACAGCTTAAATTAGAAATTCAAAGAGAAGCTACGAACAACAATTAGCTAGTAATATAAAACATGACAGCAAGAGTTTTTATGCGTATGTTCGAAGCAAACAGAAAGTTCAAGATAAGGTCGGTCCTCTAGAAGATAGTGCTGGAAATATAATATCAGAGGGATTCCTAATGGCAGAAGACCTGAATGAGTACTTTAGTTCAGTGTTTACCAGAGAAGATATTAGTTCACTGCCAGTACCAGAGGCTAAGTTCAAGGGGTCAGATTCAGACTGTTTAGGACAATTAATTGTAACCCCGGAAATGGTAGCTAACAAAATAAGGGCTATGAAGGATAATAAATCACCTGGAGTGGATGGGATTCCGCCCAAACTACTATTGGAAATTGTAGAACAAATTAGCGTACCACTTGCAACAGTTTTCAACTTGTCATTGGAAGAGGGAGTGGTTCCTTTAGAATGGAAAGAGGCAAACATTATACCGTTATTTAAAAAAGGTTCGAGAAACAAGTCAGAGAACTATAGACCAGTGAGTTTAACATCAGTGATTTGCATATTATTAGAAAGACTAATTAAAGATCACATGGTGGATTTTCTTGTTAAACATAACTTGATAAATCCATCTCAACATGGGTTTTTTAAAGCGAGGTCATGCTTAACACATATGTTATGTTTTTGGAAGACATCACTAAGTGGGTAGATGAGGGATCACCAGTAGATATCGTCTACCCGGGGTACTTAGATTTTCAAAAAGCTTTCGACAAAGTACCACATCAAAGATTACTGCTTAAACTAAAGGCCCATGGCATAGGAAATGGTATAATAAACTGGGTTAACCATTAGTGCTGATATGAAGGTTTCAGAGTAGTGCAGAATTGCAGCTTCAAAGGGAAATCAAATCCTTGGATTAATTAGGCAAAATATAGTGTATAAGGAAAAAGAACTAATAATACCATTGTACAAAACAATAGTGAGGCCTCATTTAGAATATTGTATTCAAGCATGGAGGCCATATCGCAGGAAAGACAGATATGCTAGAAAGAGTACAGAGGAGAGCAACTAAAATGATACCAAAACTGAGGGATCAACACTAGAAACCAGGAGATTGAGAGGAGATCAGATAGAAATGTTTAAAATAATGAATGGTTATGAAAATATTGATAGAAATATTTTGTTCTCAGTTAAGAAAGATAGAAGGACTAGAGGACATGAAGTTACATTAGCAAAGGAACAGTGTAGATTACCGGGTAGATATAAGAAAGTTCTCATTTTCACAAAGGACTGTAAATGAATGGAACATATTATCTGCTGATTGTGTGGGTGCTAGTAGCGTGAATATGTTTAAAAATAAAATCGACACATACCTCAGAAGGGTGGGATACACATAGATAAAAGGGTTGGACTCTCGATAAGCGAAAGGGCTTCCTTGTCCACCTGCCACCTAGAGTTAATTCTCTGGGTGGCAATCTTGTTAAATCATTATAAAAGGTGTATCCAAAACTCATGACAGACCTTATCTGAGACTATTTAGTGAAAATAATATATCAAATTTAACTCGGGAACTGGATAATATAAACTAGGACAATATTATGACATGTAAGGACATGGATGAATGTTATATGTTTGTAACCAAATACGAAAAAAATAATTTTTTTAATGTCCAACTTACCAGAACGTCAATTAAACGATTCAAGGACAAAAAGTGGATGACTAAAGGCATTAGAGATAGTATTTTAACAAAGACTAGGTTGTAATTTCTAACTGATCAAGAAGTGATCAATGAAACTAGCAAGCTAGCGAATTGTAATGTATCAGATATTGATCATTTTCCTTCAAAAATTGTCATGCAATTTCATTTGTAAACCTCTGACTTACATTTGTGATTTGTCGTTCTCCGAAGCCACGGTACCACGAGCATTAAAGGTGTCAAAAGTAATACCTATATTTAAGAAAGGATCAAGGTGTGAACCATCCAACTATCGACCAATTAGTCTGATGAGTGTCTTCAATGAAATCCTACAAAAGTTAATGTTGAAGAGGTTATTAGACTTTATGGATAAAAATGAAATTTTGTCCAAACATCAATTTGGATTTCGTAAAGATCATTCGACTACGTTATCAATTATTAAAATAATATAAAATATTAGAAATTCTCTTGAAAATTGGCGAATTAGTTATTGGGGTATACCTTGACCTAGTAAAGCTTTTGACACAGTTACCCCCGGGGTAATCATGATATATTGTTATATAAGCTGGATCATTATGGAATAAGAGGTCATGTATGTAAATGGTTTAGACATTATTTAAAAGATAGACAGCAGTGTGTTAGCATTAATGGCACAGTTTCAGAATATTAGGACCAGTGTTCTATTATATACTTTGCGATTGTTTGCTGACGATACTCATTTGTTCATTAGTGGAATGGGTGCCAATGATACTGTATGTACGGCTATGGAGAAGTTAGATTTGCTTAGTGTCTGGTTCCAATACAATCAACTAACTCTGAGCCTGAGTAAGATATGTTGTACAATTTTCAGTAGACATGGAACATAAAGTCGTGCCATTGTTGTTGTAGGGCAAACGCATTGAACGGGTTAACTCGGCCAAATACCTGGGTATATATCTAGACATATTAAGAAACTTTGTTCAAAGGTGTCTAAGTTATCATGTTTATTTGATCACATGGCCTTGTTCATAAATGCCGATATGGTCAGGCAATTATATTATGCCTATATATTTCCTCATATTAATTATGGGATTGAATTGTATGGATCAGCATGTAAAACTAACTTAAGTAAAATACATGTTCTTCAAAATCTATTACTTAAAACATTAGCAAAGCATACCCATCATGACAGTGCCACTGCCTTTCATCAGTACTAAAAGTTCATGAACTATTTAAACTAAATGTTCTAATATTTGTGTATAAACAGCGTACAAATCAACTTCCTAGTCTATTCCACCAATTTTACAAATGTAATAGTGAGTTCATGACCAGAAGTTCCAGACAAAAGAACAATTTATATATACCTAGATATAATTATAGAACTGGAGAAAACTCCCTGAAAGTAATAGGGGCTCGACTTTGGAATAAACTACCTGTAGACATTAACCATTCGAAAACGCTTAATTTTTAAGCATAAAGCCAGGAGCTTTATAATTGGCATTAATTAAAGTTTAAATCTAATTATATATTGTAAGGAGTTCAATTGTGAATTCTGGTATATCGTTACAACATCTCTAGCTTTAATTTACGGAAGTCGTTAACCTGAAGCTACTGTAATTGAATGCACTGTATAACCGTTATATACATAATATTATGAATGTGGGAATACACTATATAAGTTTGATTTAATTGGCTACCAGCTTGATAAGTTATACTTCTCTGGTAGCCACCCCATCTATGTTACATTGCTCTTGAATTATATTGTATATCATCTGGATGAGGAAATAAATGTACTTACTATGGGTAGCTAGTCTTTTGTGGTAAATTTCCCCATGCACTATCATGCTGTATTCATTCTCGAATGCAGTTGCTGTTACGAAGGCGTCCTGTTTCAGATCTTGTCGGCAAACACAGGTATCATCATCATGCCCGTGAAACATTACAAGCATGGGTCCGGGTCCATTACGTGCATGCGCTTCCATCCACAGAAGCCCAATACCTTCTTCGTGTCATCAGCCAATGGAACGATAAATCGCTGTGACGTCACCACCGGAGCATCACAGAATGTTGCAATAGGTACGCCAATGTCAGGGGTCATCTCGGAAGGATCGTTGAAAAATTGTCAACAATTACTTATTGGATCAGAGCATACTAATTGTCACATTTTCACCCTCTGAATTAGCACTTAAATGTTGAAATTTTTATAGATTGAAAGTCATGTGTAGGTGTGTAATGTGATATGATGTGTGTAGGTGTGTAATATGATATGATGTGTGTAGGTGTGTAATGTGATATGATGTGTATAGGTGTGTAATATGATATGTGTAGGTGTGTAATGTGATATGATATGTGTAGGTGTGTAATGTGATATGATGTGTGTAGGTGTGTAATATGATATGATATGTGTAGGTGTGTAATGTGATATGATATGTGTAGGTGTGTAATGTGATATGATGTGTGTAGGTGTGTAATGTGATATGATGTGTGTAGGTGTGTAATGTGATATGATATGTATAGGTGTGTAATGTGCTATGATATGTGTAGGTTTGTAATGTGATATGATGTGTGTAGGTGTGTAATGTGATATGATGTGTGTAGGTGTGTAATGTGATATGATATGTGTAGGTTTGTAATGTGATATGATATGTGTAGGTGTGTAATGTGATATGATATGTGTAGGTGTGTAATGTGATATGATATGTGTAGGTGTGTAATGTGATATCACATGTGTAGAGTGTGTGATGTGATATCATATGTGTAGGTGTGTAATGTGATATCATATGTGTACAGTGTGTAATGTGATATGATATGTGTAGGTGTGTAATGTGATATCATATGTGTAGGTGTGTAATGTGATATGATATGTGTAGAGTGTGTAATGTGATATGATATGTGTAGGTGTGTAATGTGATATGATATGTGTAGAGTGTGTGATATGATATGTGTAGGTGTGTAATGTGATATGATATGTGTATGTGTGTAATGTGATATGATATGTGTAGGTTTGTAATGAGATATCATATGTGTAGGTGTGTAATGTGATATCATATGTGTAGGTGTGTAATGTGATATTATATGTGTAGGTTTGTAATGTGATATGATATGTGTAGGTGTGTAATGTGATATGATATGTGTAGAGTGTGTAATGTGATATGATATGTGTAGGTGTGTAATGTGATATGGTATGTGTAGAGTGTGTAATGTGATATGGTATGTGTAGAGTGTGTAATGTGATATCATATGTGTAGGTGTGTAATGTGATATCATATGTGTAGGTTTGTAATGTGATATGATATGTGTAGGTGTGTAATGTGATATGATATGTGTAGAGTGTGTAATGTGATATGATATGTGTAGGTGTGTAATGTGATATGGTATGTGTAGAGTGTGTAATGTGATATGATATGTGTAGGTGTGTAATATTATATGATATGTGTAGGTGTGTAATGTGATATGATGTGTGTAGGTGTGTAATGCGATATGATATGTGTAGGTGTGTAATGTAATATGATATGTGTAGAGTGTGTGATGTGATATGATTTGTGTAGGTGTGTAATGTGATATGAAATGTGTAGAGTGTGTAATGTGATATGATATGTGTAGGTGTGTAATGTGATATGATATGTGTAGAGTGTGTAATGTGATATGATATGTGTAGGTGTGTAATGTGATATGATATGTGTAGAGTGTGTGATGTGATATGATATGTGTAGGTGTGTAATGTGATATGAAATGTGTAGAGTGTGTGATGTGATATGATATGTGTAGGTGTGTAATGTGATATGATATGTGTAGAATGTGTGATGTGATATGATATGTGTAGGTGTGTAATATGATATGATATGTGTAGAGTGTGTGATGTGATATGATATGTGTAGGTGTGTGATGTGATATGATATGTGTAGAGTGTGTGATGTGATATGATATGTGTAGGTGTGTAATGTGATATGATATGTGTAGGTGTGTAATGTGATATGACATGTGTAGAGTGTGTGTAATAGCAACCATTGTAATATTATTTACAAACATTTATAATCACTATGGTTATGCAAATCATGTGCAGCCATAATTTGTATAATTAGTGTGCAAGCATTGACACCACTCCTCCTTTATGTAGGCATTGACACCACTCCCTCTTTATCTAGGCATTGACACTACTCCCCCTTTATGTAGGCATTGACATTACTCCCCCTTTATCTAGGCATTCACACCACTTTCCCTTTATGTAGGCATTGACACCACTCTCCCTTTATGTGGGCATTAACACCACTCCCCCTTTATGGGGGCATTAACCCTACTCCCTTTATGTAGGCATTGACACCACTCCACTTTATATGGTCATTAACACCACTCCCTTTTATGTTGGCATTGACACCACTCCCCTTTATATGGTCATTAACACCACTCCCCTTTATGTAGGCATTGACACCACTCCCCTTTATGTAGGCATTGACACCACTCCCCTTTATGTGGGCATTGACACCACTCTCCTTTATGTGGGCATTAACACCACTCCCCTTTTATAAAGTCATTAACACCACTCCCCTTTATGTGGGCATTGACACCACTCCCCCTTTATGTGAGCATCGACACCACTCTCCTTTATGTGAGCATTGACACCACTCCCCCTTTATAAAGGCATCGACACGACTCACCCTTTTATACACTTTGTATATATCATCATCATTGTGCAGCTGTAGTGTCCCGTGGTTGGGCGAAGGCCTCAGCATGTCATTTCCAAATCTGACTGTCTTGCGCTATCCTCTGCCAGACGATGCCCTTCCAGTACTCGTCTAGTTTGTCTCTCCACCTTCCTCCAGATCGTTTCCCTTCGTAAGGTCTCTAGGTTGTGATATGCAATGTCCATCGGTTATCTTGTAGTCTGCTGATGTGCCCTGCCCAGGTTCACTTCTGATTTGTGCTATCCCGTCTATGACATTTGTCTTCTCTTTTCCCCAGATGTTTTTCATACTTCTTTCCATCTTTGTTTGTGCGGCTGCTAGCTTGTTCTGTGTCTGAATGGTGAGTGTCCATGTTTCCATGCCATATGACATCGCTGGAAGTATGCATGTGCTGTCCAGCCAGAAGTGATTCTACTTTGAATCTCCTTGTCTTGGTTTTTGTCTCTGATACTGTATCGCAACGTTCTCTATCTGCGTCGTGTTGATATATATTGGTGTGTCATTTTCTAGCATCACTTTTGTCTTCAAAATGTTTATCTTCAGACCTTGTTTTTCACTTTCATCAGCTAGCTCCTGCAGCATATTTTGTAGTTCTTGCAGTGTAGTAGCACATATGAATATGTCGTCGGCAAAACAAAGATGATTGAGATATTCTCCGTCGGAATATGCTTTCGAGTGTTGCCGTGAAAAGCTTGGGCGATATGGTGTCACCCTGTCGTACTCCTCTCTTGATGTTGATCTTGTTGCTCTTTTTGTCTAGGTGGACTGTCACCGAGCTGGTGGTGTAGATGTCTTTCAGAAGTTTGACGTATACGTCTTCTATTCCCTGTTCTCGAATGGAGGTCAGTATTGCTTGAGTTTGCACCGAGACGAAAGCCTTCTCGTATTCAACGAAAGCCATGCAGAGCAGGATACTTTCTCGGCACTTCTCTTTCAGTTGGTTTACGATGTGTATGTGGTCTGTCATTGAGTACTTGCTTCTGAATCCTATTTGCTCTCGTGGTTGGTTTTCGTCGAGTGTCTTCTCTAGCCTATTCGTTAATCTTTGTGAGTAATTTGTAGATGTTTGATAACAGACATATCGGTCTGTAGTTCTTTAAGTGTTTCTTATTTCCCTTCTTGAAGATTATCACCATCTTTGCGTTCTTCCATGCAGTGGGTATTGGTCTTTCTGATAAGCATTTAGTATACAGCTTAGCCAGTGTCTTCAAGATGGTATCTTCTGCTTTTAATGTTTCAATGTTTACATGGTCGTTGGCTGATGTCTTCCCATTCTTCATATCTCTTAGCGCTGCTTCCACCTCCCATGGTGTTATCTCTGGTACCTCTTTCGGGTCGGTGTGAATTATGGTACTCTGTTCACTGTCGTATAGCTCGGTGTAGAATTCCTCTATTCGTTCCATGATCATATCTTGGTCTTGTATTTCTCTACCCTGCTTGTCTAGGAGTGTAATCAGTCTGTCTCGGCCTAGTGCCTGTGTTCTTCTTGCTTTCTTTAGGCTCTTTGATGCATTAATCATTTCTCATATGATATCTTGTTTGTACTTCCTGATGTCCTCCATCGCTTTCTTTTTGATGGTCTTGCATATTTCTGCGTACTCTACTCGTTTTTTGCGGTCGCTGTTATCCACCATTTCTCGTCGTTTCTTCATCAGTGCTCGTGTCAGTGATGATATTCTTGTCTTAACATGGCTGTTGATTGCCCTGGCTACACTTGTCGCACTTAGTTGGATCATCTCAATGATGTTTTTGCTCAATTTGTCGATGTTGTCTAGTTCCTGTAGTGTGCCAAATCGATTTCGCAGTTCGAGTTGGAATTCTGTCTTTTTTGTTCCTATTTGTGTGGTATCTACACTTGGTGGTCTCTTGTTTATTAACTTCTTCCTTTCAGCCTTGACGTCCAGTTTGATGTTGCTCATTACCATTCTGTGGTCACTTCCGATGTGGACTTGTTTGGTGATTACGTCAGTGACCATGTTTGGCCTGTTTGCCAGGATGTAGTCAATTTTGTGCTTCGTTTCTCCATTTGAGCTAGTCTCCCATAATTATAGTGTAGTGGGTTGGCTTTTCTAAGGTCTCATTCATGTCATTGTAGAAGTTGTTTGTGTCTTCTTCTGAGTATGATGTTGTTGGTGCATATACTTGTACTGTCTTCAGTTTGTAGCACTTTGTTATGCATAGAACAACTTCTGCTACTCTGGGGCTGATGCTGTTAACCCTCACTATATTGTCTTTCCATTTCTTGTTTATGAGAAAGCCTACTCCTGCTTGGCCATTGTTCGCTATGGAATGGTATAGTAGGCAGCTGCTTTGTTAGGTAAAATAAGATAAGATAATGCTTTATCGTCTCAACTATGAAGTTGAAAAATTGGTCTCAGGGTGAGAACAGACATGACTGCAATATGCAAATAAAACCATAAAACCATTCGATAAAAACAGCAGATAAATAATATATGCGTACATATTACTTATTATAAAATGACAAGTGGCAGGGCTCATTATATTGATTAGGTTATGAATGAACATTAGTGATTAGATGCTAGAGGAGTGAGTTGATTTAAATTCAGTAGTCAGGCTAGTTTAGATATAGAGAACTGTAGAGGGAAAAGAAGGGAGTTGGTAGGCAGGAGCGAGAGCCTGCAGGGTGTGAGTGGGTGTGGGTGTGTGTGTGGTCACACCATGTCGTAACTGGTCAGGAGTCTATGTGGATGTGATTTCACGGTGGGTTGTTAGCAAGTAATTTTATATATAGGGTAAGAGATAGAGAGTATAATACATATTGATTCTAGTTTACTTGATCTTGTTGTGACTTATTTCATTGGTACCTCCCCCTTTATCTAGCAGGGACCGCTACGATAGCAGCAGGCATCATGAATTAAGTTGCTTAATGGACAGTGGCACGAATGAGTGTTTGTATCTATTAAACCTGCACTGAGGAGTTCTATAACATCTTCCAGATGGCAGGAGCTGAAATTCATTATGCAGAACATGTTTAGTATCATAAATAATCTGGACTGACTGTCTTCTTAATGTCTGTTCAAAAATCTCCTAAAGGGAGATCATGGGAGATGTGGAACTTGTGTTTTTCATGGCAGTTGTCATCAATCGAGAAGGCTATGATTTTAACTGAACAGAAGGTAGTGAAGCATTCTTCTCTTCTTCTGACTTCTTCAGTCGTGATCACATCCCATACGAACCTGTTTTCCCTGCGTTCTTCCTCCAGTTCTTGTATATGTTCATCTTTTAGTAGTGTTCTTACGTTATATGTTGCTATCTTCAGTCTACATACCTTGTGTTGTTCTAGTTCTAGTTCTAGTTGTTTCCAGCACTCGGCAACGTTCTATTAACTGACTAGTCTGTATATATTGTGGTTACAGTGATCTTATGAGGTCTCATTCAACTAGTCAGCCTTTTTCAGAACATTATCGCCAAGCCGACCTTTCTATGCTGGCACTGAGGGTGGTCACTGCCAGGGTGCTTGTCGTCTTCAGTGGTTCTTTTACGTCCCAAATTGAGACGGGACCGACATTAACGTGATCTCCGAGTCACGAGGGATACACAGTCCCCAATGTTGAGAGCCAGGTTTTTACACCAAATATACCATACCTGCCCGGTCCGGGTTTCGAACTCGGGGCGCCGGCATGTCAGGCGGATGTGCTAACCACTACACTATCGCGCGCCCCCTCGAGAAGGCTATGATTTTAACTGAACAGAAGGTAGTGAAGCATTCTTCTCTTCTTCTGACTTCTTCAGTCGTTGTGTACTTGTATGCCAGTGAATATCACCATCAAACATTTGCATAATTCAAGAAACATGTAATTGGTAGAACAACTGAAAATACACATGTGGTCACTTCCACAAAACAAGATGGCAGACACTGTAAAGCAATTGGTCAGAGTCTGGTCAATGGTCACTAGAGGGTGGTCCAATAATAACAATTAGTGCCACTGACATACAATAGCATGGACTGCAATGTCAGCTAACATAACATATCGTTCATATAGCATGGAATGAGAAACATGACACCTCATCTCGGCGGCTCGTCTTGTCCCACAGATTCTTAGCACCCCCTGCACTTAGCCCTAATTGACCTGAACCATGTTCTTGGTCATAGACTCTTTCGATGCTGCTGGGGACTGGGGGCTTTGGTTTCCTTGTACTTTGCATGCTGGTGTTGTTGGCCTACCCTTCCACGCAGGCTGGTGTGGGTTGGAAGGGGAGCGACGTAGGGTGAACGAAATTGCTTGTTTTGAGTGATCCAAAATGGCGTCCAAAACCACAGCCACATTTCAACTGATGTAACATGGCAGTCAAGACATGGCCCACCCTGCTGCCCACTCATATGTCCACTGATGTAACATGGCAGTCAAGACATGGCCCACCCCACTGCCCACTCATATGTCCACTGATGTAACATGGCAGTCAAGACATGGCCCACCCCGCTGCCCACTCATATGTCCACTGATGTAACATGGCAGTCAAGACATGGCCCACCCCACTGCCCACTCATATGTCCACTGATGTAACATGGCAGTCAAGACATGGCCCACCCCACTGCCCACTCATATGTCCACTGATGTAACATGGCAGTCAAGACATGGCCCACCCCACTGCCCACTCATATGTCCACTGATGTAACATGGCAGTCAAGACATGGCCCACCCCACTGCCCACTCATATGTCCACTGATGTAACATGGCAGTCAAGACATGGCCCACCCCACTGCCCACTCATATGGCCACTGATGTAACATGGCAGTCAAGACATGGCCCACCCCACTGCCCACTCATATGTCCACTGATGTAACAAGGCAGTCAAGACATGGCCCACCCCACTGCCCACTCATATGTCCACTGATGTAACATGGCAGTCAAGACATGGCCCACCCCACTGCCCACTCATATGTCCACTGATGTAACATGGCAGTCAAGACATGGCCCACCCCACTGCCCACTCATATGTCCACTGATGTAACAAGGCAGTCAAGACATGGCCCACCCTGCTGCCCACTCATATGTCCACTGATGTAACATGGCAGTCAAGACATGGCCCACCCTGCTGCCCACTCATATGTCCACTGATGTAAAATGGCAGTCAAGACATGGCCCACCCCACTGCCCACTCATATGTCCACTGATGTAACATGGCAGTCAAGACATGGCCCACCCCGCTGCCCACTCATATGTCCACTGATGTAACATGGCAGTCAAGACATGGCCCACCCCGCTGCCCACTCATATGTCCACTGATGTAACATGGCAGTCAAGACATGGCCCACCCCACTGCCCACTCATATGTCCACTGATGTAACATGGCAGTCAAGACATGGCCCACCCCGCTGCCCACTAATATGTCCACTGATGTAACATGGCAGTCAAGACATGGCCCACCCCACTGCCCACTCATATGTCCACTGATGTAACATGGCAGTCAAGACATGGCCCACCCCGCTGCCCACTCATATGTCCACTGATGTAACATGGCAGTCAAGACATGGCCCACCCCACTGCCCACTCATATGTCCACTGATGTAACATGGCAGTCAAGACATGGCCCACCCCACTGCCCACTCATATGTCCACTGATGTAACATGGCAGTCAAGACATGGCCCACCCCACTGCCCACTCATGTCCACTGATGTAACATGGCAGTCAAGACATGGCCCACCCCACTGCCCACTCATATGTCCACTGATGTAACATGGCAGTCAAGACATGGCCCAACCCGCTGCCCACTCAAATGTCCACTGATGTAACAAGGCAGTCAAGACATGGCCCACCCTGCTGCCCACACAAATTTCCACTGATGTAACATGGCAGTCAAGACATGGCCCACCCAGCTGCCCACTCAAATGTCCACTGATGTAACAAGGCAGTCAAGGCATGGCCCACCCTGCTGCCCACTCATATGTCCACTGATGTAACATGGCAGTCAAGACATGGCCCACCCCACTGCCCACTCATATGTCCACTGATGTAACATGGCAGTCAAGGCATGGCCCACCCCACTGCCCACTCATATGTCCACTGATGTAACATGGCAGTCAAGGCATGGCCCACCCTGCTGCCCACTCATATGTCCACTGATGTAACATGGCAGTCAAGACATGGCCCACCCCCGTGACCACTTCAGATGTCCACTGATGTAACAAGGCAGGCAAGGCATGGCCCACCCCTTTGACCACGTCAGATGTCCACTGATGTAACGCGGCAGCGAAGACATGGCCCAATGGTGTCACTGTGCATTAACAAGTTGATTATTTTGATGAAATATTGTTACATTCTGTAGATTTAACAATAATTACAATTTTTAGATATATTTTATTAGCAATTTTCATATTTTGAAATATCTCGGCTGAAAAGTTTCAATATAAATATTTTAAATATACACTGCTAGCATGGCATTGTGGGTGCTGTATGCACTGCTAGCATGGCATTGTGGGTGCTGTATGCACTGCTAGCATGGCATTGTGGGTGCTGTATGCACTGTACTTATGTATACTTACGTAGGTTTGATTTTTGCAAAAGTTATTAAAAACGAGACGAACAATAAATCAGGCAGGGAGAAGGCACTTTAAATTACACATTTCATTTTGTGTGATGATGACCTCTTCTTGGTCAGCCTGGTCAGTTTGTAGGTTATTTCACTTATGTATATTGTTTTCAGAGAATGATAATGTGATCAATTGCATCGACATATCAACGACTGGCTCACATGTAATTTCTGTAGGAAAGGACTTGAAAGTCAGATTATATGATGAACCTACAATGCAGGTAAGACATAGGATCACTCTCTCTCTCTCTCTCTCTCTCTCTCTCTCTCTCTCTCTCTCTCTCTCTCTCTCTCTCTCTCTCTCTCTCTCTCTCTCTCTCTCTCTCCCTCCCTCCCTCCCTCCCTCCCTCCCTCCCTCCCTCCCTCCCTCCCTCCCTCCCTCCCTCCCTCCCTCCCTCCCTCCCTCCCTCCCTCCCTCCCTCCCTCCCTCCCTCCCTCCCTCCCTCCCTCCCTCCCTCCCTCCCTCCCTCCCTCCCTCCCTCCCTCCCTCCCTCCCTCCCTCCCTCCCTCCCTCCCTCCCTCCCTCCCTCCCTCCCTCCCTCCCTCCCTCCCTCCCTCCCTCCCTCCCTCCCTCCCTCCCTCTCTCTCTCTCTCTCTCTCTCTCTCTCCCTCCCTCCCTCTCTCTCTCTCTCTCTCTCCTCCCTTTGTATTGTCTATCAGAGCCACTCATATTTCCTGAAAATTGCCCCACAAAATATACTATTAACTATAACTAAAATTCTGTAATTAGTCATCACCAGATGAAATTAAGCATGTCATGGTCACGCACACATGCACGACTTACTGACTTCTTGCCGGGAACTACCAACAACAACTAATTCATGCAAAAATTCTTATAATGTTGCAGTCACAGAAATATCAATTTTATTGGATATTTTGTAGACAATGCTGTTATTATTAGACGATGTTATTATTATTTTTGTAAAAGTGTATTATATACGGTATAGACAGGGATAAAGCACTGGAAGTGGTAAACATGATGGACAGGAAGAAATTAGAGGTGCTGTATGTACAAGAAACTTAATGGAAAGGAGACCGGGTGAGGGCACTGGCAGGAGGCTGCATGCAGGAGGAGATGGAAGGAGTAACGGTGTAGGCATCATAGTAGGAGGAGATGGAAGGAGTAACTGTGTAGGCATCATAGTAGGAGGACATGAAAGGAGTAACGGTGTAGGCATCATAGTAGGAGGAGATGGAAGGAGTAACTGTGTAGGCATCATAGTAGGAGGACATGAAAGGAGTAACGGTGTAGGCATCATAGTAGGAGGAGATGGAAGGAGTAACTGTGTAGGCATCATAGTAGGAGGAGATGGAAGGAGTAACTGTGTAGGCATCATAGTAGGAGGACATGAAAGGAGTAACGGTGTAGGCATCATAGTAGGAGGAGATGGAAGGAGTAACTGTGTAGGCATCATAGTAGGAGGAGATGGAAGGAGTAACTGTGTAGGCATCATAGTAGGAGGACATGAAAGGAGTAACGGTGTAGGCATCATAGTAGGAGGAGATGGAAGGAGTAACTGTGTAGGCATCATAGTAGGAGGACATGAAAGGAGTAACGGTGTAGGCATCATAGTAGGAGGAGATGGAAGAAGCAACGGTGTAGGCATCATAGTAGGAGAATATGGAAGGAGTAACGGTGTAGGCATCGTAGTAGGAGGACATGGAAGGAGCAACGGTGTAGGCATCATAGTAGGAGGAGATGGAAGGAGTAACTGTGTAGGCATCATAGTAGGAGGACATGAAAGGAGTAACGGTGTAGGCATCATAGTAGGAGGAGATGGAAGGAGCAACGGTGTAGGCATCATAGTAGGAGAATATGGAAGGAGTAACGGTGTAGGCATCGTAGTAGGAGGACATGGAAGGAGTAACGGTGTAGGCATCATAGTAGGAGGACATGGAAGGAGTAACGGTGTAGGCATCGTAGTAGGAGGACATGGAAGGAGTAACGGTGTAGGCATCATAGTAGGAGGACATGGAAGGAGTAACGGTGTAGGCATCGTAGTAGGAGGACATGGAAGGAGCAACGGTGTAGGCATCGTAGTAGGAGGACATGGAAGGAGTAACGGTGTAGGCATCATAGTAGGAGGACATGGAAGGAGTAACTGTGTAGGCATCGTAGTAGGAGGACATGGAAGGAGTAACGGTGTAGGCATCATAGTAGGAGGACATGGAAGGAGTAACTGTGTAGGCATCATAATAGGAGGACATGGAAGGAGTAACGGTGTAGGCATCATAGTAGGAGGACATGGAAGGAATAACTGTGTAGGCATCATAATAGGAGGACATGGAAGGAGTAACGGTGTAGGCATCATAGTAGGAGGACATGGAAGGAGCAATGGTGTAGGCATCGTAGTAGGAGGACATGGAAGGAGTAACGGTGTAGGCATCGTAGTAGGAGGACATGGAAGGAGTAACGGTGTAGGCATCATAGTAGGAGGACATGGAAGGAGTAACGGTGTAGGCATCATAGTAGGAGGACGTGGAAGGAGTAGGCATCATAGTAGGAGGACATGGAAGGAGCAATGGTGTAGGCATCATAGTAGGAGGACATGGAAGGAGTAACGGTGTAGGCATCGTAGTAGGAGGACATGGAAGGAGTAACGGTGTAGGCATCATAGTAGGAGGACATGGAAGGAGTAACGGTGTAGGCATCATAGTAGGAGGAGATGGAAGGAGTAACTGTGTAGGCATCATAATAGGAGGACATGGAAGGAGTAACGGTGTAGGCATCATAGTAGGAGGACATGGAAGGAGCAATGGTGTAGGCATCATAGTAGGAGGACATGGAAGGAGTAACGGTGTAGGCATCATAGTAGGAGGACATGGAAGGAGCAATGGTGTAGGCATCATAGTAGGAGGACATGGAAGGAGTAACGGTGTAGGCATCATAGTAGGAGGACATGGAAGGAGTAACGGTGTAGGCATCATAGTAGGAGGACGTGGAAGGAGTAGGCATCATAGTAGGAGGACATGGAAGGAGCAATGGTGTAGGCATCATAGTAGGAGGACGTGGAAGGAGTAACGGTGTAGGCATCATAGTAGGAGGACGTGGAAGGAGTAGGCATCATAGTAACGGAGGAGATCAGTAGAGACGTCGTGAGAGTGGAGAGATGGCAAAGAAGGATCTTTGTTGTATAGATGATGGCGAGGAAGCAGCTGGTGTGCATTATGTCGGTGTATGGACCTCAAACAGAAAGGGCAGAGGCAGAGAAAAGGGCTTTGAGAGAAGAGCTACAGAAATGATGGGAATGGCAGTGCTTCTGATGATGTGCACAGCTCGTGACTTTAATGCACACGTGGGTACAGCAGAGGTAGGAGAAGAGGATTCAGGAGGGAGATTTGGATGGGGTACAAGAAACCGAGAGGGCCGGGAGCTAGTAGAGTTGGTGATGTGAAAGGGCTGGCCATTGCCGGGTCATTCTTCCAAAAGAGAGAAAGCCATAAAGTGTCCTGTAGAAGTGGCCACCATAAGACAGAGGCAGTGAGGTCTGCTGGTAGTGAGGAGACAGCAAATGTGGCGAGTGAAGGACAGCAAGGTCATCACTTGGGAACACGTGACTACGCAACACAAACCCCTCTTTTTCGTTGTGCGTATGCAGAAGAGGAGGGAGGTTAAAAGTGTGGGGCGGAAGACCATTAAATGGTGGAAATGTCACGGAGACACAGCCTGTGCATACAGAGATAGAGTGGCATCAGAGTCTGTGAAACTACAGCCAACACTAGGAAGAGTGGAAGAAGAATGGAAATACATTAAAGATGCTTTCATTGGAGCAGTTGAGGACCTGTGCGGCAGAACATCTGGTAAGGGAGGAGCTTCCTCGAAGAACAAAAATGAGACATGGTGGACTGAAGAAGTAGACAAAGCAATTGGAGAAAAGCGAGAGGTATGGAATCACTTCTGTAAGTGATGAAAGGGAATGGCGGACAGCCTGATATAGCAATACAGCAACTGTATGGACAGAAAAAGAAGGCAGCAGGAGAGCTGTGGATAAGGCAAAGAGATAGATGAAAGAGGAGCTGTATAGAAAGCTTGATGAGGATAACGGAAAGAAGATGATCTATAAGATGGCCCATGAGAGGGATGAGGATAGCAAGGATGTGAAAGCTGGAACAGTGATCAAAGACAAGAACGGAGAGCTAGTGACAGTCAGGAAAGAGGTGCTACAGGTCTGGGAGGAGTATTACAAGGCATTGCTAAACCAAAGGGAAAACAGAGAACTGGATCTACCAAGTGCAATTGAGGGAGAAGTAAAGGTGGAGGAGATTGCTGAGGTAGAGAGAGAGAGCAATGAAGAAGGTGAAGACAGGTCGGGCGGCAGGTGTTGAGGAAGTGTGGGTGGAGATGCTGATGAGTTGGAATTTGGTGGACAAAAAGATTGCTGAACACCTGCATGAAAGAAGGGAAGATCCCAGAAGACTGGAGAACAGGGCTGATTGTCTCAGTATGGAAAAGAAAGGGAGGCATGCATGACCCTGGAACATTACTTTGCTAAGCCTTATGTTGAAGACGCTGGAGAGAATCCTAGATGGCAGAATAAGAGCAGTAGTGGAAGGGGAAATCGGTGGAGAACAGCAGAGTTTTAGAAGAGGAAGAGGAACAACTGATGGGATGTGTGCCCTGAGGCAGATAGTGAAAAAGAAATTGGAGGGACAGGAAGATATGGCAGTAGGATTCATAAACCTGGAGAAAGCATATAATACTGTATCAAGAGAGATGGCAATGGCGACATTGAGGTGGATGGGGATATCAGAGGCAGAGGGCAGGATGATAGAAGATACATATAAAGAAACAAAGAGTTGTGTGAACCAGAGTTTGAAGTAAATGTTGGCCTGAGACATGGGAGTGCCCTGAGTCCATTGTTGTTTATCGCAGTGGTGGAACTGATAAGCAGAAAGACTGGTACGAGAGATATCCTTCAGAAGCTACTGTGTGCAGATGATCTGGCAGTGGTGGCGGACGGGGAAGCAGATCTCCCAGAACAACTGACAGAGTGGAAGGATATTTTCAGGAGACAGACTGAAAGTTAGTTTGAAAAAGACAGATATACTATGGGTGGGGCAACAAAACCAAGAGCTGGAAATACACCTGGAGAAAATGGGACTTTAGGAGGAGAACGGCTGGCAAAGAAAACAGATGCCCGGAGAGTGGAGGGGAAAAGGAGGACTGCGTAAAGAGAGACTTGGAAGTCTATATATGTGTAAAATAAATTAGGTACCAGTTTCTTTCTTTTGAAGCTTAATGAATAATAGTGTTTGGGATAATGCAAATACATTTTTAATAGTATTAATTACAGAAAAGTAAAAATAAGTGTGCAAAAAGATTTGGACTATTATGGGATTTAAACTGGCGGGGCTACTGTTTAAAATTCTGTTTTATTTTAATGTGTTACTATCAATGTCATCAAAGTTTAAAGTTTGTTTGAATCCTTCATATTGACTGAAAACATTTACTCTTATTTCATGACAGAGCTTCACATTCAATTTACTAGGTTATCATGATCCAAGATAACCAATTATGTTAGTCACACTGCAAAGTTTTCTTTGGATCCAGGTTTTATTGTGTGCAATAAAAATGGTCAGACCACCACCTGAGTAGCCAAGGTAATACCCTGTCATGTTTGTAGGTGTTGAGGACATTTGTCAGACAGATTGGCTCTGATGATTCTTTGGTAGGACACGTGATGCGGGTCTTTGGTCTGAAGTGTCATCCCGATTATAACGACATCTTCATCACAGGAGGCTGGGACAACCAACTCAAGGTGACCTCTGGCCTCTCTCTCGCTTAGTCTACAATGGTTTAAAGGGAGGTAGTCTAGGCAAAAAATCTCAAAAGGGCACTAGATTTTGTGAAAATGGAGGCATAGCTGTTTGAAGATTTTTCAACGTGTACATCATCGGCTATATATTTACTAATTATATAGCCGATACAAATACAAATTTGTGACTGCATGTGTGGAGAAACAAGACACGTAGGTGCAGCAAATTATAAATCAATACTGTAGATAGAATTGAAATGAAAGAACGAAACATACCAAATTATATTGACATTTTAGTTAGGTTTCATGACCGAAAGTGTACAATAGTTCAAAACAATTACTTACATACATGGGCCATGACAACCATTTTTACATCAAAAACTTCCCAATTCATTTCCATATAAAACAACACTAGATTTTCTAACAAACGATATAATACATTGCATACACAACCAAAATAATAACCATACCCCCTTATTTTTCATAACCGCTGCCCAAGAACATAATCATCAATATGTCTAGTATAAATAGTGTAATATTTATTTTGGTAATACATGCTGTGGGATCAAATATATTCCATTAATTTGGCAACACATTGTATTGGATAAAAGATGTGCTATTGTTTTTGTAATACATGGTCCATCTTTTGTTATTGGTGTAGGTGGGATTCTAATGGTCCATCTTGTGTTGGTGTAGGTGTGGGATTCTAATGGTCTATCTTGTGTTGGTATGGGATTATAATGGTCCATCTTGTGTAGGTGTGGGATTCTAATGGTCTATCTTGTGTAGGTGTGGGATTCTAATGGTTCATCTTGTGTTGGTGTAGGTGTGGGATTCTAATGGTCCATCTTGTGTTGGTGTGGGATTATAATGGTCTATCTTGTGTATGTGTGGGAATCTAATGGTCCATCTTGTGTTGGTGTGGAATTATAATGGTCCATCTTCTGTTGGAGTAGGTGTGGGATTCTAATGGTCCATCTTCTGTTGGAGTAGGTGTGGGATTCTAATGGTCCATCTTCTGTTGGTGTAGGTGTGGGATTCTAATGGTCCATCTTCTGTTGGAGTAGGTGTGGGATTCTAATGGTCCATCTTGTGTTGGTGTATGTGCGGGATTCTAATGGTCCATCTTCTGTTGGTGTAGGTGTGGGATTCTAATGGTCCATCTTCTGTTGGAGTAGGTGTGGGATTCTAATGGTCCATCTTGTGTTGGTGTATGTGCGGGATTCTAATGGTCCATCTTCTGTTGGAGTAGGTGTGGGATTCTAATGGTCCATCTTCTGTTGGAGTAGGTGTGGGATTCTAATGGTCCTTCTTATGTTGGTGTAGGTGTGGGATTCTAATGGTCCTTCTTCTGTTGGAGTAGGTGTGGGATTCTAATGGTCCTTCTTCTGTTGGAGTAGGTGTGGGATTCTAATGGTCCTTCTTCTGTTGGAGTAGGTGTGGGATTCTAATGGTCCTTCTTCTGTTGGTGTAGGTGTGGGATTCTAATGGTCCACCTTCTGTTGGAGTAGGTGTGGGATTCTAATGGTCCTTCTTCTGTTGGAGTAGGTGTGGGATTCTCGGACTGTAGCAGGTGTAGTGGATGTTATCCCAGGTCCACACATCTGTGGAGACAGTATTGACATAAAGGTGAGTGAAGCAGCTAAGCTCCCCCCACCACTACACCCCCCACCACTACTTACCCACCCCACCACTACAACCCCTGCCCCACCACTACTACCCCCGCCCCACCACTCCACCCCCCGTCCCACCACTACACCTCCCACCCCCACCCCTCCACTACACTCCCACTATTACATCCTCCACCCCACCATTACACCCCACCCCACCACTACAACCACCACCCCACCATTACACTCCCCATCCATCAGTACACCCCCCGTCCCACCACTACACTCCCCATTCACCACTACACCCCCCCCCCCGCCCCACCACTACATTCCCTGCCCCACCCTACCACTACATTCCCTGCCCCACCACTACACTCCCCATCCACCACTACACCCTCCGCCCCACCACTACACTCCCCATCCACCACTACACCCCCCCGCCCCACCACTATACCCCCCACCCCACCACTACACTCCCCATCCACCACTACACCCCCCGCCCCACTACTACACTCCCCATCCACCACTACACCCCCCGCCCCACCACTACACTCCCCATCCACCACTACACCCCTCCGCCCCACCACTAGACCCCCCACCCCACCACTACACTCCCCATCCACCACTACACCCCCCACCCCACCACTACACTCCCCATCCACCACTACACCCCCCCACCCCACCACTAGACCCCCCACCCCACAATTACACTCCCCATCCTCCACTACATCCCCCGCCCCACCACTACACTCCCCGCCCCACCACTACACTCCCCATCCTCCACTACACCCCCCCCCCCGCCCCACCACTAGACCCCCCACCCCACCACTACACACCCCACCCACCACTACACTCCCCACCCACCTATACATCTCCGCCCCACCACTAGACCCCCCACCACACCACTACACCCACCACACCTCCACTACATCCCCCGCCCCACCAACCCATATGTGTCTACCGTGAGTGATTGAAGCTTTTAAGAAAGAAAAGAATGCTAAAAACCGCTTAAAGTTACTTTTATACACTTATTATACATCTATGGCAGCATTTCTTTTACACTGAATACTCAGAATGTTTTAGTATTGTTTACAACTTAATACCCACTTTATTATTGATATTATTATCTATTACATATATTATTATACATTTTATTTAGTTAAATTATTATTATAATTCTTTCTGGGAGTATTTGTAAAAGGTATTTCTTGTTATATACTTCATAATTCGCAATCATACATCATCCAGTTCAAACTCTAAAACCATTATTGAAACCCTTAAACAACAGGAAATTCATAAACAAATAAAGGCATTACTTTTGTTCCAAGGGGTTGTAGGTGAACTGAGCGTTTGGTGCCCTAGGCGCAAGCCACCTAGGAGGGAAAACATTACCGTACACACACACACATTCGCTGACTCGATTATAGTTAGGTGTGTTTAAAAGCAACTCATTCAGTTAGAAATAAATTATCAATTACTTTGCAGAATATATAGTAATATCTAGTGTCTGGCTTTGGTGCAAGTGCTTTGGGCAGGCCTAAGGACTGGATACTGTGCTATATAAGAACTCACCTTCACTTACCTTTTAACACTCTCTCTGTTGCTTCAGGGCAGTTACATTTTGTCTGGGTCATGGGTGAAGACAAACGCCCTGCAACTATGGGACTTCAACACGAGACGGCTAGTGAAGGGCATGCAGTTCCGCCACGGAGGTGATGGGGAGTATCTCTACTGCGCCAAGTTCGCCAACGACCAAATAGTGCTCGCTGGCGGAAGTGGGACAAACAGTGCTCAGGCCATCAACATGCACACGGACGAGGTGAGGCGGGTGGCCGGTGATTATAGTAAACATATGTAGCGTTTGCGTCGAGCGGTCGGCAGGGAAGCATACGGGCAGACGTTCACTCACTCAGTCGTACTAATGATAAGTCAGGTTATACGTTTTCACAGTTTATTATATGCGAAAAACCCTACCAATACAAGATCTAATACACAGTGTACGGCTATGTCTGCTAAATACTACCCAGTTATAAATGTCAGAACAATAGGTTCAGACGGCGACGGCTTATACAGCAACCGAATTATAACCGATATATTCTAAATGTCCGAACAATAAGTCAGACGGCGGCGGCCTATATACAGCAACCGAATTCTAGGTGTCAGAACGATAAGTCAGACGGCGGCGGCTTATATACAGCAACCGAGTTACTCACCGAGTCTGCGAATAACTGATTGCCACGGGTGTACTGCGAGAGTCTGAGTACTTCTCGCAGGGCGCTCGGTGACAGTGCTTCACGAGAAACGTTCCTCCGGCAGTGTGCCCCAGTAGTCGCCCCGATTATCCACAAATCCCCCTTACTTATACTGCTAAAACCATAGCCTTGGGTGAGACGCTGAGCCTTTAGTTATGTCATTCCCAAAGTCTACGGGTCTCTAGAAATCTTGTCAGGGTGCCAGTGAACTTATAGTAACCTTCTGAACAAAGGCCCTCTGTATAGGGTTCTTGCCTCCCCAAAACCAGATGGCCTCAGATGTAAACAAATCCCCCGCCCCAGCTATAGTCATTTGCATATAAATTGGCTTTTCGGAGCCTGTACAACATCCAGCAATTAAGAAGATTGATACTTTGTGCGTTATCATTCTAAATTCTCTACACATACCACAGTCCCCTCTTAAGGCCAGACACCCCAGGTGAAATGGTGTTTTTTGACAAAAAATACTGAAAATGGTTTTCTGCCAGATTATTATACCTTTGTATGCATACTATCAATAAAGTTAACTTCTATGACAATTACATACCTCTAAGTGAGTTTTAATCATGGATCAAGCATGTCGATATCATGTAATGAAATCCATTATGCAATCTTTGACAGCCATTTTCTCAAAAACATTTTTCTTCAAATTTCTGCATTTAGAAATGGGATATCTCTTGGAATAATTATGCTATGTAAATAAAGTTTTCAGTGTTGCTTTCAGCATATTCTACTGTGTGCAATGATCAGACACTTTTTAAAAATCATGAATAGTTTGAAAGATATAGCCACATTTGTTGCCAAAAAACAAGATTTTGTTTCATATTTTACCTAAAAATTATTTTAAAAATAAAAACAATATTTCAAAAAATGCTCATTGCACAATAGACTCTATAAAGAACATGAATTTGCAAGAATTATACCTATATATGGATTCAATAAAAAGTGGCAGCTATTCCAAATTTGCCAATATTTGCTCAAAATGGTGGCCATTTTGTTTGTTAGCATGGAAACGGGGGGTCTGGCTGAAAAAAGTTCAATATATATTTTACTCAGTAGGACCCATTTCATGCATTGGGCAGAAAAAATTGAACTGTTTGCACAAATAAAAAAATAATCCTATCTACCTGCCGTGTCTGGCCTTAAGCTTTGAAATCCTTGAATAGCATGGAATTTCATTAGTTAGAAATCAGGGACCATGAAAGTCTGGAATTTTTTTAATGGCGTGGAAAAGCATGGAAGTTTTCAGAAATAGCATGTTGGACACTGATAATGTTCAGTTGTCCACCCGTGGAAACCTGGAGTGGCGAACCACTCGCATCCAGAGGGTGCCACTATGGGGACAAGTTGTCAGAAGATCAAAATACAGAAATGGTGACTTATAAATTATATACTTAAAAGTATACACTTATCATCCATTTTAATAGTGCTGTGATCATGACATGAATTATTGTAGTTTTTATTAGAATATTTTTTTTTATTTTCTTTGTGCCACAATAATTTATAATAAATAATATACATATATTTTTCTTCATGTTACATTTTACGTTTTTATTCATTGATATAAATTTATTTTGTACATTAATTAACAATGTTATCATCCATTAAAATGCTTTCAGCTTCTTAAGAAGATTGCAGTTTCAAGAATTGTACATTATTCTTTTGACGTTTGTAACTGTGCTAAAATGTTGGCATTTCAGTCCGTGCCACCCTGTAATAATCAGGATTGCTGGCGGTGTAGTACAAATAATCGAACAATGTTTTAGACAGCTTACCTCATGTGCATGTAATAAACAAGTACTGTGCAATTTGCTCAAACTTTGTCATCCTATACAGATGGAAAAAGAAACAGCTTAGGAAGACCTCTTTATCGTCCGAATGGTCGCCAGGTGGCAGCACCAAACGTGCCTTGTTCCATGCATAGAACGTTATCAGCGTGAACCCATAATACTTGTAGCATTATTGCAAATATTCTAGTGAAATTCATAAATTAGCACGAGTCACACAATCTAGATAGTGGAGTTGTTGACTTGTGAGAAACTGCACACGAAAAACCTAAGTGTCTTCTGAGGTTTCTATAACTGTTCGGATGATGTGCATTAATTGAAAGCCATTGAAATTAATTTCTGCATGACCGTCATGTCAGAAATTTGTCGATTTAATGGTGCTGTTAAATGAAAAATGATCACGTGTCGATCTAACGTCATGTGTCAAATTGTTTCCAAACATCTATCAACAAATACCATATATGGCTCAGTTTATTTGGTAGCCAACTGATTGAAGAGGCATTTAAAGGTTTGTTATTTTTGTAAATTCATGCTATATTGAAAGCTTAAATTGCATGTATATTTTGGTTTGATTTTACTGTTTTTTGCGACATGATTTCTTGAAATTTAATCCATATTTTTCAGATTATGGTGCCTATCTCTTATGCCAGTATCTCAAAATTAGAACATAATGTTATTAAAAAGAAATGTTTATTAATATATAATATTATACAGAGTGAGATCGAGTGGTTTTTCAGAAATGTTAAGGGCAGCATCTCTAATCCTTCTCAATTTAGTTTCACTACAGTGACACAAGGTTTATTGTGTACATTGAATTCCATTCAGTACTAATAGTATCACTCCTGTCCCATTTGCCTTATCATTGTCAAATTTCAACTGAGATTTTCTCCGTTTCACTCGAGTGGCACTTTATTATTTCGATTCGTACAATAATTCCTGATGTTTGCCAGCTGTCACACAATGTTGACGGAATGTCTGGTGTAGTAAGGTATCACCAGGTGTCAGCACGTGTCACTGTAAACATTCTTATGATATCTGATGTGCTACATTTAACTTCACATCTGAGCATTCATAAATTAGCTGTTTTATTAATAATTTCATATCTTGTTTCATAATTGATGACATCCTGTTACCAGTCACCCAGGTGCTTATTGTGGATTAATCAATATTAGTATGTTTGCTTAAAAATCATTAATTAATATGTTCTTCTCTAACCTGGTGTGCACGCTGTGGTAAGATCTTGATCCCTTATGCAAACTCTGTCGACTGTACATAACTTACTGTGGTACATCTGGTGTACCATCAGTCTTGATCTATTATGCAAACTCGTCAGCATACTAAACAAGACGTACAGTTATGGTTTATGCGTTTCCTTCCTCGTAACGATTATCACGCATTTATTTAGAGCATATTGATTACGACAAATGTGCCTAAGGGTAATAAGATAATGATTGCGTGTCGTGACGTTGATATCGCAGTGTGCTAAGGATGATAGGTATTGGCTGGTTCGTCACCATTCACTAGAATCAAGCAGGTGATTTCCAGATAAAACATATTGCAAATCAAGGATTTTTCATGATTGTTTTTCAATTAAATGCAGGCAGCATTAACCGTATTTATCTCTCTTTGTGGGTTATTTCAAGTCCAGGTCACTCATGCCAATAAATATGGCTAAGATTAAACTGGTGATTAAGTATAAAGTGAACTGAAAAATGAAGATTCTAAATGCAATTTTGAAGCAAGGTTTTCAGCCAGATTTGTTATTATTAGCGGAAAGTTACAAGTAAATAGAAACAATGCTTGGCCACACCTTACATGCATAATATTGACAATGACCTCATGTGACCTCTCAACTGGAAGTTACTAGCAGATACAGACAATGCTTAGCCACACCTTACATGCATAATATTGACAATGACTTCCTGTGACCTCTCAACAGGAAGTTACTAGCAGATACAGACAATACTTGGCCACACCTTACATGCATAATATTGACAATGACTTCCTGTGACCTCTCAACAGGAAGTTACTAGCAGATACAGACAATGCTTAGCCACACCTTACATGCATAATATTGACAATGACTTCCTGTGACCTCTCAACAGGAAGTTACTAGCAGATACAGATAATGCTTAGCCACACCTTACATGCATAATATTGACAATGACTTCCTGTGACCTCTCAACTGGAAGTTACTAGCAGATACAGATAATGCTTGGCCACACCTTACATGCATAATATTGACAATGACTTCCTGTGACCTCTCAATAGGAAGTTACTAGCAGATACAGACAATGCTTGGCCACACCTTACATGCATAATATTGACAATGACTTCCTGTGACCTCTCAACAGGAAGTTACAGGCAGATACAGACAATGCTTAGCCACACCTTACATGCATAATATTGACAATGACTTCCTGTGACCTCTCAACAGGAAGTTACTAGCAGATACAGATAATGCTTAGCCACACCTTACATGCATAATATTGACAATGACTTCCTGTGACCTCTCAACTGGAAGTTACTAGCAGATACAGACAATGCTTAGCCACACCTTACATGCATAATATTGACAATGACTTCCTGTGA
Source organism: Escarpia spicata (assembly GCA_963995525.1). Classification (NCBI taxonomy): domain Eukaryota; kingdom Metazoa; phylum Annelida; class Polychaeta; order Sabellida; family Siboglinidae; genus Escarpia; species Escarpia spicata. Next base: position 64,009,383 of record OZ023210.1, read on the forward strand.
CCTCTCAACAGGAAGTTACTAGCAGATACAGATAATGCTTAGCCACACCTTACATGCATAATATTGACAATGACTTCCTGTGACCTCTCAACTGGAAGTTACTAGCAGATACAGATAATGCTTGGCCACACCTTACATGCATAATATTGACAATGACTTCCTGTGACCTCTCAACTGGAAGTTACTAGCAGATACAGATAATGCTTAGCCACACCTTACATGCATAATATTGACAATGACTTCCTGTGACCTCTCAACAGGAAGTTACAGGCAGATACAGACAATGCTTAGCCACACCTTACATGCATAATATTGACAATGACTTCCTGTGACCTCTCAACTGGAAGTTACTAGCAGATACAGATAATGCTTGGCCACACCTTACATGCATAATATTGACAATGACTTCCTGTGACCTCTCAACAGGAAGTTACTAGCAGATACAGATAATGCTTAGCCACACCTTACATGCATAATATTGACAATGACTTCCTGTGACCTCTCAACTGGAAGTTACTAGCAGATACAGACAATGCTTAGCCACACCTTACATGCATAATATTGACAATGACTTCCTGTGACCTCTCAACAGGAAGTTACTAGCAGATACAGACAATGCTTAGCCACACCTTACATGCATAATATTGACAATGACTTCCTGTGACCTCTCAACTGGAAGTTACTAGCAGATACAGATAATGCTTAGCCACACCTTACATGCATAATATTGACAATGACTTCCTGTGACCTCTCAACTGGAAGTTACTAGCAGATATAGACAATGCTTAGCCACACCTTACATGCATAATATTGACAATGACTTCCTGTGACCTCTCAACAGGAAGTTACTAGCAGATACAGACAATGCTTAGCCACACCTTACATGCATAATATTGATAATGACTTCCTGTGACCTCTCAACAGGAAGTTACTAGCAGATACAGATAATGCTTAGCCACACCTTACATGCATAATATTGACAATGACTTCCTGTGACCTCTCAACTGGAAGTTACTAGCAGATATAGACAATGCTTAGCCACACCTTACATGCATAATATTGACAATGACTTCCTGTGACCTCTCAACAGGAAGTTACTAGCAGATACAGATAATGCTTAGCCACACCTTACATGCATAATATTGACAATGACCTCATGTGACCTCTCAACTGGAAGTTACTAGCAGATAGAAACAATGCTTAGCCACATCTTACATGAATAAAATTGACAGTGACCTCATGTGACCTCTCAACACCAGTTTTCACTGGTGGAAATAACCAGTTGTGACTCAGAACACAAACCTCTCAATAAGGACACACTATCAGTTTTGAATGTCAATAATGATAACAGTGACATCGCTGAAAGCTTCAAATGGGGTAGTAGATATCGCTTGAGACGATAACTTAAGAAATTACCTTGTTATCAGTTCCATTTCTTGTCATGTTAGTGGCATTTATAGTTTTTGTGATATTTTTGTAATTTGTATTCACATATATCTGGTGTTTACTTTTAGTAGCTGTATAAGGAGAAGACGAGACTTATGAGTAAATTATTTAAGACTATTAAACACTGGATTCTGTTTCCTTCCATTGGCAAGAAGGTAAGGGAGAAAGCATCAGCAAGTTTGTGATGTTAGTGAAAGTTTGTAATATTGTGAAGACAACATCTGAAATGATATACAATTATTATGATAGTGATAAATGGATGGTGATGTTTCATGCATGTCTACAGGTGGTATAATATATGATGTCAACATCGCTGCCAATATAACATCGTTGTGACTTTTTCTGGGATATTGCATCATTAATAAAAGTTTGTGATGTGATAGAAAACCATCAGCCACTTGGTTATGACATTGATGGAAGGCGATGACGTTAGTGTCATGGTTGACTTGACAAAGAGGTGACACAGTTATTGGCGGATAGCAATATTGCCGCAGATGAAAAATGAGCCACCGGTAGATAGAAAATGGGATGAAAGAGAATGAGAAGTAAAATGATATTGATGAAGTTGATTATTAAAGCAGTGATGTCAGTGTTGATATAAAACAAGGAATGGCCTTGAGTAACTGAAATTACCACATCTAATTACTGCATACTGACTGGGCACACTTACCGAAGTCATTATGTGTCTTGACAAATATACAAAATAATCACAGTTTATATATCGACACATCCATATTGAAATATTTCATGCTCCTTTAACAATAGAAACATTTTGACTGTTCCACAAAATGGCACCAATCTTACATTTTGGTGGTTTCTGATTTGCCTCAAGGCATACTTTTTTGCTATGCATTTTGTGTTGGGTCCAAGCTAAATAGTATTATTCAACATCAAACACTCAGAATGCCCAATTTTGCGATTATAGCTTTATCTAACGTGCATAAAGGTTGTAATCAGATGGTCATTACGTATGTCTATCTCTTGTGGTCATCCTTTTATGGTATGGTCTGTGAACATCATAATGGCATCACCGTCCGCCAAAAGTCGCTTGAGGTAATGAGAACCCTTTGTGGCCGGCCCTCTAATGTTACGTGGCTTGCGTATATTATTAATATGACATTGAATCAATTGAACCAGCGCTGGGCCGTTGAGTGGGTGTGTATCGATGGATGAACTGGACTGGGTCGTGTCGTTACACCGCCGATTACGTCACTCTGGCCTAGATACAGTGTGAATTGGTCACTGGTTCAAATTGGTCTACTTATAGGTGTAGTATCGTGCTATGTCCCGGATCAGCGAAGTGCCGTTAACATTTGGCACTGCACTCGAGTAATAATTTAAAACATTACTAACGAAGTTGTTCATTTTTAAATGTCTTGTTTTCTTCATTCCTCTCTCCCTAGATATATTTCAATGCCCAGCCGCAGCCAGGCTTTTCACTCAATATTCTCCCATTAGCAACTTCCTCCCTTCCTTCTCGCTCTCTCCGTACATCCTCCCTTCTCACTACCTGGCTCTACCCTTCGTTTCCTCTCCCTTCCTATCTTTTCTTCTCCCATTCCCTCCCCCTTTCTTCCCCCTCTCTCTCCCCTCCCTCTTTCTCCCCCCTCTCTCTTCCCCCTCTCTCTTCCCACTCTCTCTTCCCCCTCTCTCTCTCCCCCCTCTCTCTTTCTTCTCCTTCCCCCTCTCTATCTTCCCCCTTTCTCTCTCTCCCCTTCTCTCTTCCTCCCTCTCCCCCTCTCTCTCCCTCCCCCCCTCTCTCTCTCCCCCTCTCTCTCTCCCTCTCTTCCCCCCTCGCTCTTCCCCCTCTCTCATTCCCCCTCTCTCTTCCCCCCTCTCTCTTCCCCCTCTCTCTTCCCCCTCTCTCTTCCCCACTCCCTCCCTCACTCCGTCCCTCCCTCTCTCTCCCCACCCTCTCTCTTCTTTCTATCTCTTACTCTCATGCTCTCACACTCACTCACTCACTCACTCTTTTTCAGTGTCTCTCCTTCCTTCTCTCCATCCATCCATGCCTTCCACCATCATTGTCAATACCATACACTCTATGGCACTGTTTATCAATTGTCTTCCCACTCTGTTTGTCCCTATACACATGCCATGATTCGTGTGACCTTGGCATAACCTTGTTTCTTGTCACCCACTGTCCACCCACATCCTTGCTTGTTGACATCGCCCCACCTTTCAATGGGTCCATCGTCATTCGGCCGATTGGAGCTCATGGAAAACTGTGACATAATTGATTCAAACAAGGAACAAATGTCTGCCATCGCCGCACATGCACGCATGCACGCACACGTTTGCATGTAGACACAGAAGTAATTCTATAGTGTCGGCTGGAATAATGAATAACGCATGTGACTCGATTCACCTGAGATAGCCGTCTGGACTCGGTGGACTGGGTGGTGGTCAAGCGACCTTTCACCTGGGCACACCAAGGCACCTTTCACAGGCATTGCAGTAACTGCACCAGTGGTCTGATTACTTCTCTTCTTGTATTGTGACGAAGTTTAATTGTTAAGGCCCGACACCCCAGGTGAAATGGTGTTTTATGACAAAAAATACTGAAAATGGTTTTCTGCCAGATTATTATACCTTTGTATGCATACTATCAATAAAGTTAACTTCTATGACAATTACGTACCTCTAAGTGAGTTTTAATCATGGATCAAGCATGTCGATATCATGTAATGAAATCCATTATACAATCTTTGACAGCCATTTTCTTAAAAAATTCTTCAAATTTCTGCATTTGAAAACAGGATATCTCTTGAAATAATAATGCTATATAAATAATGTTTTCAGTGTTGCATTCAGCATATTCTACTGTGTGCAATGATCAGACACTTTTTTAAAATCATGATTACTTTGAAAGATATAGCCATATTTGTTGCCAAAAAACAAGATTTGTTTTCGTATTTTACTTAAAAAAAATAAAAACAACATTTCAAAAAATGCTTTGATCATTTCACAATAGAATCTATAGAGAACATGGATTTGCAAGAATTATAACTATATATGGTTTCAATAAAAAATGGCAGTGTTTCCATATTTGCTCCAAAAGGCGGCCATTTTGTTTGTTACCGTGGAAATGGGGGGTCTGGCTGAAAAAAAATCAATATATTTTACTTGGTAAGACCCATTTCATGCATTGGGCAGACAAAATTGAACTGTGCACAAATAAAAAAATAATCCTATCTACCTGCCGTGTCTTGCCTTAATACCTTCCCATCTGTATCATGATAAAGTAATCTCATTTAGTAGGTTACAATTATGGATTCTTCTTAATGATGTTCGCACACTTAATTAATTAGTCAATTCATTTAGGATATTTCGATGTGTGTGAAGTATCATGTGACATTTTGTCCTCAAGATAAATGCAGCATTTCACAAACATATTTCCAGAGAGGTTTACTTACATCATCCAAATCTCATAAAATAGTCATTTGCCTATATTCTTATACATATAAATATTTTGCTTAGATTCCAACGTACATTTATGGTGTTCAACACGATCTACCAATGGTAAAGTAATTAGTTGACATGAGATTCACATTTCAGTTTGGATCAATAAGCCGTGACAAACTATTGGCTGACAATTAATTTACGTCCTATTGATATTGCGACTCTAGCATTGTTACCCGCACACCGGCGTTATGTATTTACCTTAATCCCTTTCTCTTACTAGTTAGGTTTCCAAAAAATTGAGACAGAAATTACAATTACCTTCCCAGCTGTGGCTCACTATTGCGATTGTGAGCAGACAATAACACTAGATTATTGGTCGCAAAGACCGACTCTTGAGGTCTACGAATGGTTCGCATACACACGCAAGGTTTTATGTATGTCTGTGTATTTCCACTGTTCAGGGAAATATAATATAGCGATATGAACGTTGCCGTCATCTAGAAGTGCCTTCCGTCCATTCAGTGGCTCTTGTAACATTGTTAGGGCATCCTCAAGCAATGCGCTAACACATCGACATTGTCACAATGCACGCGTCATCGCACTTGTAGGATGTAAACACGGTCTGTTATTGTCAACACCCAACGCCAGCTGAAAGATGTCACCTCAATGTCAGGACTGCTGATTTATTTATCCTGTTGTAATGATCGAGTAGAATACCAAAAACAGAGGTAACTCACAAATTAAATAGCTAAATAAACTCATTAGCTATTAGTCACACAAATGTATTATGATTATAATAATTACAATGGTGCAGAGTTCTTACAAATTGAGACATTTTGCTATATGTAAATCTTTATAATATTTATTATATAATTATTTTCTAAAGTCTGAAACTCTTCATGTTTCAGTAGATTTTTCTGATATTTCATATACTTAAAAAATATAAAGTAAAGACAAAACCTAAGTATTTGAAATATCACCAGAAACATGTAATGAAATTAACAATTTTAGACTTCCAAAGATAATTCTGTAATAATAATAAAGTATGTTGGAACTCAAAGGTATAAATATTAATTGTTTTGTTGTAGCATAATTTATATACTGTAAAGTACGTCTATTCAGAAATCTTGTCTACACAAATGTACGTCTTTCAGTGAAGCACATTTTTAAAATAAATAATTTCACTTTTACCTGTTTAATTTGGATGGAGTATCCTGTTTACCTTGTGCAAGAAGAGAATGTCAGGCTACAGGTGTTGGGACGCGTCTATCAGATGACCCGTGAACGTGTGACCACGGTCAAGTTTGGCCACAGGCATTTGTCTCGACAGCTGTTCTTGAGTGACTGACCACTGAAGCTGATATCATAAACAGATCATGGCCAAATTGAATGATTTGAGTTTGCTACTGATGAAACTACCCATCGGATGCTATTGTGGTGATACAACTGTTAATCATCTCATGTATGCTGATGACATTGTACTACTGGCTCCATCGGCTAAGGGGTTGCAAAGACTGCTAGATGTATCATACAATTATGGACATATTGTTTAACAGAGTAAAGTCGCAGATAATGTTTTTTGACACAAGACAAACCAGTTTTGAAGTAGCTCTTAAGCTTGGTGATGCAGTTCTGAATACAACGAAGGCATACAAATATCTTGGCCATATAATCTGTAATGATCTGTCGGATGAAACGGATATGAAATCCAAAGAAAGGAGTTTGTACGGCAGAAGCAATATTCTACTCAGGAATTTTCACTTTTGTTCAGTGAAGGTGAAGAACAAACTGTTCACATCCTATTGTAGTAATGTGTATTGATGTTCCTTATGGGCTAATTATAGAAAAGCCGCTATGCAGCACTTTATTGTTTCCTATAACAATGCATTTAGAATTATGCCCAGCCTATCTATGAGGTGTAGTGCTAGCCTAATGTTTGTTAGTTCTGACACGGACTGTTGCAATACTAGATTTAGAAAATGCATGTACAGTTTTATGAGCAGAATATCTGCATCGACGAACAACATTGTTGAGAGTATTATACAAAGTGATGTTTATACGACCTCTGTATTGCGCAGGAAGTGGATTAGTGCAATATATACACTATAATATACTTTTTATTTTTACTATGGACATAGTGCATATTACATGTATGCTTTTTTGTCTGAAATAAAGATTGATTGATTGATTGATTTATATTAACTGAATGGTGGTCATCAAAACACATTTAGGCTGTCAACATGTTGGAATAGATCTAGTTTATTCCAAGTATCTTGATTTTACGATAAAACGATGACACAGAATCTTTGATATAAACTGTAGATTAGACAGTGAGACATAATTGCTGACAGGGAAGTGTAATTATGAGAATACTGCTGTATTCATATGTTTAGAAGTGCTATGAATATTGACTCTGTCATCAATGCCATTAATTGGGAATTATTCTAAACTGTTCTGTTTTAGAGAAGTTCAATGATTACTTATTGGAGTAATCAGTTGTATGGTATCAATGCATGTCTAGTACTTGTGGGAGTATGTGTGTGAGCATGCGTGTGTGCGAACGTGTGTGTGCATGCATGTGTGAATTTATCTACTCTTTTATTTATATTTTAAGTGTATGTATGCATGCCTAATAAGCAGTATTAAATTTATTGTATAATTTCACCTTGATAAATGGTACGCCTTCTATGCACCAAGCACTGTTTGCTCAAGGTTAATTCATGGCTATTAACTTATTAATCTCTGTCTTCATAAATGTATTGTTTCCACCTTAATGCAGGGATTATGCAGGATTAGGTGTCATGAGGGATTTACACAACGTCAGAACACAAGTGATGCACTAGTTGTAGGACTTGTCTGATATCACTCATTTTAGGAAGTTCCCTTCTTAATCTGGGCAGATAAAATCATTAGAGTGGGATTTGGATGTTCCTTTTTTAATTAAAGCAGGTGAGATTGTTGAAGGATCCTATGTTGTCTTACAGTAATGTAGTCTGGTACATTCCCGGGAATCAGCCAGAGTTGTTAATTATTAATACAGTTGCACTCCTTACCACTTTGTGGTAAGGAGTGTGGAAACCATGCAACTTCAAAGGTATTTGTCAGTAGGGATGTCTGTCTCCACAATACATATCAAAAACGGCTGTTTTGTACTGACTGAATGTTTGGTGTACATTTTGAACATTAAAGTTGCGAATAAAATGTTGGACTTACTAAACTCAAGTTAGCAGACATATTTGCTTTAGTATTAAGAACATTATAGATTTAACACATTAGGAACCGACACCCTCAATTTAAGAATCAAGTTTTGCAGTTTGTTAATTAAATTCCCGTTGAAAACATTTTTCTCATCTGTTCTTTGGCCCTCTTATGTTCTGTATAAGTTGTTGACCATCTAAGCACATAGACAGTAGGAGTCCACATCCATGACATCTCCAACTTAGTCGTCAACATCCATGACATCTCCAACTTAGTCGTCCACATCCAGACATCTCCAACTAGTCACCCACAAAGCTGCTACAGGGAGTTAGCGATTCTGTTTTAAGCACACACCTGGTCATTTTGTTGTTATTTGCACCACATGTTTTTTGTTTATTTATGACAGAAAGCAGCCACAATTCCATTTGCCAGGCGACAGAGATCGCTGTGTTTCTATCGATGCGACATGCGCTTCCATGCAGACTGTGTAATGTCAGCTGAAATCAAATGAGTGCTAGGTCGTTCACCGACAAAACAGTAACAGTGTGACGTGTCGGATATAGGTCTTTTTCAATGTCTGACAGATTACGGCAGTCACTGTAACCTTTGAAGTGTGTTGACTTTGTTTTGTCTCACAAAGAGACGAGTGGGGAAACTGGTTTCTCTCGTGTCGTCAGTCTGTCATCATCTCCGTCTTACCGCACTCCATGCCCTCGGGCATTGCTTGCAAGTTATCTCTTGCATCCTTGGTAATGCATGCCATTTTAAAGGTCCCCAATCTGATGGTTTTTCACATTAAATCATGTTTTAATGTATCAACTATATATGTTTTGACTGCCAAATGTGTTTTAATGAAGCGTAAGTTTTATTTATAATTTGACCTTTATCTGTTAATGAATATTTAGCATGCAGTGTAAACATGTGGCAGAGATCACAATTATATTTTGCAATAAAGAATGATCCATGTCCCCCTGGATCCCCTAGACCCTTCTGGACCCCCGAGACAGCCCAGCCCCCCCTAAACCAATACAATTATTGATGGTTATTATATTTTTAAGCAACTGTTTACTACAACATCAAAGAGATGCATGTCCCCACAACAAAAATGACAGCTTAGCTCGGCTTTAAGATACTGGCGTTCACTCAATGGCATATATTTATTTAAACAAGAGACGTATGCATTAAGAGGCTAATGTTCTTACTCTGCTATTATAATAGTCCTTTTAGAATTGGACCCTCGAGAAACCAGTAAGTGTTTGTGTGGTAGAAATCATTCGTAAAAAAAGAATGTGATCGTTGGCGATATACGACACAGAGAAGTAGGTAAGTGGAATAAATGTGAAGGAAGCCATTAATGATGCGGAATAATCAATGACAGAAATGTCACATCGTCAACCTTAAAGTGTCCTGTCACTTATGACACATGTAGAGTTTATATTCATGAATCCTGCTAATACCGCTGGGTTTGACAGAAATCCCTCATCGATCATTTCCTGCCCTGTGACATCATAACAAGGTGGGCAGGTGTGGGGTGGAATTTTGCATAAATTTCCCATGGAAGAGTTGGGGTTACTGTTGGATTGGGGGTGATATCGGGACACTTCTGAAATTAGATGATATGAAAGACATTGTAGGATTCATCTAATGTTCAATCAGTGCCCAAATCACAGAGATTTACATAATCAATCATTAAACTGTATATTTTATTATCATTATATTATTTGGCCGCTGTGTTTAATTCCTTCTCCCTGGTACCTCATGCAATTCCCAGGAGCATCTCAATAACTTCCATGGCATGGATATACACTAGGGGGCACCACTCTCACATTTACATGAAATTGGTCACCTTGGTCACAAAACTGCAAAAACAGGCTGGCACACGCCTGCATAGTTAGTCACATACCTGCCTAATTAGTGGCATATCTTCATAGATAGTTCTGTTCTTTCTCTTCATAACTTCCTGTCAGCAGCCCCTCTCTCCATCTGTCATCCTCACCCGATTGTCTCATGTCCCTCCTCACACAGTCCTCCCATCTTAGCTGTGGCCTTCTCCTGCGTCCTTGGTGTTGTTCCGCCTCTGCTCTCTGCACATTTGCCTGCACCTGTCCTTGCCAGGTGGTCTGCCCATCTCATTCAGCTTCTCACCAGTCTTCCTGTCAGGCTGCATTCCTAACATATCATATTAGTTGCATAATTATAAATTTGAATGACAAACTACTTAATATTAATAAAGTGCACAAACCCTTGGTGCTTCCGGCGTAGGCAGATTTCCAATCAAACACAGCAAATTTTTTTTGATGAGTTTATATTTACTAATAGATCCAACACTCAGTCCAAATAAGAGTGCTTCTGGCCAGTTAACCATTGAAAGACGTAATTTGTATTTAATATTTAAAAAATGTGGATTTCCACCAACAAACAGCACATGTAATAGGGCAGGGATGCACACGAGGACATCTAAAGCAGGGTCACCATCTTTCCTTATTTTTGACACCTAGGTCATGTCGTTGAGGTCTTAACACTCGCTATATGACAGAATAATTGGTGGTTGACAGACAATGACGGCAAAAATCAATTGAAACGCGGTTGCACACTGACAAGTGACGTAGTTGTGTCGAGGTTGGTGTGAATGACCTCAATGTTAGTGTACTTTTGTCATAGTCCTTTTGGTTCAAAATACATATTTTATGGCGCGTGGAATAGATGTGCTTTTTGTTGCGTCTGTGGGTGAGTCGCTGTGTGGAGAGCTCTCGTTCATAATCAGTGAGGACACGACCTGCAACTTCTAGGAAGTGGTACCCATGTCAGATGTCACACTTAGCAGAGCGCCACTGTATATGCTTCCTGGCATTTATTCGGTATCGAAGCATGTATGTGCCGACAACTCGTCAAATGTCCAAATATTCACCGCAAATTCTGTCTCCGTTGCAAATATTTTTGGTGTGAGTTGAAAATGTGGAACTTTGTAGAATACAAAAGGCTGATATGTATGAGTATTTATTTGAATGGAGGGAGTGTCCCTTCTACCTGGTGCTTATCCCCTGGGGAAGAAAAGATCTTGCTCTGGGAAATGACAAAAACCTATTATGGAGTCACTGATCTTGAATGAACAAAATCCATAGGGCACCGCAGTAGTGGCTTCCTGAAAACTGGCTGTTGTAATGGAATCATCGTCATGAGCACATTCTAGGCATATACCTCGGATATAGGACCACACATTATGTCAGTTTTGTAGGTGTCCACTGGATAATTGATCACAGCAAATATCAATTAAGGTCTCGTCACCCAGCATTGAAAGAGATTGAGGGGTGACATTGAAGAAGAAGGTTACCATGATTAAAAAGCATGTTATAGATGCACCACTTTAATTGATATTCACACATAAAGGTGTGCATGGAAATGTCTTGCCCCGACATTTAGACAAAGATGCACCTGTTTATAGACCATTGTGCTTTTTGCACTTGCTATTTCCTTTGAGATGCGTTCTGTGGTAAGGAAGCAGTTGACCTTTATCTGTGTGAATGTTATGTCAACTGTCATTATATACACCCAGTTACTAAATCCATACATCGTTGATGTTACAAGTGACTCGTACTTTGGTTAAAGGGGGGGGCGGAAGCAATTCTGTGGTTTTTCCTTCTTAATTTTCAGCACTCTGAATTTTTTATTGACTGACTAAACGAAGCCTCATTTGACTAGTCAACTTTTTTCTGAACTACACAGAATTCTATTAAGATGGTCTGTGTATATTCAGTGGTTACTAGAAGCTGATTGTCTTGAGGCCTTGTTCAACTTGTCATACTTTTAGGATTATTTATACCAGATTCTATTAACTGACTAGTTTGTATCTATGTTGTGTTTATCGGAAGCTGATTGCTGAGGCTTCAGTCAACTTGTCAGTGTTTTTTCAGAACATTTACAGTGTACATTCAGTCGACCTTTATATGCTGTTACCAAGGACGTGCTTATCATCCTCGGTGGGTCTTTTAATTTACTTAAACCTGGAGAGGTGAATCCTCCATAAACTGGGAGAAGTGACACCCCCATAAACATGGAGAGGTGACACCCCCGTAAACTGGGAAAGGTGACACCCCCATAAACTGGGAGAGGTGACACCCCCATAAACTGGGAGAGGTGACACCCCCGTAAACTGGGAGAGATGACACCCCTATAAACTGGGAGAGGTGACACCCCCATAAACTGGGAGAAGTGACAACCCGTAAACTGGGAGAGGTGAATCGGGCCTACTTTCTGATGACCCATAAAGATAATTAGTGAAGACACTAGTCTGACATTAGGTGGAAGTGTCTCACCCAGGTCATGTCAGTTCGTTGACACTTGACGCTCCTCCTCAACTGGGTCAGCCCATCGCAAATCTGGTTCTTTTATATCCAGATATGTAGTGTGTGTGAATAGTTTAATGTGTGCAATCTGTTTATAAACAAAGTTTGTACGGTTGCGTTTCAAAAAAGCAAGGAAAGTCGACAATGTTAAGTGTACTGTGATATGTTTTGTCAATGAAGATTCAGTAGTCGTCACATGATAATAGGTTGAAAATTCATGTCTTTAAAAACAAATGTTGTACTTCATATTAAATAAAATGTAATAGAATGCACCAGTAATAATAGTTTACTCAGCCTTTCTCAGTTTAACAGCAACTTGAATTTGCCATAAATGAGAAGGAGAAGGAGAATCCAGTTTCCGTTATGGCTGAAAAGATGTCCATTCAGATAAATCCTTAACTAAGCCAGGCACTCATTCATACAGTCAGACAAAGACGACTTCTGCAGAATTACCCAGATGTGAGACAGCAGCTAGATGACAGAACAACTCTGGTGAACGTGATTGAGAGATTGTCACTCGCACTAGGCTGCAGAACCACATTTCCCAATACACACAGTTACTCATTCTCTCTCAGGTCATGTGTGATTAATTTTGCAAGAATATTGACAGCCATATTGCTGTGCCATTGAATGCGGTGTTAAGCATTACAATGAAATGAAATGTGGAAAATACTATCTACATCATATGTTGTGGAAAAACTAACTCAGGCATTCCGTGCATCACATGGATTGTCTTTAGACAATGCAAATGTTGTGGAGGAATATGGTCATAAGTTTGATTACAGCTAACAGCTTTGCTTCAAAATATGTGTTTTCTTTTATTCCTCAAATAAGTGTAATTGGACAGCCACTCATACCAAGAAAAAGCCAGAAATAGAAAACAAATATACACTAAGCTGATCTGCGAAAACCTTCACGTTGACGCGACAGACCTCCCACTCCTACTGAACCCGCATGGACACGGCTCTTTCACTCTTCGGCCCCAACCAACCAGTGATGACGACGATCAATTTTAATTACAAACTGATAGCCGTCAAAGAGCAACTACTCTTGTTGCTAGGCAGATTTCAAACAAAACAGATCAGAGTTTGTATGATGTAGGAATGTTAAAATATTGGTAGATGACAACACTGATGCAGAATAGAAATGCAGTAAGCGGGTGACCCCTAAACACATAATACAGATTTATACCAATTTATACAGAATTTCAAGTCAATAATATAATAATAAGATAACTTCTACTGCACCTAAATCCTTGGAAACCAAGCTCAGAGGCGCATCAAAACAAATGGATTGGTCAATCTCAAAATCCATAAGCAGTATTCCTGTTGTCAACAGATGGGTCAAGGCGCTAGGGAGCTATGGTGGATAAGCAAGGTTGTAAAGATAAATGATGACGGAATTTTGTAATATTTTCAACTGATCTAACACTAAGAGGGGGCATATTCCAAAGAGTTGGTGCAGCAACAAAAAAAGCCCTAGTTCCAATGTTAGTGTTGACTCTAGGAACAAAAAGTAGGTCAGAACTAGACGATCGAAGCAGGATAGGTTTTCTTACAGGAGTAAGCAATGAATACAAATAAGATTGTTGCTTTGGACAGTGCCTGGTATGTAATGGTACAGATCTTAAATATTATACGATATTGTACAGGAAGCCAATGCAAACACTTCAAAAGTGGTACAGAGCGAGAAAAACGAGATCTTGTAACTACTCTTGCTAGACAATTTTGGACACGCTGAAGTTTTGTGATATCCTTGATAGTGATATTATAAAGGAGGGAATTGCTATAGTCAAGTCTGCTGCTTGCAAGCACTGTTGCAATAGTCTTAGCAACAGAAAAAGACATATATCGGCGAATACGGGGAAGATCACAAATATGATAAAAACAACAGTGACACGTTTGAGATATGTGTTGTTGGAAATTGAAGTTACTATCAAAGATCATTCCTAGATTCCGCACCGAGGTTGCTGGCATGATATACTGATTCAAAATACGCATAGGAAAAAACCATCAAGTTTACTACGCTGCATCAAGTTTACTACGCTGCATTGGAGTACCAATAATAATCAATTCAGTTTTATTTGCATTTAATTTGAACTTGCTGTCAGTCATCCAGTGGAAGATATCTTGAAGGCAATCACTAAGTTGGTTAAGGGAGCGATTTGTATCCGGGGTAGCCGATGAAATGTACATATGCGTATTATCAGCATAAAGATGATGGTCAAAGTTATGCCTTTGTATAACAGAGCTTAGTAAAGAGTAAAAAGCAAAGGCCCAAGAACAGAACCCTGGGGAACACCAAATAAAGTTGGCAGTGCAGCTGAAAAGCAATTCCCACTCTTTATAGTTTGATATCTATCAGTTAGATACGAAGAAAACCAGCTTAGAGCTGTGCCAGATATGCCGTACCACTGTAATAGGCGTTCAATGAGAATGCTGTGATCAATCGTGTCAAACGCGGCAGAGAGATCTAGTAAGGTGAGTGCAGTCACTTTACCATTATTAATGTTCAAGTTAATGTCATTATGAACCTTTAAGAGGGCAGTCTCTGTTGAATGAAACTGTCTATATGCTGATTGTGACACATTAGTTAAGACATGTGCTAATTTGAGACCTTAGACGACTTGCTACAACCTTTTCTAGTATTTTGGAAATAAAGCTGAGGTTAGAAATAGGCATATTTGAAATCATCAGGAAAACAGCCAGAGCAAAGTGATGCATTTATAATATTTGTTATAGGTCCAATAAGTGTATCGAGACATGCTTTTAGCAGTATTGTTGGAAATGGATCAAGTGCACAAGATTTATTTGGGGAGGACATAATTATTTTCAAAACTTCATTAAATGTTGCAGGTTCAAATGATACAAGTAGAGAATTTAGAAAGTTCACACTGACATTACTTAAATTATGACGTGGGAAAGCAGAATGAATAATACTGATTTTATTCTTAAAGTGACTAGAGAACGAATCACATAGAGACTTAATTGACACATGATCAGGTAGCGATGGAGTAGGCCGTCTGTGTAGAATGTTATTGATGCAGTTCCATAACTGACGCGGGTTATCAGACTTATTTATGACCATATTTGTATAATAATCTGATTTAGCTTTGGCCATTTGTCTGTTACATGGGTGGCATTACTTAGAATAGCCCGACCTATCTAAAGGCGAGCGCGATTTGCACCATACACATTTTAAATAACGATGATGCCTTTTAGATAGTATAATTTTGGAAGTCATCCATAGAGCCGGTGGCCTTTCTGACACACATTTGATAGATGTTTGTTAAATAATCCATTGAGTATTGAGAGTACTGTTTTATAAGTCAGATAGATGTTCTTTTGGATCTGTGGTAAGGTCGGATTTAAGGATATCAGCCATTAAAGCTGTAATGTGAATAATCCTGTGAATGGCTCTGTAAGACACATTGTGTTTCGACTCTAATCTGGTTATAGAAACATTAACATTAGCAATGACAGTATGGTGGTCTGATAACCCATCTGAAACAGTAGGTGCTTGGATATTATTACAAGTTGAACGGGTTATCAAGAGGTCAAGCCAATGGCCATGTATATGTGTCGAAAAGGTAACATGTTGTTTCAAATCAAAGGATGCCAGAATATCATCAAGTGTGTTGTAGAAGGTATATCCAATTGTAGATTAAAATCACAAAGAATGTAAAATTCTGAAAGAATAATTGCCAGATTTTCAACCAGGAAAATGTGACAAATCTGCTAACTTTCATTATATAGGAGCTATTTCATGGGGACAGGAACTTGTGACAGATTTTTTTCTAATCAAAAATATTTATTAAATCACTTCCCTGAGGTATTTTGTGTGGTAATGTTCATTTCTCAATGTGACAACTCATTGTTCAGGAATAACACTGCTACACTGTATCAAACATAGCTTATAACACTGCTACACTGTATCAAACATAGCTTATAAAAAAATTGCAGCATATTGTGAATATCTTAATTCTTCTTAGAAAATGAAAACACTACTAAATCACATAACAATTCAGAAATTCTGAAAACTAATTCTATTCCATGCATCAAAGTTTGAACAAAAATAATGTTTGGATTAAAATTAATAGTGTATGTCAAAAAGATGGATTTTAAAATGGATGTGTGAAATTAATATAGGAAAACTTGGACGAACATGAAAAGACATCACGTTCACAGTTGATAAATTGTGTAATAATCCTTAATGAACAACACATTTGCATAACATCAAATTTATTTCCATTACATTCAAAAGAAGAAAGATTCCTGAATCATTTAGTATACACCAAAATGTTGACTGAAGGCCCGTGTAATCTGAAACAATATATTTAAACTTTAAAGGGACTATACACGGATTTTTATTGTTTAACCAGACAACTTTTTATGGACACTGTTTCATTTCCAGTGTTATATTTATATCATCTTGGTTTGGTAAAATGATACCAACGTTATTTGTTGTTTTCTTGATCTTTTATCCCATATAATATTTCTACATATATACACTTTGGTGGTTAAAGGGAATAAAAACATCTATTGCTTGAATTCATATTATATTACATCCTGCTATCTATTTTCATGTCCACCAAAGCCAAAAAAATCAACGAATTACAAATCCCACATTTTATGCTGTGCATCCGGACAATTTCGAATATGCATATTTTGATGTGACGTCACATATGACCCATACTCGCATCAGGCCGACCCTTTCCATGCATTCAGAGCATGTTTACAAGGATAGCTTTCGGGTCGAAACGAGCGTCAAAATTAGTTATTGTGTGATATTCTGATGTATTACAAACACTAGTCATCATAGAGGAACAAGCAGTTATCTTACGGTTCCACGTGAATCCAATTTTATTCAAAACAATGAATGCGAATGGGCCTACAAGTCGACTAGGTTTCTCCGAGCTTGGGCTCGTTTTTAGAATAATTATATTGCATGCAACCAACGGGAGATAATGTACACCAATATACATACATAGCAAACATATATTGTATCCAGCTACAGAAAGTAATGTGTATAATATCACTAGAATATCGATGTATGAAGGAGGAGTTGTACAATTTATCATGACAACTTAAATCAGTCAGCGAATTTCTGTCCGTCCTGCTAGCTCAGTTGGTAAACGGTTCCTTGGCATTTATTTTGCAATCGGGCGACGCCGGTTCAATCCCAACACCAAACCATTGATTTTCTTTACACTTTTTTTGTTTGTTTTCACGAAATAATATAAACCAAATCATATATATATAATTACCATATTTTCATTTTTGTGGCGAATAAATAATTTAAAAAAAAATATTTACAAACATTGCATCATAGTATACAAAATGATTTGGTATATTACTTTGTGAAAACATAAAAAAAGTGTAAAGAAAATCAATGGTTTGGTGTCGGGATTGAACGGGCTTTGCCAGATTGCAATATAAATGCCAAGAAACCAACGCGTTTACCAACTGAGCTAGCAGGACTGACAGAAATTCGCTGACTGATTTAAGATTTATGATAAATTTTACAACTCGTCCTTCATACATCAATATTCTAGTGATATTATGAGATTATACACGTTACTTTCTGTAGTTGGGTACAATATATGTTTGCTATGTATGTTTATTGGTGTAGATTATCTCCCGTTGGTTGCATCCAATATAATTATTCTAAAAACGAGCCCAAGCTCGGCGAAACCTAGTCGGCTTGTAGGCCCATTCGCATTCATTGTTTTGAATAAAATTGGATTCATGTGGAACCGTAAGATAACTGCTTGTTCCTCTATGATGACTAGTGTTTGTATTACATCGGAATATTGCACAATAACTCATTCTGACGCTTGTTTTGACGCAAAAACTATCCTTGTAAACATGCTCTGAATGCATAGAAGCATAGAAAGGGTCAGCCTGCTGCGAGTATGGGTCATATGTGACGTTACGATACCACCTAGCTCATTAAATTTTTATTTTCCGCAGGAATCGCTACACAAACTGGTTTAAAATCGAATTTATGCTACAAATGTATTTTTCTGTATTTTTTTATGTTCTCAAATGTTATATACAATGTTAAACTTTGTGTACACATGAAAAACGGATTTTAGCTAATGCCTTGTTTTTATTTCCTTTAAATAAGATATGACAGTTTTTCACCACATATAGATTATTACAAAACCAAACAATAGATCTTCACCTTTAATGTTGGAGTCTATTTTTGGCTGCTTTATTGATAGGTCATAATGTTATATCATTTCTAATAATAAATAGACATTCAAAAATATGCCAAGAAGAAAACCTAGTAGAATAACGATATGGGCATTTTAAAAGTTTACACAAAACCACCAGCTAGCTAGCTGTGTATCTGATATTCAATGATGGTTATTATAACTGCATTCCCATTAAATATATAATTTCAGATTATATAGTGTGACGCATTTGGTTATGTGAAAAATAAGATTAACATTTTACAACACATGTTTGCAATGAAATATTAATGTTGGTTCCACTTTCTCCAGAGAAATGTTCTCAACCACGCCTACAAGTGACATTCGTGTTTCATCTGCTGTTACTTTTTGTTGATTTATTGTTAATTCTGAACTGTTTACAGCCAAACTGCGAATGTTGACCGTTCATTAGTGGACCATGTAAGTCGAGCCAACAGGACTTGGCATAGTCCCAGTCACCCAGGCCCTCCAGTCATTGTGCCTTATTACTATACATTTTGTGTGTATTATTTAGTTGACACACACATGCAACCGCTAATGGCTAATTATTGCCGCTGTGTGACTTGTTCTACATGTTAATGACAGCCATTTACACCTGCTAGCAAATGTCGTCTCGGCCTTAATTGCTACTTCGTTTGACCTGTGTATGTTATTGAGTCAAACTACACTGTGGTGGTATCACCCCGCTAGGTTGACATTGCATCATTGACCTTGTCTCTGTACTCCGCAGAATGCCGGTCTGTCCCCACATTTTTAGGTGTCAGTTTCATGATTATAAACTTGTTATCTCCTACTTAGTGAAAGAGACATTTAGAAAACTATGATTGTGTGCTTCGGATAATACCAAATTCGAGTTATTAGGTGAACAGTTGTGTTTTATAATAGCATATTTCATGTGTGATGTTTCTGTTTTTTTCTTTTTAAAAACAATATTTATATATTTAAAAATTGACCTGTGCTTAATTATTTAGTTTTACTACATGTTGTAGTTCATATTTTATTTCTGCATGATTTGCCACACAATTACAATGATTCTGACTACTGCTTTTTTATTTTACAAAATTTTTACGAACTAAACTAACCATACACTATTGTTCGTAACATAAACTTTACATTAGTTTTATATGTAAATTTGTTATAATTATGTATACAAGTAATTTTTGCATTGATATAAATAAAGATCGATTCTAAAGCAAAATGTAGTGGATGTGAGTTCCTTGTCCGCACTGCTCATGTTGAAAGTTGTTCAAGAAACTCACCCCTAGTTTTCCTCAGGCAGTTTGCTGTGCTCACTCTGTGGTTGTTTGTGTCATTCGTCCTGCAGGAGTGCATTATTTAGTCATTGTAATTTACAACTGTTGCTGCCAACTTTCTACCAAGGCTTCTTAGAAAACACTGTAACCTTGAGAAGTGCAAAAAACACACGTTCACATAGTCGATGTTGTTTGGCCAGGGCAATTTCCAAAACGGTCACCTTTTGAAAACAAAAGTATAAGAACAAAACATGTGTTCTAAAATGCCCACAAGATATTAACCAAAATATTATGATCAAAATATCCTTCATTTTTTTAATAAACATGATGAGCGACTTTTGCCAAAAATCTAATATTTTATATAATTCCTTTGACGTGTTCATACACGGGTATAACGTAGTTACTTTTGAGTACACCCCTTAGGCATAATGCAACCACAAGATTTAAACGCACACCCATTTTAAGTGTGAATATATGTATACAAGCCACGTTGCTTGTTAATAAAGTGCCTGGGGGTACAATGGGGGCACATAGACGGCAACGTTTGAAAGAGGCCATCAAGGGTGTAGTAATATAAGAGGGGTAATGATATATAACAAGGTCATTTAATTAAGTTTACATTATAACATTCTACATTGTGAGCAAGACAGTTACTTTTGCTTCAATTTACTAAGTTTAGACACATTTCCACACAGTGGTTGTTTGCTTTTTTAAACTTCATCACTTTTAATGTAATGTTCTTAATTATTAGAATAATAGTTGAAGATGCCTGCCAAATTGTATTTAATAAGCTTGAGATATTGTTTACAATTTCAATGTTGCACACATGAAACAGTGAAATTGTAAACAAATCAGTTTGTAAACATATTTTAATGGGTGTATTGTAGAGGCAGATGCAACTAAGTAAAATGTAGTGTATTTTGCACGGTTCCAACATTAAAGACAACTGTTTCAGTGCTAATAATTACCAGATCTCTGGTGATTATGGGTGATGGAACAGAACCTTGTTTTAAACATTACAAAAACCATCGTAAGTATTACGTTTAACTCAGTGAAAGTAGCCATTTAAGTGTAAAACCTAACTTGAGTTGGGGCTGTCATATGTAGGAAACCAGGGCGAGGTATAATTATGTGTGTAATTTTGACAGACAGAGAGAGAGAGAGAGAGAGAGAGAGAGAGAGAGAGGCAGTGTATGTGTTTATGGCCTGGCTAATGACCAAACACTTGTATGGCAGCCAATTAGATGTCGTCAATCCACTGTCAGGTTTAACATGATGGTGGTTTCCCATGTAGAAAGAGAATCCAATTTATGGCAGTTTTTGTGATTTATGAGTAGTCCCTTGGTGTCGGCAATTGAATTGAGCAAGTTATATAGAGCTAGTTAGTTGAGTATTAATAAGTGACGTGTGTTAAGGATAGTCAGTTTCAAGGACACCTGGCTTTTCAGCAGTTTACATATTTATCCCCTTTTACATTAATTAGTAAGCATGCAACACTATATGGTGTTTTAATGGATGTTTGGAGAGTTAAAGCATGAGACTCAGTCAAGGGAAGCCGGTTTTTAATCCTCGTTCTGCCATTGCTTGGGCGAGGATTCAAAACCGGTTTCCCTTGATTGAGAGTCTCTGCCATTGCTTGGGCAGTGTAGGTCACACTACATTGCCTCAGCTCACTCTGTTATGTAAATGAGTACCTGGCTATAGATAATGGTGGCAATTTATGTATATGAATAGTGTATAATTGCACGTATGCTGAATATTTCCCAGAGAGAGAAGTTGAGATGGTGCTTAACTGAACAGGTCTGCCAAGAGGTGAAGTGTAAAGCGCTTTGAGCAATCCTATTGACTGGATACTGTAGCATATGTATGAATTGTTTTTTATTGGATGTGATTATGGTTTTAACTGTAAGGTGAAATTAAAGCTTCCAGCCACATTTTAAAATGTGTTGAGATTTACAATCCACCAGCCATATCGTTAAAACGTGAACCTAATGAAGCCGTGGATATTACCCCTCATCTTTCTTTGCCAGCCACGAGCCAACCCTGGAGCCTTTAAATATTCCATTGTAGGGAAACCTGACCGCATTTGTTCCCATTTCAGAAGTATTTGTTACATTGGTAAACAGTGGCGTGTCCCTCTGGTCACATGACTAGTTACAAACAGTGCGTATCTGTTGACCCAGAAACACCAAAGGTTGTCTAAATTTAGCTTTGGCTTTTTACCAGTTCTGATTATCTAAAGCCGTGTTATTTCTCCGGCAAGTTCCTCTGTTCACTGTGTTTGGGCGAGGTCCAGATTTCTAAAGCGACAATTACAAAGCACACGTGGCGGTCCTCAGAATTCATTACTGATAGGTCGACTCGTAGGAGCTTTTGTTAAAGGAGCGTGGCTCACATATCAAATGTACATTAGTCAATGCATAATTGATATCAATTAATTGATGTAACGAACCCGACGTTGTTACATAATACATTTACACGTAGCCCATTTTGAGCCGGACTCAGAGTGACTGAGAGAGTTTATGCCATTGTAATAGTCTACCTTACTCCTCTGGATTGCTTTCCATGTGGGGGAAGATAGCCCCAGGTATCTCCCCCCAGATATCTTCCCTTGTGGGAGAACAAACCCCAGGTATCTCCCCCCCAGATATCTTCCCTTGTGGGGGAACAAACCCCAGGTATCTCCCCCCCCATATATCTTCACTTGTGGGGGAACATCGCCCCATGTATCTACCCCCCTGGATATCTTCTCTTGTGGGGGAACATAGCCCCAGGTATCTCCCCCCTCCCCAAATATCTTCTGTCCTCTGTTACTATGCTGAGCAATATGAGAATTATGCAGCATGTATGTTCTGAATTATTTTATGACTTTTTAACTGTATTTAGGTAGGTAGTTCTTCTTTATTCAGGAACATATTTATGAGAGAGGATTGTAGAGGGAAAGACCCAATGATTGAGATAAATTGCCACTCCAAAAGACAGTTGTTTATTTACTGTGTGAAAGACTTTCTGTTTAGAAGGACATAAAATATGTTTAAAAAAATGCTATAGACTAGCACAGATTGGCTGCAATTTAATGAAGTAGTGCTTTCATTGAAATGGCGCCTTGGTTAAGCCCTGAGTCGCCTACAATAGCATGCATGTAGCAGTTGCATAGTAAATACGCTTACAATTGTTGTGTAGTACACTATGTCTACGTCTGTATGCATAATCATGCCATTACCTAGACACTGCAAGTCCTATAAAGCACTTGTAGAGTTTATGAGGCATTTGTGTCAACTAAATTGCACACAATTTTGTCCTATCATTTGTGTGTAGTTGAAGAAAATGTTATATGTGTCCACATATGTGCTGTGTGCAAGCATGCACGTTTGTGTGTGTGTGTGTGTGTGTGTGTGTGTGTGTGTGTGTGTGTGTGTGTGTGTGTGTGTGTGTGTGTGTGTGTGTGTGTGTGTGTGTGTGTCTGTGTGTGTGTGTGTGTGTGTGCGGTGTGTGCGGTGTGTGCGGTGTGTGTGCGGTGTGTGTGCGGTGTGTGTGCGGTGTGTGTGTGTGTGTGTGTGTGTGTGTCTGTGTGTGTGTCTGTGTGTGTGTGTCTGTGTGTGTGTGTGTGTGTGTGTGTGTGTGTGTGTGTGTGTGTGTGTGTGTGTGTGTGTGTGTGTGTGTGTGTGTGTGTGTGTGTGTGAGTGTGTGTGTGTGTGTGTCTGTGTGTGTGTCTGTGTGTGTGTGTCTGTGTGTGTGTGTCTGTGCGTGTGCGTGTGTGTGTGTGCGTGTATTTGCGTGTGTGTACATGCAGTATGTGTGTATGTATGTAATGTATATTGTGTACATGCAGCTAATCCCCATCTTCAAGAGACCATTGTCTCAAGCACCAGCAGCCGATGTACACACTAGTAATTTCTCAAGGTCAACAGCAAGTGACGGTGTTTGGTGCAAAGAGGTCAAACACAGGGTAACATCCAGTATTTTCAAATCAGCTCAGTCAAACATTGGGATATCTTCATCCACACTTGATGTAATGGTGGGAGATATCCCCACATGGTATCTCATGGTTGGAGATGTTCGCAAAAAGTAGAGGTCTTACTTGTTTCTGTGGGGTCATAGATTATTCCTTGAAAGTATGGCGTCCAAGTTGCATATCTCCATGCACACTCATGCATTCTCATACATACATGTTTGCATAGATACATACGTACGTATGTGTGTATGTACATACATACTGTATGTACATCCATACATCCATGCATGCATACATACATACATACATACATACATACATACGTACATACACAGGTCAATAATAGGTAGCTACACTCATATCAAAATCAAGCCAAGACAACCTGAAAAACAACGAAAAAAATCCATATATAATACAACCAACATGGGGCATCTGGAAACTGGTATGCCACAATGCAACAGCTCTTTGAGTAGGGGCACTTTAAGGTGTCATTCGAATGAAACTTGTCAGACGTGAGCCATACCTCGAATGATTAAAAGCTTCCTGTGACCGTCTCGAAGTGTTATTGTCTTACAACGATATCATCTGTGTAGTCCAGAGACAGACGGGTCATTGTTTGTGAACACATCCACCAAATATCACCAGAGGGATGCACTGATTGACTGAGTTGTCTCTTGACCTTCTCCAGAGAAAACACATAAGTTGACACCATTGCAGACTTGAGAACATATGCAGTTTAAATCAGGCTCTGGTTTACAAGAAATTTTTTCTGTATGAAGGAACACAAGCGAGATATTTCTGGGCACCTAACAACGGGGAACAGACTGGAAAAAAACTCCTAAAGTAGTGTAGGTTTATAAAAAAAAAATTGGCAACAATTATTTATACAACAAATTTTTAAAGGGCGTCTGTTCATTTTTATGTTAATTAATATGGTGTTGTAGACTAGAATAAATATGTTAAAACTATGTACTAGCTTTAGGAGTCGCGTGTGTAATACTAGCGTTAGGGGTCGCATGTGTAATACTAGCGTTAGGGGTCGCGTGTGTAATACTAGCGTTAGGAGTCGCGTGTGTAATACTAGCGTTAGGAGTCGCGTGTGTAATACTAGCGTTAGGAGTCGCGTGTGTAATACTAGTGTTAGGAGTTGCGTGTGTAATACTAGTGTTAGGAGACGCATGTGTAATACTAGTGTTAGGAGTTGCATGTGTAATACTAGCATTAGGAGTCGCGTGTGTAATACTAGTGTTAGGAGTCACGTGTGTAATACTAGCGTTAGGAGTCGCGTGTGTAATACTAGCGTTAGGAGTCACGTGTGTAATACTAGCATTAGGAGTTGCGTGTGTAATACTAGTGTTAGGAGTCACGTGTGTAATACTAGTGTTAGGAGTTGCATGTGTAATACTAGCATTAGGAGTCGCGTGTGTAATACTAGTGTTAGGAGTCGCGTGTGTAATACTAGCATTAGGAGTCGCGTGTGTAATACTAGCGTTAGGAGTCGCGTGTGTAATACTAGCGTTAGGAGTCGCGTGTGTAATACTAGTGTTAGGAGTTGCGTGTGTAATACTAGTGTTAGGAGACGCATGTGTAATACTAGTGTTAGGAGTTGCATGTGTAATACTAGCATTAGGAGTCGCGTGTGTAATACTAGTGTTAGGAGTCGCGTGTGTAATACTAGCGTTAGGAGTCGCGTGTGTAATACTAGCGTTAGGAGTCACGTGTGTAATACTAGCATTAGGAGTTGCGTGTGTAATACTAGCGTTAGGAGTCGCGTGTGTAATACTAGTGTTAGGAGTCGCGTGTGTAATACTAGCGTTAGGAGTCGCGTGTGTAATACTAGTGTTAGGAGTCGCGTGTGTAATACTAGCGTTAGGAGTCGCGTGTGTAATACTAGCGTTAGGAGTCGCGTGTGTAATACTAGTGTTAGGAGTTGCGTGTGTAATACTAGTGTTAGGAGACGCATGTGTAATACTAGTGTTAGGAGTTGCATGTGTAATACTAGCATTAGGAGTCGCGTGTGTAATACTAGTGTTAGGAGTCGCGTGTGTAATACTAGCGTTAGGAGTCGCGTGTGTAATACTAGCGTTAGGAGTCACGTGTGTAATACTAGCATTAGGAGTTGCGTGTGTAATACTAGTGTTAGGAGTCACGTGTGTAATACTAGTGTTAGGAGTTGCATGTGTAATACTAGCATTAGGAGTCGCGTGTGTAATACTAGTGTTAGGAGACGCATGTGTAATACTAGTGTTAGGAGTTGCATGTGTAATACTAGCATTAGGAGTCGCGTGTGTAATACTAGTGTTAGGAGTCGCGTGTGTAATACTAGCGTTAGGAGTCGCGTGTGTAATACTAGCGTTAGGAGTCACGTGTGTAATACTAGCATTAAGAGTTGCGTGTGTAATACTAGTGTTAGGAGTCACGTGTGTAATACTAGTGTTAGGAGTTGCATGTGTAATACTAGCATTAGGAGTCGCGTGTGTAATACTAGCATTAGGAGTCGCGTGTGTAATACTAGCATTAGGAGTCGCGTGTGTAATACTAGCATTAGGAGTCGCGTGTGTAATACTAGCGTTAGGAGTCACGTGTGTAATACTAGCATTAGGAGTTGCGTGTGTAATACTAGTGTTAGGAGTCACGTGTGTAATACTAGTGTTAGGAGTTGCATGTGTAATACTAGCATTAGGAGTCGCGTGTGTAATACTAGCGTTACGAGTCACTGTGCAATTCTAGCATTAGGAGTCATGTGTGTAATACTAGCATTAGGAGTCATGTGTGTAATAGTAGCATTAGGAGTCACTGTGTAATACTAGCATTAGGAGTCATGTGTGTAATACCTGGTAGTGACGTTAGGAGTCACGTGTGTAATACTAGCATTAGGAGTCGTGTGTAATGGTAGCAATAGGAGTCATGTTTGTAATACTAGCGTTATGAGTCACGTGTGTAATACCAGCATTAGGAGTCATGTTTGTAATATTAGCGTCAGGAGTCATGTGTGTAATACTAGCGTTAGGAGTCACGTGTGTAATACTAGCATTAGGTGTCATGTGTGTAATAGTAGCAATAGGAGTCATGTTTGTAAAACTAGAGTTATGAGTCACGTGTATAATACTAGCATTATGAGTCATGTTTGTAATATTAGCATTAGGAATCATGTGTGTAATACTAGCATTAGGAGTCGTGTGTAATACTGGAGTTAAGAGTCACGTGTGTAATACTAGCATTAGGTGTCATGTGTGTAATAGTAGCGTTAGGAGTCTGCGTAGCCTAGGTAATCAGGTAATCACAATACTAAATGTGACTATTTAATAAACGACTGAAGATTCATCTCATCTGTCTTAGACATTTGGCCAACTTAATGGAACTCCTGGTTGCTTGGCGCGTCCGTATTGACCAGGGGATTAGTTAGTCTGAGTGATCACTCCATGGTTATGGAATCCTGCTCCTGTCTCCTAGCAATCAGCGGTCAGCAGCAGTCTTGTATTTCTACAAGAATAAATCTTTCTTGTAACCCGATAAAATGGATACTAACTTTCTAAAATATTGATATATAACTTTATACTGCGTAATATTTTACATGTAGTTATACTTATGGAAATAAACATATATGAGGTTCCCATAACTCCTAACCATTACATTGTTCATCCAAACAATTAACATTTCATTCTGAGTCTACAGGGTGTGGTAGTATTTGAGCAGTTTGGTAAAGAGAACCTATAATGCTTTGGAATAATGTGTGCACACGCGGCCCAGAAATACAACAACTGTCAGCAGGAAGTTTATGAAATAAAAACAAAATTTCAAATTACTGTTTATTTAAACCATGATATGCAAAGAAATAAGATTAAAAAAACAAATGTCAGGTGTTGACGGTTGACAGTGTTATTCAATGCCTCGGTATTAATCATCTAAATGTAACAAATTATGAATTAAATTACTCCTTTGGTAAATTGCAGTGTTAAAAATAACCCACATTACATCTCAAAGCATGGGTGTGGCTTTAAATTAGGTGTTTGTTTGCACCAAATAGCACCGAACTTAGGGTTTATTTCAAAAGTTGGGGTGTGGCTACAAATAACGGGGTGTGGCTACAAATAACAATGTGACTACAAATACAAAATTAAGGGTATTTTGTGAAACTGGGGTCATTCACACCATTCATGGGTTAGAGATAGGACCACCATATTTTCTAGGTTCTAGGTGAGATGACAAAACGTTGTACGCAGTTTTGATCAAAATGGTTGAGTAGGCCTTTAATAGGTTTCTGTGCCAGTTTTCCATTGAGTTTCTGTGCCAGTCTTCTCTTCAGCCCCCAGAGGGAGCCACTGTTTGACTCATGTGTACCTTATAGGGCCTGTGAAAAATATTGACTTGACCAGATGATATTGCCATAATTATTCTTTGTAGAAAATAAAAAATTCACACTAATATTGGGATGAAATTCTCTTTAACAACAACAGAGAAACTGTAGGAATCAGAGTCTGAGTCATACATGTGCTATTTTTGTAATCACCTTGGTTCAGAAGCTGCACATGAAATTATAAGTATTTTACTAGCAAGAATTAAACTTA
Source organism: Escarpia spicata (assembly GCA_963995525.1). NCBI lineage: Eukaryota > Metazoa > Annelida > Polychaeta > Sabellida > Siboglinidae > Escarpia > Escarpia spicata. The sequence goes on from OZ023210.1 coordinate 64,037,768, forward strand.
CATTGGAGGTATAGTTGAAACTTGCAACGTTTTGATCCATCTACACCAGATCTAGATCACGCACTGATGTCACATTGCATCAGTGCGTGATCAAGATCTAGATCATTCACTGATGTCACATTACATCAGTGCATGATCAAGATCTAGATCATGCACTGATGTCACATTGCATCAGTGCGTGATCAAGATCTAGATCACGCACTGATGTCACATTGCATCAATGCGTGATCAAGATCTAGATCATGCACTGATGTCACATTGCATCAGTGCGTGATCAAGATCTAGATCACGCACTGATGTCACATTGCATCAGTGGGTGATCAAGATCTAGATCACGCACTGATGTCACATTACATCAGTGCGTGATCAAGATCTAGATCAAGCACTGATGTCACATTGCATCAGTGCGTGATCAAGATCTAGATCACGCACTGATGTCACATTGCATCAGTGCGTGATCAAGATCTAGATCATGCACTGATGTCACATTACATCAGTGCGTGATCAAGATCTAGATCACGCACTGATGTCACATTGCATCAGTGCGTGATCAAGATCTAGATCACGCACTGATGTCACATTACATCAGTGCGTGATCATGATCGATTGCAAGTTTCAACTCCAATGAAGTTTAGTTCTTGCTATTAAAATTTAATCTTGAAGCCAAGAACAATATATTCTATAAATTATAAGTTTTCATAAGAGTTGTCATATGTGTCAACATGTAGACAGTTTTCAGGTGATGTCACAGTTAAATTTTAAATCCAATATGTTTTTACATTAGACCACATGTTCATACGCTGTCAGAACTCTATTTCTTCAACGTATCACGTGTACTACATCTGTCAATGAAAGCATCACGATTACTCCCACCATGTTGGGGGTCTTTTTCTCTGACCATCTGTGTCGGTCATTGATTGATTATTTATGTTTTCGTGATGATGCTCTCTAACCAGCTGTAGCCCCAATGACCGATATATTGATTCAACCAGTGCTGCTGACAATTAATAGATACTGCCTCAGTCTTTAGTGTTAGCTGTTTATTGACTATCCTAGCACGCCAAGCACTAATCTTTGCTGTCTCAAGGACACAGTGTCACCATGTGACAATGCTATTCCTGTAAGGTGGGTATCTATTGCTATCTAAACACACAATATAAAATCTGACTGCGATACAAATACTGTTATTTCAGGTTAAAAACCCATAACTAACAAATACGGATTACAAATTTAAAATTAAATATATTTTGAAATATGTAAAATAGTTAAAGGAAATCAAAATAAGGCATTAGCTAAAATCCTTTTTCCATATGTACACAAAGTTTAATACAGAAAAATACAGTTGTAGCATAAATTCGATTTTAAACCCGTCTGTGAAGTGATTCCCACGGAAAATACAATTTTAATGAGCTAGGCGATCACGTGGTATCGTGGCGTCACTTATGATACACACTCGCATCAGGCCGACCCTTTCCATGCATTCAGAGCATGTTTACAAGTATAGCTTTTGGGTCGAAACGAGCGTCAGAATGAGTTATTGTGCAATATTCCGATGCAATACAAACACTAGTCATCATAGAGGAACAAGCAGTTATTTTACGGTTCCACATGAATCCAATTTTATTCAAAACAATGAATGCGAATGGGCCTACAAGTCGACTAGGTTTCGTCGAGCTTGGGCTCGTTTTCCGAATAATTATATCGAATGCAACCAACAGGAGATATCTACACCAATAAACATACATAACAAACAGATATTGTATCCAGCTACAGAAAGTAACGTGTATAATCTCATAATATCACTAGAATATCGATATATGAAGGAGTTGTACAATTTATCATAACAACTTAAATCAGTCAGTGAATTTCCGCTCATGCCGCTAGCTCAGTTGGTAGGCACGTTGGTTTCTTGTCATATATTTTACAATCGGGCGACGCCGGTTCAAACCTGAAACCATGCAAACCATTGATTTTCTTTACACTTTTTTGTTTATGTTTTTACGAAGTAATATAAACCTAATCATTTTATACTATAATGCACTGTTTGTAAATAAAAAAAAATTTTGGTAGTAATTATTTATTCGCCACAAAAATTAAAATGTTGTCATTATATATATAATGATGTTTCTAAATTTTATTTATCCAAACAAATATAATGTAATAGATATATAATTTATTAATTAATTGTACATATATTATACGGTAATATATTATTGTAATTATATATGTGAAAACAAATTGTGATCTGTCTGGATAAATAAACATTGTTTTATATATATATAATGACCATATTTTCATTTTGCGAAACCTAGTCGACTTGTAGGCCCATTCGCATTCATTGTTTTGAATAAAATTGGATTCATGTGGAACCGTAAGATAACTTCTTGTTCCTCTATGATGACTAGTGTTTGTATTACATCGGAATATTGCACAATAACTCATTCTGACGCTCGTTTCGACCCAAAAGCTATACTTGTAAACATGCTCTGAATGCATGGAAAGGGTCGGCCTGATGCGATGCAAGTGACGTCACATCTCGGCATCCTGAAAAGCGCGCCAAACATATGCATATTCGAAAATGTCCGGATGTACAGCATAAAATGTGGAATTTCTAATTGATTGAATTTGTTTGATTTTTGTTGGCTTGGTGGACGTGGAAATAGATAGCAGGATGTAATATAACATGAATTCAAGCAATAGGTGTTTTTATTCCATTTAAACATATACCCGGGTAAATAAGTTAAAATGTTAGAAATATTTACTTTAAAAACATTCTCAATCTCAATGCATGTTTTCTAAAACGAATATTATTATTAGCACGATATCATTTAATTCAATGTTTAACCTGAGGGCATAGCAGATATGAAGGGGGTGTGACCTTTTTAATTTGAGTAATACTCATGCAACTGCATTTTGAAGTGTAAAAATTATTGATGTTGTGCACGTTTAAAAAAACATGCACAATGTTCAGGTCCTTCTGTAGTGTTCTCTGTTGTGAGGGTCTTCTGTAGTGTTCCCTGTTGTGAGGGTCTTCTGTAGTGTTCCCTGTTGTGAGGGTCTTCTGTAGTGTTCCCTGTTGTGAGGGTCTTCTGGGCTGTGCTGCAGTGAACAGTAACAAGCCTCAAACTGATGGGACGGTGACTCCCATTCCATGATTCCACATCGAGACTCTGCTCTTCCTTGAAGCAGAAACTTCCCCATCTCTTGGCTTCTCAAAGTGACAGCATTCTCCACCATTCCTTGGCACTTTCAGTGGCTATACCTTCAGGTTAGAGAATGATACACTTTATTGTATTATTCTGTACCGGACCAAAGCACGGGTGTTTTATTTATGTTCAGCTACAATGTCCATTGGTGATTATGTAATGCAAGAGTCATTAATTCATTATTTTTTCTTTTAAAATTAATAATTATACACACAATGTTTCTCTTCTGCACCAAAGCATGGTGTTCTGTTCTTGGTTGGTTTGACACCATTCAGTGATTACTTTGTAGGTGCCTAAACGAAAATCATTTGGTGTCTTCTTCAGAACGTTCACCCCAGCCAGTGCACAAGGATTACATAAAACTGGTCCTGGAGTCTGGTGGTTAGAACCATGCCTGCTTTCTAGAGTGAACACAAGGATTACATAAAACCGGTCCCGGAGTCTGGTGGTTAGAGTGAACACAAGGATTACATAACTCTGTCCTGGAGTCTGGTGGTTAGAACCATGCCTGCTTTCTAGAGTGAACACAAGGATTACATAAAACTGGTCCCGGAGTCTGGTGGTTAGAGTGAACACAAGAATTACATAACTCTGTCCTGGTGTCTGGTGGTTAGAACCGTGCCTGCTTTCTAGAGTGAACACAAGGATTACATAAAACTGGTCCCGGAGTCTGGTGGTTAGAGTGAACACAAGGATTACATAACTCTGTCCTGGAGTCTGGTGGTTAGAACCATGCCTGCTTTCTAGAGTGAACACAAGGAATACATAAAACTGGTCCTGAAGTCTGGTGGTTAGAGTGAACACAAGGATTACATAACTCTGTCCTGGAGTCTGGTGGTTAGAACCATGCCTGCTTTCTAGAGTGAACACAAGGAATACATAAAACTGGTCCTGAAGTCTGGTGGTTAGAGTGAACACAAGGATTACATAACTCTGTCCTGGAGTCTGGTGGTTAGAACCATGCCTGCTTTCTAGAGTGAACACAAGGAATACATAAAACTGGTCCTGAAGTCTGGTGGTTAGAGTGAACACAAGGATTACATAACTCTGTCCTGGAGTCTGGTGGTTAGAACCATGCCTGCTTTCTAGAGTGAACACAAGGAATACATAAAACTGGTCCTGAAGTCTGGTGGTTAGAGTGAACACAAGGATTACATAACTCTGTCCTGGAGTCTGGTGGTTAGAACCATGCCTGCTTTCTAGAGTGAACACAAGGAATACATAAAACTGGTCCTGAAGTCTGATGGTTAGAGTGAACACAAGGATTACATAACTCTGTCCTGGAGTCTGGTGGTTAGAACCATGCCTGCTTTCTTGAGTGAACACAAGGATTACATAACTCTGTCCTGGAGTCTGGTGGTTAGAACCATGCCTGCTTTCTTGAGTGAACACAAGGATTACATAACTCTGTCCTGGAGTCTGGTGGTTAGAAGCATGCCTGCTTTCTTGAGTGATCACTGCAAAAGTCTAGGGAGTTAATTAAATGAGGCAACGAGGCACCTGCAGCAAAAACTACACCTTATTGCATGACAGACTGGGAGGTAGCTGGGTTCACATTGTCAACAGATGGTTGTGTTGGATGTAGACAATGTGGCATTGACTTTATGGACAAGTCGAGGTAGTGTCTGATTGAAAAGTCTGCCATGGAGTAAAGTGTAAAGTGCTTTGGGCAGTCCTCAGGACTGGACACTGTATGCTGTATAAGAACTGACCTTTTCATGCATGCTGGACCTACTAGCTAGTCATTTACTTGTTCCAACTGATGATGTTGAATGATCATTTCACTCACAAACGAACACACTCCTTTTGTTCAAAGTCTAGGTGTAATGGAGAATCCCCCAGTTGTGCACAAGGCTTCCTTGTTAACGTTTAAAATGTGAACTCATCCACTATTTTGTTCCCCTTTTCTGCCCATCATTAGATCAGGATTTAATAAGATTGTCATTGAAAGCAACAGATTCCAAATGGCAAGTGAACAAGGAAGAAATTGTCTTGTAGAGAGTCAAACAGTGTTTAGCTTGTGCCCTTGTCAGACACTTATATCAGTGATGTTGATAGACATAATAGATCATTGCTGAGCGCTGGAAACAACTAGAACAAATCGACACTGCTAGCAATTGCATTAGCAGTGTATCATTTATTTCTTCCATTCGTCATCCTCTAGGACAACGGTTCCTAAACTGGGGTACGCGGGGGTACGTGAGAGGTTTTCCAGGGGGTATGCAAAGAGTTAGCTGAGAGTAAGGAGCAACTCTTGCTCGCGCTTCGCTCCAAACACTGAGACTTTAAGGAGGAGTTCTTGTTTTATCATTCCTTTGGAATTCACTAAGAAGGTGAGAGCATCTTCCGAGAGGTCTCCAAATGTCTTGAGGCCGAGGGGTTATTAAGGGGTAATGTGCGCCTCTGCATCTAGACGGTGTGCCGGCCTATAAGGATCAATCTCAATAAATTAAAGATAAATTTGTTGAGAAACTATAGGAAAAAGGCTAAATCTTGAAGCTGATGCCAAACGTAATTCCAAACTAACTTCCCGTGCGAAAGATGCAAATTTGCTCTTGAGTGGAGGTGCAGTATCTCTACAGACCCCATGCAAGTTAGGAGGACTTTTTGAAGTTTGTGAATGACCTCACCGTTTACCATGAACGCTTGAACACCTTCTCCTGGCCAAGTCCGTTCACAGATTTATGTGAACATGAATTTTCGGCGTTATTTTCCACGAAGACAAAACTTGGAGTCCTACTTTGTGTCACGGATGATCTCAGAATCTGCCTGTCCAAAACTGCTCCCTGAATTGAGTCCCTGATTTTGAAAAGGCTAGCTCATCCCCTAGTTTTTATATTTTTATTATAAATTTGATGTACATTTTTATCGCATTAATAAGATTAGGTTATGAGTGTAGAATATTATTTTTATGAAGCTATATATTTTATGTTAAAATGATGGGGCACCCTGACTCAGACCTCAGGGGGTACGTGGGGAGAAGAACCGCTGCTCTAGGTGAATCAAATTATGAACAATTCTCTTATCTAGTCTTCAGTGCTCATTTACAATTGCAACTTGACGCCCTCTTGCCCTACTTCATTCCTTAAGTTCGAGTGAAATATTTTATCAATGTCTTCATAAGTAGTCAGTATTTTCAAACTGTAGAACGTCTGCCATTAATCTCCTAGTCTCTTGTCTTGTCAAACTACACTCCACCTGGTACATACCTAAGGTATCTTTCTTCTGGAATCACCTCTTCTGTGTAATGCTGATTATATCGATGTCTATCTTCTGTATGTGCTACTGCTACTAAACCACATCTAAGCCTATAACCAAAACAAAGAATAATGTTTCACTCTAATGTATGAAATCTAGAAGGTTTGACACACCAAAATGTCGGCAGGTTGACGTGGATTAACAACGTACTGCTAATTTAATACAGAACATAGAGGCTTTATGTGTGTGTAGACGTAAATTGAGCTCTATACCAAATACTGGCACAAGTGTTCAACAAATCAGTGGCTGTGTTGTCTTTCTATGGTGAAGAGGTTGTCTTTCCATGGTCAAACAAGATTTAATAAGATTGCCACCCAAAGAATTAACTCTAGATGGCAGGTGGACAAGGAAGCCCTTTGGCTTATCGAGAGTCCAACCCTTTTATCTATGTGTATCCCGCCCTTCTGAGATATGTGTCGATTTTATTTTTAAACACAGTCACGCTGCAACCATCCATACAATCAGCAGATAATCTGTTCCATCCACTTGGTGATATCTTCCAAAAAACATAACATATTTGTTAAATATGTCCTCGCTTTTAGAAACCCATGTTGAGATGGGTTTATCAAGTTATGTTTAATAAGAAAATCTACCATGTGATCTTTAATTAGTCTTTCTAATAATTTGCAAATCAATGATGTTAAACTCACTGGTCTGTAGTTCTCCAACTTAAATAACGGTATAATGTTTGCCTCTTTCCATTCTAAAGGAACCACTCCATCTTCTAATGACACATTAAAAACTGTTGCAAGCGGTACGCTAATTTGTTCTACAATTTCCAATAGTAGTTTGGGCAGAATCCCATCCACTCCAGGTGATTTATTAGCCCTTATTTTCTTAGCTACCAATTCTGGGGTTACAGTTAACTGTCCTAAATAGTCTGATTCTGCTCCCTTGAACTTAGCATCTGGTACTGGCAGTGAACTAGTGTCTTCCCTGGTAAACACCGAACTAAAATACTCATTCAGGTCTTCTGCCATTAAGAATCCCTCTGATATTATATTTCCAGCACTATCTTCTAGAGGACCGACCTTATCCTGAACTTTATGTTTGCTTCGAACATATGCATAAAAACTGTTTTATATTACAGGCTAATTTTTTTTCATAACTTCTCTTTGAATTTCTAATTTCAGCTGTAGCTTAGTTAAGTGCTTCTTTATAACTGTTGTAGTCTTCACCATTTCCAGTACGTCTATATGACTTCCACATCATTTGTTTGTATTTAATTTTGTTAATGGCTTCTTTCAATAAATGTTTCTTTTTGGACCGTTTCCCTTGTTTCTTCAATAGAACAAATTTATCAACGATGCACTCAATTTCACTCTTTAAGATATTCCAGCATTCTGTTGCTGTCTTATTCTTCAATGTGTTATTCCAGTCTACCTTTACTAAATATTTCCCCATGTCCTGATATCTTCCTTTGTGGAAACTTCTCTTGTACTGCTTTTTACTATTCCTTTCTGATTTTACTTTGACGGTAAAATGTATCTGGTTGTGATCACTACTCCCCAGTGGCTCACATATCTTGACATTGTCAACTAATTCATTCTGTGAGGACAAAACTATGTCTAACACATTCTCACCCCTGGTTGGTTCTGGTAAATTTTTTAGAAAGGAAATTATAAACTAAAAACTTGTGGTCCTCACTCCCCATACTCTGTAGAGATTTCCATTGTATTTGCCCATGGTTAAAATACCCCATAATAATACAGTCTCATTTGCTCACTTCCCTTATAGCGTTTTGTACTTTTTAATTCTCTTCTATGCTTATGTTTGGACTTTAATAAACTAACCCAACCATTAACGTTGACTTTCCTGCAATTATGTTACACAAAACAGCTTCTTCGCAATCTGCTCCTCTTTCTAATTTTATTTCATAAGCCTGGATAGATTCTTTAATATATAAAATAACTCCACCTCCCCTTCTTCCTATTCTGTCTTTCCTAAACATTACATATCCTGTCAGGCCAAATTCGGCATCTGATATATCGGTGGTGGTCCATGATTCGGTTATACCTATTATGTAAGAGTCAATATCTTCTACCATAATGTTTAGTTCACTTCTTTTGTTTACTACAGTCCTTGCATTTAAACAAACACATTTATATCCAGCTTCAGAACAGTTTTACAGGCTGTTCTTTGCTGATTTATTTGTGCTGTCTTTATCTAGGCCTTCAATTTCAGGCTTCTCTATGAGTCCCCACTGCAAATCTAGTTTAAATAGATGCAACCTGTCCCACTCTCAACAGATCGCAGCAAGTTCTCTGAGAAAACTGCTGCTCCCTTTCCACTTACAAATAGTTTGTTATTCTGCTACCAACTGACAACAAGAAGAAATTAATCAATGTACTGAGGTCAGACAGTTTTTTCAGCTGAACGTTGTGAGTTAGTTAATATTTTATTAGTCTCACTCCATATAAACATGCATTAAACAAAACACAAATATATTGTATACAAGGCAGGCATTGTACACATTGACCACACTAACTACCACTGAAAAATAGCAGACATCTTGTAATCTTCATTTACATATTTGAAATTATGTTAGATATAGCATTAGATAAATTAAATTACAGTATAATGCTGTATTGTCAAAGTAGCTGATGTAGAATTAGTCAAACCTTATTTACTTAATATTTGAAACTGTTATGACGGACCTAGAAAAGCATATCTGAGCAGATGCTCCAACAAAATATAAATTAAATTTGCCAAAAGACATAGATTACTTTATGACAGTTTATTTTGAATACATTTAATAATAACTGTTTAGTAATTTTCTCTTCATATCATGAATAAAGCAATGCTAGTTAGAGTTTAATGTTATGTTATTGTATACAGAGGCAGAGTTAATACACTGTTGGGCTCTGCCTAATTTTGACGCCTAGAGAAAAATAATTTAAAAGTGTTTCTGATGATTTTGTAACAAAACCAAAGAGCAATTCCAGGAACTGAGTAGTTCCACCCACTTCCATTGTAGCTTATGCTGTCTACTTTAATGTTTTGTATTAAATTTGAACATTTTGTTGGTGCAACATTCAAATTGCAAACACTGTTTCGGGTTTATTAAACACAATTTGGTGTGAATATACCTTTAATGTATTTATTCTAGTACTAAAAACGTTATATATTAAAAACTCGGTACAGACAAGGTCGGTTTAATATATTGTCATTCCTTTGTCAGACATCCTGTCTCATAGGTGAGCTGTGTTAAAAATCATTGCCATCATAAAATGTCAACAGCTGACACACATACCTCTCAATTTCTTTGCATTGTGCATGTTGCATTGTACAAAATAGTTTTCTTCCATTTCAGCAAGTTGCACCTAACCGCAAACATATCATGTCTATGAAGATGAATTAAATCTGACATTTTTATTTGTTCAGATGCCGGATTTGGTATTGCTATTGAGGATATCCTATTTCCACAGCTGCAAATGGAAATGGGTTAAGATATTTATTAGCAACTTCAGATTGTGATTGACCTTGTTTATAACGGAAAAAATATGCGTAGATAATAGTCAAAATATCGACTTTTTATATAATTAATAATGCATTCACCAGATATGTATCAGAATGACTGTTTTGTATTCATAAAAAAGGCTGATATTTACATTAACCTACAAACATGCATGCACTTACCCACACTGTGTTTGATTGTGCGATTGTTTGTATTTGTTTAACATTTAAATAATCTACTGTTGTTAAAAACTTCTGTCATGATTTCAAAACTCTACTTTCCTGTTGCTATGAAGTTCTCAATAAGTCGGCAGAACATCTTCAGAGTTGCATCACGAAAATGTTGCCTTGAATACCGATTATTTTGTAGGGACATAGCAAGCATTAGGGCAGTAATTTTTGGGTCAAGTTGACTGTTCACCCTGTTGCTTCATGCACACATTTAATCTCAAACCATCTCAGATATCCTCTCAGCCCAACCAATAATTGAGGTTGAAAGTTTATTTCGGATTTGTAAAGTTAAATTTGGCATTGACCAGGTCAAAATAGGAACACAGGTGAGATTGATTGAATGCAATTTTTTAGTAAACCAATACTGATGTATTATGTCAGACAAGTTTCTCTGTTACTGTGACATCTTGAAATCAGGCATAGCTAGGTGGCCAGTGGTTAGGGCACCTCACTGTCAGTCGAGATGTGTGCGGTATAAATCCACCTGTGGATGTGACCATGAACTACGATCGCGTTCACGACCTAAAACACTGGTATTTCCAATACTTCTGGCTGGGATGACTGCACAGTATCAAAACCACCACAGTAGTTATTAGGGACAGGAGATCCTGTCCCTAATAACTACTCACCTCCATGGGTGAAGAGGTTCACCAGACTGGGTGGTTCAAATGAATGATATGTTTTTTTTATCAGTCAGTTTACCTTTTGTTCTGGTGACGTTTTGACTGCTTTCAGCAGTCTTCTTCAGACTACTACCACTAGATGGCGACACGGTTGTCCTTCAGCACAGACGTAGTCACTATAAGTGTGCCCCCCACAGCTGTGCCTTGGGTGGCTCTTCTTCATCTCGGTTCAAGCAGGCCTTGGTTTTTCTAATCCAGATTGCTTCTTTGATGCCTCTTGTCCTCCAGTTTTACTCCATGTCCAAAAATGTGGCCCCCTCCCAGTCTACTATGTGGTTTTGTTGTATCATGTAGTCTGTGATGGCTGATTTGTTCATCTCCTTTTCCGATGTTTTTCTGTTGTTTCTGGTGTAGGGTCTGTTCATTGTTGCTTTGTCTGCGTCATCTCTGTGTTCTCTGATGCAGGTTCCAAGTGTGCATTTAATTTCTCCGATGTATGTGGCATTGCAGTTCTTACATGATATAGTGTACATTCCTTCGCACATCTTGTGTGGTTCGGCTTTGTCTTTTGGTCTTACCTGTGACCTCTTGATGGCGTTGTGAGGTTTCATTGCTGTGTTCACTTTGTATTTCTTCATGATCCGTGATGTGGTTTCGGATAATCCTTGGACATACGGAAGTACCACCATGCCTTTGCCCTTGTCTTTTTCCACAGTCTTCTTCCTGATGTTGGCTTCATTCTTTTGTTTCATCTTTTTCTGTACCGTTGATACGGTCCACTGTGGATACCCGCATCGCTTTAGGACTTCTTTGATGTATTCTCTTTCTTTGCATTTATCTTCCTCCTCTGTGACTAGCGTTTCATATCTGTTTAGTAGAGTATGGATCACTCCCATCTTCTGGTGTAATGGATGATGTGAGGAGAAATTTAGATATTGGTCTGTGTGGGTTCTCTTTCGGAAGATCAGAAGTGTCACCTCCCCGATTCCTTTCTGACTAGTACCGGTAATGTGTCTAAAAATTGCATTTTTCCTTCCGTTTTCTCTTCGTATGTACATTTTACGCTGTTAGTTTCATCCACTGTGTTAAGATGGTCCGTCAGGTGTTGTGTCATCCCTGCCTTATAGCTTCGAGAATGTCATCGATGTAGCGTTTCCACATTCTTGGTTTACATGTGACAGGGGCTGTGGTGATGGCCTCTTTTTCGAGATGTTCCATGAAGAGGTTGGCGACAATGGGGGACACAGGGCTACCCATGGCTGTGCCATATTACTGTTGGTATACAGTGTTTCTGAATGTGAAGTAGGTTGTGTTCAGAACAAAGTCCAGTAGTTCCATAATATTTTTTATTTCCAGTCTCGTCTGGTCTGCTAATGTGGCACCATTCTGTAGTGTGGTCTTGTTTATCTAGCAGTAGTCGTCTGAAGAAGACTGCTGAGAGCAGTCGAAACGTCACGAGAAAAAAGGTAAACTGACTGTGAAATAAGTAAAAATATCCCTCATAACTACTTACCTCTATGGCAAAGAGCGCTAGCTGAGTCGATGCGCTATGCAGCACTGCACATATAGGCCCTATGAACTGAGATATTGGATTATAGGGTGTTCTCGGAGCAGAAGGGTACAAAAGTGCCGGAACTAGCGGACCCCACATGGATTTGCGAGAACGCCTCATCAGTTAGATTTCCTACTGTGGGCAACACAACTGTGAAACGCATAGATGGGTGTCTTTCCAATCTTAGGATTAGCAGTGAGGAATTGCCTTATTTTCCAACCCGTTCCTTAGTTCGACGATGTGCCGGAAGCTGTGCACATAGACTTCACCGAACTAGGCCTACATTGCAGCTCTATTACACTCAAAGTTACCACCACAGAGTTGATACTTGTAGAGTGTTACTACATGCATTTGGCAACGGAACACCTTCCTGACCTGATCAAACACGCTAAGCTCGCTGTCAATTTGTTTGGTGGAGCAGCAACTGCACCAAGTCTCAAACTAGTCGTGTGATGCCATTTCTGTACCAAGAACACTGACCATGAATAATGGGTGCTTTTTACTAGCACTTGCCATCCAAGCGTTGTTCACATGGAGGTGTTGATGTTTGATGATAATACTACATCTTATTCGTAACTGGTAGCAATTTGTAAGTTAAATTTCAATACATAATTCTAAACAAGATGGCTTATATATTTAGATTCCGAAGATAACATAATGTACCAAGAGGATTAGGCTAATGATCATCAATATTCAATAATATATATGTGGCTCTCTGACTTAGTCCAAGTAATCTGTTTGGCCCTCCATTGAAAAAGGATGCCGGCCCCTGAGCTACACCTTCCAGAAATGGGCCATTCCATCAAACCACCTATTCTATGTAAACTGTCACTGCAAACAAGCCATTAATCCAAATAAATACTTTCCAGTCATCAAGGTTGTGTTAGTTGGTAATTTCTCAGAATGGGCCATGCCCCCAGAGAAGCATAAGTTATCCAAGCAAAAGACCTTACTGCTTTCTTTGCCATTAATTTCTTGTGCTGCTGACATGCCTGACCCAGCACTGGAAGCAGCACCGCAATAATCAGACACTGATCCACTGTGACAAATAACTATTAGGTGAGAGTCATTTGTCGTGTTTGTGTTCTTTAAAGTAGGGTGGAATGCATTAGCTGATTGCCAGAAGCAGAAGTCGGTTATATGGCAAACAAATAGATACTTGATGTGTCTACGAGGAAGATGGGTGAAGTGAAGGGTTCCCAAATTGAGGGGCGCTGAGAAACCAGGGGGTCTTCAGCAGAAGTGCAAAAGTATGTTGGAATAGCACATTACCTGTGAAATATAAAGCCAGCTCCTAGACAAGCAGATTTGGGGGGCATGAGTTGAGACAGTTTGGGAACCTCTTGGTTAAGTCATGTATACAGGGATGTTGTGCATCGCTGTGAACAACAGTGTACACTGTGAACAACGGTGTACACTGTACTAAGATTGCAGTAAATTTGTGATTCCGTAGTTTTGGTTTTTCATTCCATGATGAACTACGATATTAATGTTCCGTCTCTCCGAATCAGTCCAGTGTCACACAAGGTGATACACAACCACTTGAGATGATGTATTTTGTGATGTTCTGTGTCATAGAAACCTGAACACTGTGTGAGGAAGGAGAATTAATGAAAACCGCCATTTTGACACTTGAGTGTATGTTTCTGTGCTGCGAGCTAGTGTCTTTCTTACCTTCTTCCGGGGCTGTCGTTTTCGACAGTTTAATCAGATACAGATCAAAGCAGCAATATTTCCTGCTGTTAGCAGCATCATGTGTTTGTAGCAGTCATACCAATTGATCAAGAAAGTCTGCTTTAGAACATCTACCAAGATTGAACAAGATTGCCATCCAAAGCAGGAAGCTTCATATCACAGCTGAACAAGGAGATCATTGGCTTCTGAGAGTCCAATATTTGTGTATATATGTATAACTTGCCCGTCAGAAATATAATTAATTTTTATGTCAACTTTTTTCATACATTCATTATGCGAGCATTACACTGGAAGATAGTTTGTTCTATTCATTGGTCTTCCTCAGTGAGAGTGGATACTTTTTGAAGTCCAGTCTGCACTGTTGCTGTTCATGTTCTCTATTTCCTCTGTCTTTCTTTGGTTTCTTATGCGACTGGTGAATTGTGTGCGTGCGTGCGTGCGTGCGTGCGTGCGTGCGTGCGTGCGTGCGTGCGTGCGTGCGTGCGTGCGTGCGTGCGTGCGTATGTGCTTGGCAGGTACACACATGAAGGTTCAGCCACGACTGTCTACACTCCACCAACATACAGTAAAACAATCATAAAACATACCACAGGTCATCATCACCAGTCCCTGGTGCAGGGGATCAAGTGTACTCGACAGCCCAGCACAATAAGGCCGTGTTATCAGAGCTAGCAACTTGTCATAGCTGCTTCATCGCTGGCCTCTATCATGTTGATTACATGCTGTTGGATGAAATACGGAGAGGTGTGTTTTGATGTTGCATGGTAAATAGGATTTTGTTATCTTAGATCTTTAACCGGGTGACATGTTTAAGTGGATAAACCGTTTAAGTGCACCATATGATTGGTCATTCCAGATTTGTGAATTCAGCATGTCTGTGGGATTAACAAGTGCTTGTTTTAGCATATAAAGTATAGGGGATTTATTATTTAATGAATAGCTCAGTCATAACGTTAGATTCTGACACGTTCTGATTAAATCACTGAAGATGATTTCACAAACACATTTCAACAAGAATATGTATGCGTTTATTTCTTAGAAAATGGTGAACAAGATTAAACATATATCTGGTTAGATACTTGCTTCAGTATTCACACCAGGTATCTTACTATCTTATCAGCTTTCTTTATCTAGTTCATTCCATAGTTTTTCACTTACCGTATTCATTCTATTAAACGTACATACCCTAATTAGCATACATCCCATTTTAGCAGCATCTGGCAGTGTGACACTGTGACAGTGATCTCCAATGCCAACCTTGACTGTTGAATCCATCATTATAATTTAATTTCTACCAATGTCACAAATATTTGTTAGGCAAACTGTATGCTTAATAGAGTGAATACGGTAAATGGATAAAAGTACTAGATGACACAAAATAACATTAGTGAAGGAAGAGTGTAGATTAGATATCAGAAAGTAGTCATTCTCAAAGAGGACTTTAATGGAATGGAACACATGATCTCCTGATTATGTAAATGCGAACAATATTAATGTTTAAAAAAACATTGTCAAATATAGCTCAGAAGTGCCTGTTTTACACAGATGAGTAAATGTTGTTGGACTTCTAACGAACCAACGGCTTCCATGTCCACTTGCCACCTGCCACCTGTGGTTCTTGTTCAATCATGTTAAAATTAACTTCCTTTCAATTTCCAGTAGGAAACATACTTGCCAGTTTCATCATGCATTCCATGTTGTATGCAATGAATGTCGTTATTCTAGCTGGTGACTAGAATGAAGCTGCAGACATCCTGTTGATCTGCAGTGATGGAGCTAGGTCTTTGAGCGTGGTCAATTGGTAATGCAGTGTGTTTGTTTACATGACAGTCTGTCACTGACAGCTGGCCTTGGTACACTGCCACACTTCTGTATGCCAGAGCGAGCATCACCATCAGATGAGAGCGGAATCACTGCAGACCCATCTGTCGCTGATTGCCACCTTTGCGCTAAGTCCTGCGAGATGTTGTTACATTACCAAACGCGCAATCTCAATCTCCTCCGGCCGAGTAAATCCCTTGCTAAGACGTAAGCTACGTCGGGAAACACTGCCTACGAACTGATGCACTGATGTTGTATCATTGATGGACATTAAATTGATGCACTTCTCTGCCATCTTTGCTGGATGTTGGCATTTAAAGTAAGGCTTGTGAGTGTGGTGATGACTTGACAAACTGGACAGAGAATGTGTGTGCGTAGGAGTTACAGAGTACTTGTTCGTTCAACCATGCCTGCATGTGTCTTCATCTTGCAGGAAGTCTGTAATATTTAATATCTAGAACAAACCAAGATTATTGGTGTAAGAATGTGTTTTATTTTATGATTTTAAACAAATTTAGACTTCCCTCTATACTTGGGAATGGCTTTCCTCAATTTGATTACAGGTGTTGTTTTCTTTGACATTCTAATATTATCCTTTATATTCAAATGTGAATGGTCAACATAGAAGTGTAGGTGTGATGGGGAAAAGAACACCTAAGGAAAAGAACAGGCTAACACCTAGTGAAATAACTTTTTTGCATAAACATTTTGTAATGCTAATAGTAATAATATAGTGCCAGAGAGCGATCAATAATGGATGCGTCAAAGTGATTTAATATCTCACGATTCTAACATGATCCAAACACTTCTTAGAACAGGAAACTTCCATCACCGCAAGGAACTACAAGACATGTTGGAAGTGAAGGGAACCTAGATATCTCCATTGTTGTCTCTACGAGTTTGACACTACATCCTATCAACACGACAACACATCCACTAGCTAATCATTTTATAGCCTTTTAGATATTGCCGTTTTAGTATGAATTGCTTGTTATGTTATTGCTTCTGTTGTCGCTGGTCGGACAGACAATGAGAGGCATTTCCTTGAAGCACTGTTTGAAGTCGGCTCCTGGAATTGTGAGATGAGAACAAGTGGTGAACTTGTGTAATTGTGTGGGATAAATGCCAGGAGTCAACTGCCAGGCCTGCGAGCATTCTCCACCCCGCGGTAGAGAACTGATAAAGAGGAATGCCTCCTTTATGGAGATCTTCCACATACACCAGTCTGTTTCAGCAGGATGCCTAATGCGATTTGATTCTCCCACATCAGGGCGCAACTGAATGCGCCTCTCGATGGCAATGCGTCTGCCGGCTAATGGGACTGGCTTCGGGCAATTTTATTACACGGTATCTGCTTGAGACAGGACGTTTATTGGCAGGAGCTGGACACACTGAGGAGGGCCAAGAGACGAATGGACGCAGTTGATTGCCAGTAAATACATGCAGGTCTTCCATCGATGATTCTCCTCAATTATTTCTCCTCATTCTTCCTGTTTTTTCTCCCCGTGTAAGTGCGTGCGTCTGTCTGGTTGTCAGTGGCAACTCGACGTCGAGCGGCATGCAGTGCATGTTGAAAAGTTTCGTACATGCTTCATGGTCGTGTGTGCAGATTGTCAGCTCTCTGCCTCCGCGTGCTGTTAAGTCTGTTTATTGTGCAATCGTTTCTCTGACATCCATTATCATAAACCGCCCACCTGTTAGGTTTGCATTAACATAACAGGTCTTTGAACATGTAAAATGGTTGTATTTATAGTTTAATGTATGCATAGCATTGTACAGCAATGGAATGTCAGTGTTATGGTGGAATTTGGAATCATGAGTTCAGCAGCAAATACCTTAAATAGATATTAGAAGGAGTTTGTGATGGGCAGGCAGGACATGTCTATATATGGCAGGGGAGGGGTGGCAGGACATGTCCAGAGATGGCAGGGGAGGGGTGGCAGGACATGTCCAGAGATGGCAGGGGAGGGGTGGAAGGACATGTCCAGAGATGGCAAGGAGGGATGGCAGGACATGTCCAGAGATGGCAGGGGAGGGGTGGCAGAACATGTCCAGAGATGGCAGGGGAGGGATGGCAGGACATGTCCAGAGATGGCAGGGGAGGGATGGCAGGATATGTCCAGAGATGGCAGGGGAGGGGTGGTAGGACATGTCCAGAGATGGCGGGGAGGGGTGGCAGGACATGTCCAGAGATGGCGGGGAGGAGTGGGAGAACATGTCTAGAGATGGCAGGGGAGGAGTGGCAGGACATGTCTAGAGATGGCAGGGGAGGAGTGGCAGGACATGTCTAGAGGGGAGGGATAGCAGAAGTGGAAATTGGTAGAAGTGAGAAATGGCAGAAGAAGTTGGAGAGGATGGCAGAAGTGGGAAATTGTGGCAGAAATGGGAGACTGGAATGGTCCCAATAAAAAGTAGATTTTGGGGATTCCTTGTAACAATTTTTTATTTTATGTAAAAGGAAGAAACTTGTTATATTAATTGTAGTTGTGCATTGCCCAGTGTGCGTGAGTGTTCATGACATTTCACTGTTTACCCATACGTAGGTGTATTCACAGCCACGCCAGTTATTTTGGAATTATTCAGCTACATTGCAAGTATTGCATAAATGTAGTTTTTAGTATTTCATAGTATAGACCTTATGTAAATTGCAACAGAACAGCTGTGATATTCATTCTGCAACCTGGTACACGAGTTATTAGTAGTGGTCTTTGATATATGAATTATACCTGTCAAAACATCAAAGCGGATCATAAAACCAGTGGTTATATACACGTACGTCAATTGACAGGCTAGACAGACACATCTCTGAATGACGTCTTGCATATTGTATCACCAATCATCTGCTACGGGGGAATCCAGGGGTGGTGACATTGGCATTTGCACCAGTGTCCTGCTACTAACTTATATATCATTGTGAAGAATAAATATTATGTTCCTGGTGACAGACTGCCAATTGTGAATGTGCATAATCTTTCTGCGTCACAGCACCGCTGTTCTCTCTAAAAGAATCTCCAATCACTCACAGGTGGTTTTAGCCATTGGCATCGCCACAAAGTGCACCATTGAAATAAAATAAAGTCGTTCCTACGCTTATGCGTGAGTGCGGCCTTGCGTAAGAGCGTGCGGGCGGGCGTGTATGTGTGCGTTTAGCCGCTCGACGTTTACTGCTGGTGTCATCTTTTCCGGTCATTTTCTCGTATCTGTTGATGTAAAGTTATATTAGATTGGCCCAAATTAGCATAGATTGGTTTAAGCACCATAAAAAGACATATTTAGAATATGCCCATACCGTTTCTGCATCGATGCGTTCATTCAGTCACACTGACTGTATTAAAAATACACATTTTATTTTTTAATGCGCGTTTTGTGCAATTTTTGTGGTTCAAATTTCCATAGAGCTGCATGCGTTTTAGGGGATAATGACTGCATTTCGGAAGCAAGCTGCATGGTTTAACAACCTGGATTTTCGGCGCACTATTGTGTCCAAAAAATAGACGCAAACAGCACTGTTTGGTCATAATATGTGCACTTTTAAGTTGTATACATTAACATTTATGTGTGGTGATGCAGTGAACGCATTTGAACAAATCAGGAACGTTTTACTACTAAGAATGCCATTTATCGGCATAAATAATAAATACTATTATGGTTGTTTAAATGTTTACCAAATAAATTAACGAATAAATAAATTAATATGCTTTGTTAAACTTGTGAGTTGAGGACGATTATTCTTTGTGTCGTGGGAAACTCTGCAGAAAAAATCCATCACACCCAAATGCGTGATGTTACTAACAGTTTCTAACGTGTATCAACAACATCTAGACCCGTCAGTGATGCTGTACTTTGTGAAATATACGGTTTAATCTATAATGAACAAATGAATATTACGTATAATCCGTTATCATTCTTCTAATAGCAGAAGCTCGACGTACTGGAAACGTCGCATAGACATCCGTAGCAACTGCGCATGTCCGCACCAAGTGATCGACGCTAGGCGATTTACGAGCGGCGAGTGGGTTTTGTTAATAATTAATTCCTTCCCACGCTGCGGATGTGCGACGTGACTTTTGTAGCCATCGTCGTACGCAGGACGTCACATTAATCCGCATTCTTCCGGTGCAATGACTTGAAGACTTGATGGATTGTCATGTTATGAATTCCAATTATCGAGAAACGCTCCCGAGGCCTGGTATAGGCCTAATTTATAGTAGCGGCCATTTTTTTATTATAGTATCTTTCGTGGGCGCCAACTCTTGTTTTTTATCCGGAAGTATCACCGGACTAACGCCGGCGTGCGGGTTGTCCCAAAACCGTACGGATTTATTGTACTTTTAATACGGACTTCGTTCAAATTAGAATATCGTACTTTTATAGTTTTTCAATTCTTCATCCCACACGTATACAGTTTGACGAGCTTAGCAGTCGATAAAACACTGTGGTGGCTACTGACGCTGCGCTCAACAAAACTTTGGGTTTCAGGATTTGGTTTGATGTATACTGGTATACATCAAACTCGATACTCGATACAAAAGTGTTTAGAAGGATTAAAAGTGATGGAGATAGACAGCATTTACAAGATGATCTTGACAGGTTGATCATATGGTCTGAAAAGTGGCAAGTGCTGTTCAATTTTGGGAAATGTAAATGCCTCCACACAGGACATGGGAACGAAGAGGTAGAATATACAATGGGGATACTGTACTAAGTACTACTGTAAAAGAAAAGGACTTAGGATTAACCATTAGTGCTGATATGAAGGTTTCAGAGCAGTGCGGAATTGCAGCTTCAGAGGGAAATCAAATCCTTGGAAAGCGAAACATAACGTATAAGGAAAAAGAGCTAATAATACCGCTGTACAAAACAATAGTTAGGCCTCATTTAGAATATTGTATTCAAGCGTGGAGGCCATATCGCAGGAAGGACATAGATATGCTAGAAAGAGTACAGAGGAGAGAAACTAAAATGATACAAAAACTGAGGGATCTTAGTTACGAAGTACGCCTTAAAAATGCGGCTTAACAACACTAGAGACCAGGAGATTGAGAGGAGATCAGATAGAAGTGTTTAAAATAATGAATGGTTATGAAAGTATTAATATAATTTTTTCAGTTAAGAAAGATAGAAGGACTAGAGGACATGAAGTTACACTAGTAAAGGCGCAGTGTAGACTAGATATAAGAAAGTTCTCATTTTCACAAAGGACTAAATGAATGGAACATATTATCTGCTGATTGTGTGGGTGATAGTAGCGTGAATATGTTTAAAAATAAAATCGACACATACCTCAGAAGGGCGGGATACACATACATAAAAGGGTCGGACTCTCGATAAGCCAAAGGGCTTCCTTGTCCACCTGCCACCTAGAGTTAATTCTCTGGGTGGCAATCTTGTTAAATCTTGTTAAATATTTCATAACCTGCGAGACAGCGACATTCGATCGGAATATGAAGGTTGTATAGGCTGGTTTAGTTAACCGGCTTTGCCAATGCAAAATGTTATATCGGACGGGACAGCTTTGCAGTGACAGCCCCATAGATGTGGAATAGCTTGCCAAAGTGTGTGCGATCGGTTGGAACATTGGCGGCTTTCCGAAAACAACTTTAAAAAATCTATTTCGCCTGCACTACATGCCTTGATGCAAGCACTGCTGCCACATCTAAATGACACCGGTTTCTATTTTATAGTATTGATGGTTTTTAAATCATTTTAATTGTTTGAGATTGTATTTTTATACCATAATTTATTTGTTTATTTTATCTTAGCTTATTTATTTAATTTTTATTTCTATTTTAGCATTTAGTCAACACGCCATTTTAATATGTGAAGCGCTTTGATTGGGATTTACTTACTTAAAAAACGCTATATTAAGAAACGGAATTATTATTATTATACGGAATTCGAAGTCTAGAACGCGGATTTCAAATAAATGTGGCAGGTCTGTAGTCTAGTTTTCTTAAACTTGACGTTATTTCGGGCATATGGGACTTTCTTTACGGGATACAGGCCGCTTATGATCACCCGTACAAAACGTGTCCGAAGATCGACTCTCGCGAATATTTTAGCTGTGTGCAGACAGCCGCGTCAAATTCTCGAGAGATCTAACTACGGTATACTAGTGTCTCATTTGTGTGTACGTGTTTGAGCATGCGCGGCAGACTAGTGGATGTAGCTAATCAACCGGGTTCCTATGTGATCTTATGGATTCATGTTCTCGGTCTTACAGGTGTGTTTTCTCTGTGTAATGTCACTGCTGTTTTAGACAGTGTCCTGCGTCGGTAGGCGGCGCTAAGGTCGTGTGGCTGGATGGCTGCATGGTTGATGTGGAGTTACTTACGAACGTATGCAGCAATGCACCCTTCAAACGGCGCTTATAATTGCCACTCTCTTCAGTAAACCGGATGTTCGACTGTTTAGAAAAAATTGCAACGCGAAATGTGTCAAATCTATCTTGCAACACTATTAGCCAACCAACGCGCATCTTTAAGTGACGTGGAACTCAAAGCGAGGTTCCGGAAAAAGGTCCCATCTGGTCTGTGTGTGCAGTGTTTCGGGTTGTAAAGTAAAACATTGTGTTATATAGTTTGCCCGTAACCCACTCTCACTCGGTGCTCTTTAAGCTGTAAAGCCTTCCAGAAGATAGCGTCACCTAAGTTGGTCCGCAACCTGCTCGATGGTGGCATTCCATTTTTCCTTCTTCTGTCCCCCTCCATGTTTCCTAAGCCCGTCTCCTTCTACCATCTGCTGTCCAGCGCGAGTCTGTCTTGAGCAGTGCGCCGCCGGGAGACATTCGGTACACGTGCCACAGTCTTGTATGTCATTTTATCTTGCCAGTGAAGTCTGCTCGTGACCTCCGTCATTAACGTGAAGGATCCTGCCCACGGGATCATAGACTGACTCGCTCTTCCCGTTTTACATATAGATGTGCTACTGTTGTGTAGTAGTCATCCATGGTGGCCGCCGTGGTGAAGGACACGTCCACCATTGGTTGTCATCCATGGTGGCCGCCGTGGTGAAGGACACGTCCACCATTGGTTGTCATCCATGGTGGCCGCCGTGGTGAAGGACACGTCCACCATTGGTTGTCATCCATGGTGGCCGCCGTGGTGAAGGACACGTCCACCATTGGTTGTCATCCACGGTGGCCGCCGTGGTGAAGGACACGTCCACCATTGGTTGTCATCCACGGTGGCCGCCGTGGTGAAGGACACGTCCACCATTGGTTGTCATCCACGGTGGCCGCCGTGGTGAAGGACACGTCCACCATTGGTTGTCATCCACGGTGGCCGCCGTGGTGAAGGACACGTCCACCATTGGTTGTCATCCACGGTGGCCGCCGTGGTGAAGGACACGTCCACCATTGGTTGTCATCCACGGTGGCCGCCGTGGTGAAGGACACGTCCACCATTGGTTGTCATCCACGGTGGCCGCCGTGGTGAAGGACACGTCCACCATTGGTTGTCATCCACGGTGGCCGCCGTGGTGAAGGACACGTCCACCATTGGTTGTCATCCACGGTGGCCGCCGTGGTGAAGGACACGTCCACCATTGGTTGTCATCCACGGTGGCCGCCGTGGTGAAGGACACGTCCACCATTGGTTGTCATCCACGGTGGCCGCCGTGGTGAAGGACACGTCCACCATTGGTTGTCATCCACGGTGGCCGCCGTGGTGAAGGACACGTCCACCATTGGTTGTCATCCACGGTGGCCGCCGTGGTGAAGGACACGTCCACCATTGGTTGTCATCCACGGTGGCCGCCGTGGTGAAGGACACGTCCACCATTGGTTGTCATCCACGGTGGCCGCCGTGGTGAAGGACACGTCCACCATTGGTTGTCATCCACGGTGGCCGCCGTGGTGAAGGACACGTCCACCATTGGTTGTCATCCACGGTGGCCGACGTGGTGAAGGACACGTCCACCATTGGTTGTCATCCACGGTGGCCGCCGTGGTGAAGGACACGTCCACATTGGTTGTCATCCACGGTGGCCGCCGTGGTGAAGGACACGTCCACCATTGGTTGTCATCCACGGTGGCCGCCGTGGTGAAGGACACGTCCACCATTGGTTGTCATCCACGGTGGCCGCCGTGGTGAAGGACACGTCCACCATTGGTTGTCATCCACGGTGGCCGCCGTGGTGAAGGACACGTCCACATTGGTTGTCATCCACGGTGGCCGCCGTGGTGAAGGACACGTCCACATTGGTTGTCATCCACGGTGGCCGCCGTGGTGAAGGACACGTCCACCATTGGTTGTCATCCACGGTGGCCGCCGTGGTGAAGGACACGTCCACCATTGGTTGTCATCCACGGTGGCCGCCGTGGTGAAGGACACGTCCACCATTGGTTGTCATCCACGGTGGCCGCCGTGGTGAAGGACACGTCCACCATTGGTTGTCATCCACGGTGGCCGCCGTGGTGAAGGACACGTCCACCATTGGCTGTCTGTAATTGAGACACTCTCATTGTTAACGGTGCAATGCCTGGTCGTTTTTTTATTATAATAACATTTTAGTGTACAGTTTTTATCGTAAAATTATGTTATGCCGCATTAACTCATTCTATCTTGATTACGCTAAGTAATAATTGTATAAATCCTTTACCGTTATCTGTAATTTGGCAATCTGGTTTGGAAAGAGTGTATCAGAGCTTTTGCAGTGCAAATACGCAAGCATCCAAATGCACGCACGCACGCTCACACGCTCACACGCTCACACGCTCACACGCTCACACGCTCACACAGGCATACGAATGCACGCACGCACGAGGGATTTGGAGGGCCATTTTCGCCATTGCCTGCAACAGACACGGCACCTAGAAGAAGATCACCATCATCTTCTTATAATATTTTATTGTAAATATACCGTGACAGAATATCATGTTTATAAGTAATAATTAACAGGAAAGTAATTTACTGTTAATTTAATGTTATGCCCGTCACGGTATTCCGTGAACGCCTGACCTTCATGAGCATTGCCGTGACAGCTGTTTGGGAATGTTTGAAAGACAAGGTCGATATTAAAACGATATGTAAACACATTTCGACGATCAACATGTTGTTCATCCTCGTGGCTTCCTTGTATATAGGGGAGGCTTACATTATATTACAGGATGCTCTAATAGGTATATTGCCATTTATACTGTATGACACCACGAACGACCAATAACGTCAGACCATTCGCTGTCGGTTTTCCGCCTCGTATCTGTCGAGCCGGCTATATCCGTCTTACATGACGGCTTGCGGTGGCAGCGATTCCGCGAAATTTCACGGACAAGTCGCTGTGGTCTATCGGCGATTTCTCGCGGCTTTTGTCAACGCCTGCGTCGTCGTGGGTGGATGAGGAGAGAGGGCCCGATGTAGAGCGACTTAAGTGTACGTTATCACGAGACGTCGCTGTCGAATGCGGCAGCGGCGGCTCTTTCTTCGGTCGCTCGCCTCTCCATCGTCGTCTCCTCACGCGCCGTGAATACGAGATGAATGAAGCAGAATCAGATCGCGGTCTGGTTAACATACACTCCGTAGGCGTTCTGTTGCACAGATGTAAACTGTGTTATCGGATGCGACGGATTATGTTAGAAATTGTGCAACGATTCCACCGACTTTAATAAGATTGTCATCCGACGCGTCAGGTGTTTGATGGCACGGTGACTTGGAATCTATTTATGTAATGAGAATTATATGTTTTATTTATATGTAACGCTGTTATTTACATAGTCTGCAGACGATGTGTGACAATCGTTTATCGCCCTTTGGTTAAATGAATACATCATTACATCCAATCAGTTACCTACTCAGGTATTGTTTGCAATACGTTGTGCTATATATGGTTCACGTGCAGCCATTAGTAAGTGCGGAACGAATGTATATCGATGTAATCATAACCAGTGAGCATTTCAGAAACGTTCCTTTTGGGTTCATCTGAATCTCCTTTCTATAGTCAGTCTTCATCTTGTAGGCGGTCCACACAGCTAAGCTCTCACTCGGGGCCATGGTAGTCAGTCTACATCTTGTAGGCGGTCCACACAGCTAAGCTCTCACTCGGGGCCGTGGTAGTTGGTCTATTACAAAAGGTTTATACAGTTTGTAGGTTCCTAAAATTACCAGAAGAATTGGAACATACCCCAAAATAACCAGACGAAATTGCGAGCAGTAGGAATACGTCTTTGTTATGGGAAAATGCTTTGACCGACTTTGTAGTCGTACACCCAACGTCAGCTGTACATGTGTCATATGAATTGGACACACGCACGCAAGCATACACATAAGCGCGCACAGTCCATCGAATTACGCACTGTACCGGTGCACGTGAATGATCACGACAAGCCAAGCCTAATAACGCTAACACAACAGATCAACAATACTAACAATTGTCGACACTTTTATTAATGTTCCACCTGTAACCCTATCCGTACCGGTGGCGTAGGAGTGACGGTATTTACGTCGACACCTGAGCGCGGTGTGACGTCAGCACGTTGCCGCATGTCGTGCTGTCGTGCCCAGATGCGACGCCGCTCCACAGGTGAGACTGTTAATGTCGTGCCGTACACGGACCGGCGAATAAAACGTCGTAGATAAATGTGTATCGCGCACCGTTTTACGGTTGCGCGTCACGTAAACGTATTGCTCGATAACGTTTGATCGCCCTGGCGGACTGCGTTGCGTCGCTGATATGCGAACCGGCGGCTTATTATGTTGCCGAATGACGCAAGCAAGCGGTGTTTGTTATGGTGGTGGTGTCGGCGATGTGTGACTGCTGCAGTGTGTAGTGTGCTATTAATGGTGGAAGGCTTTAATGCAATTTAATTGGTTTAATTTGTTCTGTGTTGTGGTAAGCTTGTCGTACATGCAAAATATAATAATTATGTTTATGTAGCGCCGTTGCGTTGTTTTGCAATATATCACTCACCGTGTGCGCGTATTCCCAGCACATCTTCGAGTGGGCTGACGATTGATTTAGACAGTCAGTGTCCTTCTCACAGGAAAGTTTTGTAAACATGCAAAAACTGGCCTGTTAAGTATGATACGATTACGTATCGTTTAGTTGTTACGAGCTCTCCTCAATGAGTCGGCGTGTTTGAATAAGTGCTATGAAAATAAACAAAATTGCACAAAAACATACTTAAGTGAACAACTCTTAAATAGGATAGCTTCTAAATCAGAATCCATGCGTTATCAAGCAGCAACACGGACACGTGCTGGTAAAATACACCGCTAGAATAATATATGTGCGTGGATATTTAAACGGATTCGTAATTGAGAGGAACGGGTTCGGTGCAATTTCGAAACTTTGCCAGTTTCGTTCACTCCACTTTGCCTCAGATATATAGGTTGTATACATGAATATGTGATTATAGACAGTACGTATATGTATAAACTGATGCTTATCGCTCAGTAATTGCAACGTGGCTGAATGTTTCCTTGACGAGTCGCGACAGTGCTGGAATGAACAGGTCTGCCAGACCCGAAGTGTAAAGCACTTTGAGCGGTCCCGAGGACTGGATACCGCTCTGCATCGCTTAAGAACGTACTTATTATTGTTAATTTCGAAATACACGGGGCTGCCGCGAACATTAATGGAAAGATCGCGTGGGATAGTTGAACATAACTGACATACACCGTTACAACGTACAGCCGTAGGGAATTTACATCGTTAACGTGATTATATATTGTTAGGTAATTATGTAGCATGGAATGTGAACGTCGGAAACTCTACAGAAAAGCCAATGTCGTTGTAGTGGAGACAATGACCGCTTCCTGGTTGTGAAGTTATCATTTATTTCGCATGCGGAAGAGTGTGTCTGTCGTGTAATTAATAGCGGACCACTCCTTGTAATATTATTCAGCGGAGGAATTCGTATGAATGAGTCCGTGCCATATCTTTGGTCGTTCCCACGGCGTTGGAACTTCGCCAACGAGCGCTCGTTTCCTGTGCGAGCGTCGGGGGAATATCAGTTGGCCCACGTACGTCACCGTTGTGATATCGCATCCTTTGTTGTGACCGCGCGACGCTGTCTGTCTCGGTGACATGTGTTTGCGTCATTGTGCCGCCTGGTTACACGGCGCGTCACGTGTCATTGTCTTGAGTGGATGGCTCTTGGAGACATCGGCCCGACGTTATCTCAATAGTCGCTATCCATGGATCGTATGCTCGCATTGACCAGCGAAGTGTGTGTGCGTGCGTGCGTGCGTGCGTGCGTGCGTGCGTGCGTGTGTGTGTGTGTAATGGCGTGCGTGCTTGCGCGTGTGTCGAGTTTGTGTACATTTCTACAATAGTCGTTCTCTCTCTCTCTCTGCGAGTGTAGTTGATCGGACGTGGTTCTAAACAGTTTAGCTGCGCGTGTGCATTCATATTCCCTGCACGACCTGCTGAATATAACAACAACGGTATCGAATGCTAACGATTAAATTCATCGTATATATATATAAAAAACAGACGAGAATAACTTAACTTCACACAATCGACGTGCCGTGATTTTTACATGTATACGGAACAATATCCCGTCGAAAAAAACCAGTATCGAAACACTCGTTTATGAATATATGTATATGTGGAGTGTTAGAAGGTGTTAGCTATACGGCCACAGTTCCATGAACGTTACCCAGCAATAAGCAGTGGTGAATGTTGGATCGTTTGAACGCAATATATCGCTATAGTTGACCGTAATAGGCAGGTGCATGCTGCGGAATACTGCATTGTAACGCTTGTAACAACCCGATAGATGTGACTGTTTATGGCTAAATGTCATAAGTCACAAGACGCTGTAGAAACCGTTATACACGCATATATAAAGACCGCGATACGACCTGTCTAATTTATACACTGCAAAAACCAGATCCTCGTCTCTGTAAGGATCAACGTTTATGATTGTATTGCTTTATGGGGTTTAATCAGAAACACAAGTGCCGATTGAACACGTTATACGAGTCGGCGTGATCGTTTGCCCCGAGGGAGGTGTGCGGCCACGGCGGGGACACGCACAGGTACGGTCACCTAAACCGACCGAAGTAGGTGACACCGATACGTCACATACCAGCTGGGGACAGGTTTAACTATC
The DNA here is from genome assembly GCA_963995525.1 of Escarpia spicata. Taxonomy (NCBI): domain Eukaryota; kingdom Metazoa; phylum Annelida; class Polychaeta; order Sabellida; family Siboglinidae; genus Escarpia; species Escarpia spicata. The sequence goes on from OZ023210.1 coordinate 64,066,664, forward strand.
CCAGAAGGTGACCCGTAGTAGAAGATTGTCCCGGCCTAACCTTAAGGAGGATAAGTGGGAGCACGAACGTATTGATCTATCGATTGATTTGGTTATTGAATGATTTATTTATTTGTTTATTGAATAACAAAGTGTAACTTGTACATAGACGCAATGTTGATACAATACATTAAACACATACGAATGACACAAGAAAGTGTAAGCACTTGTTTCCACTTAAACATACACATACAAATATGATATTAATTAATCGTGCCTACGTCATTGCAGAAACCCAGACAGGTGGCAACATAACCGCGGGAGCAAGATAGCCTGTGTGCAACGTTGTGAAAGTACGTTCGGTTTTATTAAGTTGTAGTGCGTACACTTCTTCCAACAGGACAGTTTTTAAATGTTTTACAAATGGCAGGCTGACTATACGGAACAATGTCCGAGTCAGTGATACACACTGGTACTGGTAATACAAACTTGGTACGTATTGTGGGCCGGTAAAACTGGAATGAATTAATCTACACAGATGCATCACTTGCATATATCGGCGAACGCTTGAACGAGTGGCACTGCTGGTTAAGCTCAACACGTCGCCAGCCCTCGCTTCCATCAACAAGAAAGAGGCCAAACATAATATATCAAAGCAGCGGTTTCAATGTAAAGCCATAAACGCCAATGTGAGCATATGTTTTCGCGACAATTACCCCTTGACGACTCGGGTTGCCGACTCATTGACGTAAGCGATCGCTGAGGTGCGACGATGTCGCGAGGACCTTTTAAGGTTAAGCAGGAACGTGATACGCGGATCGGTGTCCGATTTGCTGCAAGTATTAAAGCGACACGTCGGCCGGGCCAGTTCACCGTCAGTAATTCGTTACGCGTGGGCGAGCACAGCCCGTCATCCGCCGTTCACACGTGGCTACACACACTCTCCGTCGCTGCTGCTGCTGCTGCTGCTGCAGGCGGTGGTCGGTTGGCGGGTCGTGCCGTTGGAGCGGGGGGCTGGAGACAGGCCGATGCATGGGTTGTTCGTGTGCGTGCTCGGGCATGCATGCGCGAGCTCGTGTTTAGCTGAGCGTCCGCATATTGTGGGCTGCCTCCCACAACGCCTGGTTATGCTTTATGTCAAGCGCGTTTAAATCATCTGTTCCTTTTTTGTCAGTTAATATCCATCGCCCCCCCCCCGAGCTTCCGACCAAATACAGTTGTCGGCGTGCCCTCCATTCAGTATACTTTATTATAATTGTAACATCATACCGTGTGTAACGTTACACCTAAACACTATTAAACATGCATGGCTGCGAACCATCGGTATTCCTGGGTTTAACATTAATTATGTGCTGCTTTAAGACTAAAAGTGTTCAACGATTAAACGTATAGCTTGATATATTTGTATTGTATATGTACGTTGCATTGACTATGAATGAATGCCGTTCGTTGTTACAGTTGTAAGTTTATAAAGTGAGAATGTAACGGCCTCTCCGTGTGACATTGTATTGGCCATTGTTACGCCGCTGTTGGTAGTATACACGCCTGTGGTACCCTGGCTTGTTTGGCGTCAACATTCATTCACGTGTTATCTTCTCCGAGTCGATGTAGCTATATTTACTTCATTATATCCAGTAGGTCAATACTTGGCTAATTGATTTGTAGATAGTCTTATGGTTATCTCTGTTTTATAATGTGTATTTTGACGGATGACCGTCGAAGTGGGTTCACGGTTCAAGATAGTCGGCTGGAGGCAACATAAACAACGGTATGCGGTGCGGAAGCACTGTTGTCTCGCCCCGCTCGTGAAACGACCATTCGCCATTCTGTAGGAGGCAATGTTTACTTTTAAAATCCGTATTCCGTAACACCGACCTCTGAAATGTTTCTCTACGGGATAGGGACCGCGGTGGGAATAATGTAGTGACATTAGGGCTATTGTTGTCATACGCAATTAATGTGATCATTTAAGTGTTTTTCGTGTAGTTAGGGAACTGCGTTTAGAGAAAGGTTCGGTTTGGAATTGCATGTTCACGTAATATTATCTTACAATACACAATTTCTTTTCGATCGTGTTTCTTCTTCTCGCGATTGTCTACTGCCTAGACTTGCAGAGTGTTGTTGAGCAGCCACTCCCGGGTCGCCAGGTCCAGCTCAGCAATGCCAGTCACTCCGCGTGGAGCACCGTAGAGAGTGCAGTGGTTGATAACGTGGTCTGCTGTTTGTTGGGTCGCACCGCATTCACAAGCAGCGCTTTCACATAGTCCCCAGCTGTGCATATTAGCGTTGAAACGTCCACTGTTGTTTCACTGGGGCCCAGACATTTCATGAGTTAATGTACCTGGCTGTTGAAAGGGTGTCATGACTTCAGGCGCTGTTTCTTAGCAAACGTTGTATAGTAGATGGTCAAGTACACTGTTTCGCTCAGTCGCGTAGTACTGGATTAGTATAACTTCCTTATAAGTACTGACGGGCGGATACTATTTACACTAATCATAATCGGCAATCACTAATCGCTTCAAGCGTCGCGTCGAATTGGATGCGGCTAGCTCAAATTTGACGCAAAGTGACCCGAACTAACACCCTCATTTCATGTCACTGTTCCCGAGTCCATAAAGAGTTCTTGACGTGACAATATCTTCGACCAGTCTCCCCGTGGATAATATTCCCCATCGGTATCCCCATGTATCACAGTATGATATAATATGCGAACGTCATTATCGGAAAACCCCCTCCGTCCAGCGTTACTCCTCCGCAAAACTCCCCCGCCTTCCTCCTGGGAAAAATATCGCTCTTTCCCCCGCCTTCCTCCTGGGAAAAATATCGCTCGGTAACGTCCACAGGACATCATTAATAACATGACTTTATGTTGGATCCAATATTAGCTATTTGAACCTTATTTACGATACTGGCGTATGTTGGAATGTCGATGCGGGAGTTTCCAGTGATGTGTTGGCGGGAATGTATGTACGGGAATGTCATCGCAGAACATCCACGTATAACCAACGCAACCGTTCTAATCATCAATATATCAATGTCGTACTAGCTACAGTTGTTGCTTCGAAGTGTTGTTGTTGTATCTGACCCGAGAGCGACGTCACACTTCCCCCATGTGATATCGTCAGACATCTACAAGCTGTTTGCGTGCGTGGGTGCTGTCGTGACAATACGAGCCGCATTACGACCGGATCATTGTAGTGGAGTGACAGATTTAGCGCCGTTTCGACGTCACGGTGTACCGAGACTCGTGGCCGCGCGCGCTCAGCCGTAACCGGAGCCTGTCCTCGCCGCGTTTTTCCGGGTCCCGTTACAACGGATTGCTCGTAATCTGCGGTCGGATCGACCGTGTTAATTAGTCGCCTTGTTGGTTTGTTCTCGTCTGATCCGAACCGTCTTACGTGCCGTATACCGGTGTCTGTGGTGGTCGTCTATCGTCTCTGAGGTGACGCTCACTCAAAGGCTCAACGATGCTGGTTTTAAGCGCACGTGTTGATGTTGTTCTGATTGTTGACAATATTGAAATTGTCATTACTATATCAGATCTTTGTCATTACCGAACACCCACTATGATTATGTTGCATGAGCACGCACGCACATTTTTACGCGCTACTGCATTACAGTAGCGCGTTAAATTAGGTATTTCGCGTCCGTTATATAACCGAAGTGACATAAGAATGATATGTATGCGACTGAATGTAGTGTTATTTGTCTACGTCTGCCAGACACGGACTTTACACGTGAATGTCCATCACTGCCTGCGTTGACCCGCGTCATTGCGCCGGATTAGTGTATGTAGGTCGCACGCGCTGTTGACGTAAGTATTCTGGTAGCGCAACACCGGACGCACGTCAACCGTATCTCAACGAATAAGTTGCAATATCATATTACAATCCGTGATTTTAATATTTCAAAGCTTGTAATATATTTAGGCCCATTCGGCCGAGGTTGGTCCGGTTCTGCTGTGTTTGTTCTTCGCGGCGAAGTGAATACTTGGCGTTGTTTGTTGCTCTGCTCCTGGCGACCGGAGTCGTGCAGACGAGATCAGCTTTGTTCGCTCTCGCTTCATAACCAATTAATAGCGCCGCGAACCGCTGTTGTCGTGATAACAGAACGAAGCCCGTCCTGTACAGAGTAAAGTCACGATCTGTGTGTTGATGTTTCGCACTGAACACACCCTCGTCGCTGTCACGGTTCCACTCGACTGGCGCGGCTGGGGTAAAATAAATATTCGTTTGTGGCGGCTAGCTGGTCGGCGAATCGTGAAGAATTAATCTCACCAAACCTTCCAATCTAACTAGAAGGAGCAAGATGACAAATACCGATCAAAATATATGCGTTCTTTCTTGAGATTGTTAACGACTGGAATATGTCACCAATGTTACCAATACTAAATTGCTCGTACAGCTGGAATTGTATGAGATAGTGGCGTAGTAGAATAAGTAATCGGACAGTGCCGATTATTTGTGTTACTATGTCACCAGCAAAGGTATAATTTGATATTGATTTCACACTCCTAACAACTTATTTTGTCAGATTAAAACCCAATGTTGGGGACTGTGTTGTCTGAAGTTGTGCTGTCGTTCGGTTTAAAATTAATTGACATGTTCGGCCGCGATAGCGAAACCAGTAGTTTTTTTGTCTTCATTGCACGCGTCATTTTGAACGATATGGTCACGTTATGACATAGACATAGTGCCGTCGTGATCTGACGCTTATGAATATGAAATGATAACTGCACCCACTATAGTACAAAACATATTGCACTTGTGTATTAATATTAGTAGTAATAATACGTAATAGTATATAATATATTATGTAATTATAATTTTGTATGAATGATATACTCCTTTAAAACATTAATATTACTACTACTATTTAGTGTTATTATATTTGTTATTCGGTTTATTATTATCATAAAGAGGCTCACACTATAGCGTCATGCTGTTTCTTATTGGAAGTCGCCTTCACCTTTATAATTATGTTCATTCTTTCAATTTGTGCATTTATCATCAGTCTGTCTGTCTGTCTGTCTGTCTGTCTGTCTGTCTGTCTGTCTGTCTGTCTGTCTGTCTGTCTGTCGGTCGGTCGGTCGGTCGGTCGGTCGGTCGGTCCGTGCGCCTGTCCGTCATACGATGCGGTGTTCCTGTGTTGTAGTTGGTGGCCGAGGTGAAGCTGGGTCATGCCGTGCTGGCGATGCATTCCGTCCTCGACGGGCGCAAGTTCTGCGTCGCCGGCTCCAGTAGACACATCAAGCTCTGCTCCATGAACAACTGATGGCGCCCCCGTCCGCGTGTCGACACAATTCCGTCCGTGACGCCATGACCGTCGTCGCTGTCATGGCGGCCACCCGTGTCACGCGACTATTGCTACGACCCGCCAACAAGTCGAGAGCGAGTGGCTGCTGTAACGCCGACATGACGTAGACCCATCCTCGTCAGGTTGTCATCTGCTGTAACGCCGACATGACGTAGACCCAACCTCGTCAGGTTGTCATCTGCTGTAACGCCTACATGACGTAGACCCATCCTCGTCAGGTTGTCATCTGCTGTAACGCCGACATGACGTAGACCCATCCTCGTCAGGTTGTCATCTGCTTCTGCCCGATGTATCGCAGCGACACCTCGCGGCAGCCGTCCGTACTCACCAGCGCCACAATGATACACTGCCGGTGTTTAAAATCCGTCCGTAATGCATCCCGCTATTTGCGTGCTGATAACGTAGCATTCCGTTATATTCGTGTTGATTCCGTACTATCATTCCGTTATGTTTGGTTTGACACCGTAGTATTATTCCATTATATGGCTGTTGGTTGTGCCACGTTTGTATCTAGTCGCGTTTGTATTTTTTCAAGGTGCTTAAATTATTGCACATTGGTTTTTGTGCTAATCGTATTTGCTTGTTGTTCAGTGGTAATGTTGATATTCCTCTACAACGTCACAACCCACAACATCCGTACTACAACGTCACAACCCACGACGTCATTATAACACTATCCCAATCCACAACGTCAATATGAAGCTAGGAGTCCATATGTACGGAAATGCCTACATATGGGGAATGGGGAATAACTCTGAGTGACGTCACGTTTGGGAATTTCTTATCATCACAATCCACAAGATCCTTACACAACGTAACCATCCACAACGTCATTATTACAATGTCACAATCCACAACGTCATTATTACAACGTCACAATCCACAACATCCTTATACAACGTCACAATCCACAATGTCATTATTACAACGACACAATCCACAATATCCTTATACAACGTCACAATCCATAATGCCATTGTTACAACGACACAATCCACAATATCCTTATACAACGTCACAATCCACAATGTAATTATTACGACATCACAATCCACAACACCTTTATACAACGTCACAATCCACAACGTTATTATTAAAACGTTACAATCCACAACACCCTTATACGACGTCACAATCCACAACGTCATTCTTACAACGTCACAATCCAGAACATCCTTATCGCAAATGTTCTTCCACAACTTTCGTAATACAGTGTTCTTTCTCTACAACTACATCCTTATAACAAAGTCCCAACTACGACGTCCCTCCACAACGGTCATTTGCAAAACATCTGCCGTTACCCGTTATTATGAAATATGAATTTCTCTGCAGTTGTATTACGACCAATACAGAATAACGACCTGAACCAAGATTGAAGTAGAAGGGTTTCATAACGTTATAACGTTCTAATTTATTTACGACACTGCAAAGGTCCCTTAACACGAATAAAAGGTTGTCTTAACACGACTAACAGGTTGTCCTAAAAGGAATAACAGGTTGTCCCAACAGGAATACCATGTGTTATAACTGGTTGTCCTAACAAGAATAACATATTGTCCTAACAGAAACAACAGGTTGTCATAACAGGAATAGCATGTCATAACAGGAATAACAGGTTCTCCTAACAGGAATAACAGATTGTCCTAAACAGCCGTGTTAGTAAAGAGTCTTTGGTCAAACTGCCTGACCGCTGCCTTGTCACACTGACTCAACTCACTGACCGAGTGATCCGCGTCTGTTGTCATACTTAGTGGACACAGACTACGTTGCACTGGCCCGTACTAGCGCCGCCCTAGTTCAAACAACGCACTGAACTTGGAACGAGTTAACAAGATAAACCGCCTGAAACGATATAGCGAAAGAAAGTATTAATAGAACGATCGATTTTGATAGCATTGTGTGACGTTAGTGCTTTACTGCAAATGTCAACTTAAGTAAAACACGAAGTAGTGACACGATACGTGACGTGATAGAGTGAAATCTTTCACGTCTTTCCATCCCACGGGGTTAGGGTTAGGGTAAAACACGACGTAGTGACACGATACGTGACGTGATAGAGTGAAACCTTTCACGTCTTTCCATCCCACGGGGTTAGGGTTAGGGTAAAACACGACGTAGTGACACGATACGTGACGTGATAGAGTGAAACCTTTCACGTCTTTCCATCCCACGGGGTTAGGGTTAGGGTAAAACACGACGTAGTGACACGATACGTGACGTGATAGAGTGAAACCTTTCACGTCTTTCCATCCCACGGGGTTAGGGTTAGGGTAAAACACGACGTAGTGACACGATACGTGACGTGATAGAGTGAAACCTTTCACGTCTTTCCATCCCACGGGGTTAGGGTTAGGGTAAAACACGACGTAGTGACACGATACGTGACGTGATAGAGTGAAACCTTTCACGTCTTTCCATCCCACGGGGTTAGGGTTAGGGTAAAACACGACGTAGTGACACGATACGTGACGTGATAGAGTGAAACCTTTCACGTCTTTCCATCCCACGGGGAAAGGCGTTCGTTTTATGAGCAACAGAACTGCGGTTGTGAATTGTAATATCTATACAGATGATGTGCAGCACGTTTGACCACTATATCTTGTTTAAAGTAGGGTTATTATGTACCTATATGACTTTCACCTTACGTGCCTGTGTTAGACCGATCTCCAGGGACTCTGGTTCTGTAGAAGAGCCATGGACTTGATCCTTCCGAGAAGTGCTCCATTTACATGGCGTCTGCTATTATCGGTGCAGGGTTTAATGAGTAGATGGGACAGTTTGTATGAGGAAAGACTTTTTCCTGTTAGGATCTCGCCGTTTTTCCTAAGCAAACATCAGCAGCGACAAAGCTCTTACTCGCCGCGAGCTAATGGGCTGAACATCCGATACTGGCAGCGGATTCAGTATAACAGAGTCCGCTTTGAAATAGCTCTTGTCAACTTTGCTCTGTCGATGTTTATGAGGTTGCCACGAGTGAGTTGGTTCACTCAGTGTGTTGTCATTCCAATTTATAGTTGCTTCTTGTCCTCAAATCACCTTTCCATTACGTAACCAACTGGTTAGCAACGAGGCCAACACAATGGATGCCGAACATGTGCAGCTGCCGGACTGTTGAAATTCTGGCTCAAAATGGTTTTCTTAATGACAAAACATAAGGCAACGTGTTTAAAGATACCGTTGTATTACCATTGTTGCAGGTATGTTTGATTTGATACAGCAGATGTCACACCGCCCTAATAATGTAATGCACAACTATTCTGTTTTCAACAGTGTTGGCATGGCAAAGGTTGACGGAGGTCACGCGCATAATATTTATTGTGATGTAGGCAAACCGCGACGTAGCGGATCCACCAATTTCGCATCCAGTTGTCGCTTTAAAAAACTTTGCCTTACGTTTTTGTCATAAACAAAAACGTTGGGGCCATATTTTCAACAAAATATACGACGAAATGTCTGAACCCTCCACGTGTTCGGCATCCATTTTTGATGGCTTCACGTACCCTTTGCTAGGCAACATATCACGTGATGGCTAGGTAAATTTCCTTTTTGTCTGTTCTACGCCTTTTACATAAGAGGTCGCACACATTTGTCATCCATTTCTACAATCAACTCTTTCTACAACCCATTTATGTTTTTCGTGATGTTTGCTCCATCTCCTTGTGTTCTTTTGTGGGACAGTTTGCTATTTGGATGGCGATGAGCTCATAAACTGATCCCACCATATTTCTACAGTTGTTTTAAAAACGTTCTTATCCCAAATGTGTATATCAATAATTATATATGTGCACTTTAAATTAAGCATAAGCGTAGGTTTGCAATAAGACATCGTATTTTACACCAACTGTTGTCAGTCGTTACTTTATAAGAAATCCCGAGGTTCACCATTAAGGAAATCGTACCTGGTGGGCTTGTTTGAATGCAGAGGTTTCTGTTTAAGTTTGTTTTTATTATTTAGAAACACGTCGGATATGGTTCGATTGTTTATAGTATAACATTTCTTTATAACGAAATAGTTTGATGCTAAGTTGCTTCTTTTAATTTGAAAGGTCTAAAATATACATAAGTAGTTTGTTTCATTTTGTAGCGAATTGCGTTAGTTGCTATGTTGTGCATTACTGGTGTTTCGTGGTTTTAAGTTTTGTTTGCGAGCACGAATATTTATTACTTGTTGCCTGAACAGACGCAGCACACAGTCGGCTGCACGGTGGTCAGTTGTCAGGTGTGCACATTATTTATGCAGCTTACTGACCTCAGCTGGCATTGTGGACCTTGTACTTTCTATATCTTTATATACTACATTGTATAGGTCTTTACATATGTGTGGTAGTCAACGGTCCATTATATATATCTCTACATGTGTGTGGTAGTGAACGGTCCATCGTATAGGTCCCTACATATGTATGGTAGTCAACGGTTCATTGTATAGGTCTCTACATATGTGTGGTAGTCAACGGTCCATTGTATAGGTCTCTACATATGTGTGGTAGTCAACGGTCCATTGTATAGGTCTCTACATATGTGTGGTAGTCAATGGTCCATTGTATAGGTCTCTACATATGTGTGGTAGTCAACGGTCCATTGTATAGGTCCCTACATATGTGTGGTAGTCAACGGTCCGTTGTATAGGTCTCTACATATGTGTGGTAGTCAACGGTCCATCGTATAGGTCTCTATATATGTGTAGTAGTCAACGGTCCATCATATAGGTCCCTACATGTGTGTGGTAGTCAACGGTCCATTATATATGTCTCTATATATGTGTGGTAGTCAACGGTCCATTATATAGGTCCCTACATATGTGTGGTAGTCAACGGTCCATTGTATAGGTCTCTACATATGTGTGGTAGTCAACGGTCCATTGTATAGGTCCCTACATATGTGTGGTAGTCAACGGTACATCGTATAGGTCTCCACATATGTATGGTAGTCAACGGTCCATTGAATAGGTATGTACATATGTGTGGTGGTCGACGGTCCATTGTATAGGTCTCTACATATGTCTGATGGTCAGCGGTCCATTGTATAGTTCTGTACATATGTGTAATGGTCAACGGTCCATTGTATAGGTATCTACATATGTATTGTAGTTAACGGTCCTTTGTATAGGTCTCTACATATGTGTGGTAGTTAACAGTCCATTGTATAGGTCTCTACATAAATGGTTCATCCTCGATTCTCGTTCTTTCGCTTATTTCAGACTAATCTCGCGAAAATGGAATCTATCTACTATATATTGTTTAGTTTGTGAAAACGTAGGACTAACTATTAAATGACTTTTATCGAGTCCGGTCAAAAGCGGTTGAAAGAAGCAACAGTGGTGAGACTGTTTATATACTATAGCATAAGTTACCAGAATAATATATACAAGGTGTCTAACATTCAAAGATTTTGCTGAATGTAACAAAAACACGAATTCAGTTTGCGCGTATTACGCTATTTATTCTTATACTATAACTTTGAACATTAACGAACCTAATTTTCAATAATCTCAGTCAAACGAGGAAGGAACTTCAAAATAGAGCATTATTTTTTGTTTGTTTACGAACTCGTGAATTGGATTCATTGCCGGATGAAAAAAACTGATCGACCAGATGGCTCGGACCTCACAAAGACGCACGCAGCGATTTAGACGAAACATGCAGCGCCACCTGATGACCATACGTACGATGTGTCAATTTGTAACTCTTACCGGGTCAAGGTCAACGGTGAATTGCCAGTTGTTGTGTAGCCGCGTTAATTATTATTCTTAACCATATCAGTGACCTGTTACGAATAGGTATTTGACGATATATCAAGCAAGATTAGAAACGTTTACATAAAGCAGGTTTTATTATAAGTTTAAAGTTTCGTGTTCCACACTATACACTGCTTACATTACACGTTTTCAGAGTTCAGAACTACACATTGCAATTAGGCGTTTGTCTCAGATATAACGTAGCACGATTTTGAAACAAACATAGCTGCTTTAAAGTTTTACCAGGTCAATATAAAGCGTTGCGACTCGATTAATTGTACTGACTAGCTCATAAACCTCGGTGGGTAGCCGATCCTCCAACATACCACTGTTACGCTGGGTAAACCCCTGGGGTAGGCGGAGCCAAAGTGCGTATGTCTACAGCTAACTCGCCACAGGCATTGTGGTGCTCTGGTCAAGATACATATCTTATGTTTATAGTGACACCACCAAAATACATACTTAATTATATGTACAGTGCGAGCGCTATATCAACGATACACTGTGTACAATAAGTGTAGGTACGGTCAGGAACAAGGCGATGTTTGGGTAAATAGAAACGTATACGTGAACTGTGTCGAAATGGGAATTGCCGAGTCACGCTCGTTTCGTGAATATAACACACACTCGTTAATGTACGCAAATAGTGTCGCATATTATTGTCTCGTGTCGTTTATTGTCGTGCCGTGTTGCGTTTTGCCATCGTTCTTTGTGTCTAGGGTCTATTTCTTACTGTGTGATTGGCCTATATTATAAAACTCCGAAGAATAGGATATTTTCTTGAGTTTCGTTATTCTGACTTAGGCCTCACGTTACTCGTGACTGTCTCTGTAGGTGGCGCGTCTGATCCTTTAAAACTTAAAGTTATACATATATTTCTTATATGGCGCAGTATCGAGTCTCTAGGACTGCTCAACGCGCTTTTTACATTTTACCTATTGGCAGACCTGTTCAGTCGAACACCATCTCGATTTCTGTTGGAAGATATCACCCACGCTGCAATTAATGCGCGAAGATTATTCGTACATAAATACCCACCACTGTCTATAGCCAGGTACTCGCTCATATACCTCAATGAATTGAAGCAACATAGCGTGAACGAACTTTCCCCTGAAACGGCGCCACAGGATTCGAACCCGGGTGTTCTCAATTGAGCGTGCGATATTCTACCAACTGCACCACGGCGCTGCACTATAACAGATTCTCGTACTCGGCGTGGATTGTGGGACACTTGTGTTGGTGTTAGGCCTACATTCACGTCGATCACTTTACGTAACCAGATGTTGTCTTCGTCGTCACCGCAGCAGAAAATAAGTCGGAAACTGCACTCGGTGACAACATTGGACTGGTACTTGACCACGACATTCACGCTCCAGCTAAAATGTAAATAATACATGCAGAAACATTCACACTCAGAGACACACACGCTCACGAGCGCGCGCGCGCGCACACACACACACACACACACACACACACACACACACACACACACACACACACACACGCACATTGTAATTTATTGTGCGGCTGTTTGTTTAAGTATGTTTAGTAAACATCATTTAAACCGTTTGTTGGTGTTCAAGAAGTGTACTTCAAAAAATGTTACTAGTATAGATCACAAGATAAAAGGCAAAGCGTACATGTTTGCGTGCATGCAAAGCGTACCAATTCACGTACGAATTCTTTCACACGGATTTATATGTACGTACGAATGTGCGTACGTACGTACATAAATACACACTCACACGTACATACACGCCGACCATCCATATATATGTATATACATACATAATTTATTACATATATACATCATACATACACACGCAACCAAGCACGCACGCGGACGGACACATACACGCACGCACACACACACACACACACACACATACACACTCGAAAACAATGGTTTTGTTTTGAAACCAAATACTCTGGTTTTGCAATCGAGTACAAACGGCATAATAAATAAATAAGTAGGACGAATGGTAAAACCAGTTAACAAGCAATGACGTTGAACGCGGTCACGTTTCATGATGAAGTCCCGCGTACTAGAAACACCACGCTACAATGAGAATGTCCTCCTGACCGGAAGTACGTCCCATTGTTGATGTCACGGTTTGGCTAACACGAGGAACGTATCTACAGCGAGCATTTTGTACCGTGTAGCAACGCCATTATCTCAAACATTATTAAATCATTTAGCGTCATGTATATGTATGTATGTTAAGTGATATAAGTAAATATAATATTTTTTTTGTAATTTTAGAAAGAATTGCTAAATTATTGTTGGAACAGTTTAAAGAAATAGGTTGAACGCATTAAATAGGTTATATAATCAAAGTATTGCTAAATGACCAATACATTGTCTGCATCATTGTAGGCCCTATATTTATAATCCTGTACATTTCTACCCATACAAACAGAACGACCTCGATATATACAAACCCTCGACACCCGTAGCTCGGGTTCAAAGCATCAACGCTGCAGAATGGGAATATGCATTTAAATGTACAGAAGAGATTGACCACCTCTCTCAGCCCGGGGTGGTCAGTGGAATCACCTGGGTCCTACGTTGAAAGGCTTCATATGGCTCATCGCGAATCATTGTTTGATGTTCAACATAAACCACAGTAGACATCGTTGTTAGTGCTAGTGAGTAGCTCAGCTATTTCATAAAAGGTCGCGATGAAAGAGGCAGAATTTGAATATGCCTGCGCCTATCAATTAAAATCAACATGGCTTCTATGGAAAGTGAACGTTCGTCAACAAAGTATGTTGTATCACTAATTATCGTAAATGTTATGTAACTGTGTTTGTGAAGTTAACTTTGTTTTAGATTGTGTTCTTGCGCACACCATTTGCAGTCCCGCCTCCGTGTGGTGTAATCTGAAACGCCTCCCGGCGAATTGTTTTTTCATTGATACTTTCCTAAAGATAATAAACTTGTTATGTAAAGATAATTTCCCAGGTTTATTTAAATGGTCGTGTAAATGTAATATCCCAAAGATTCAGAACTGATTCCACCATCGCATATTTATATTGTATGTGTTGTTGTCGTCATGAAACAAACATGTCGTCACTTCCTCTAAACTGCCTCATTGCATGCGTATACAACATATGCGCATGGTTACGTCGCACCTAATGTTGTTGACATAATGATGCGGTCTTCGCGTGCATGTGACCTTTCAAAAAAATAACACTAATTTATTTACGATTCGAAACCCTCAAATTTATGCAGTTTTGTGGTACCCTTTGACCGTACACGGATGACAGACAACTGCGGCGATACGTAAGATAGTCGATAACTTTGAATTTGAAAAACAATTTTTTTTCGGCGTGTGGTATTAATACGAAATGGTAGTACCGTTCGTGATCGTCTTCAACACCCGGCGTGGTAGCTCAAGCAATCGTGCGCGATTACTTGTGTTACTCCGCCAACGTCTTGGACGTTTCGGGTGCGGTACATATATCTTATATATCACATTGCGCCTATGCGAATAGCATACAGTGGTAATCGTATGAGACGGTCTCGTACAAGCACAAATAATCGACCACGATGACGTAAGTAATCGTTTCGTCGTCACTGCAAGCGTCATTTTATTGTATCCTGACTTAAAGAAATACAAACGTAAAGAAATCGAACATGTGAAATTATGAAATATAAACTGCACCACTGTGTTGGACAGATCGTACCGCACGCGTGTGTAATAAGATATAGAAATTGTTGGCATTACGATGCCACGAAATGCGGGTCGTGGAGGGCAGGTTTTAGTTGGTAACAGCGTCACGATGCCTGCGCATCGACGTTACGGCCTGCCAGTAGTCTAGACCAATTACGTTCGTCGCTGAAACACATAAATACAAAGGAATTAACGCAGTGTGCAGATGTTACCCTCTCCTTTGTCGCCGATACGCTGATTAATCGACTCGGCTGACATTTGCGATACCGATCGTTGACGTTGACTGTGCGGAGTTTTATAAAAACTGCGTTGGTGTTGTGTGGAGTACAGTATACTTCGTTTCCAAGAAATTACAATCTTGAATTGAAATATCAGTAAATAATAGCACGTCGGTTATAACACGTCCAGCATCATCGCGCGTTGACGCGACAGCAACATCGGATGTTAGATTATGACACATGTATATGGCAACATCGGATGTTAGATTATGACACATGTATATGGCAACATCGCATGTTAGATTATGACACATGTATATGGCAACATCGCATGTTAGATGATGACACATGTATATGACAACATCGGATGTTAGATTATGACACATGTATATGGCAACATCGGATGTTAGATTATGACACATGTATATGGCAACATCGCATGTTAGATGATGACACATGTATATGACAACATCGGATGTTAAATGATGACACATGTATATGACAACATCGGATGTTAGATGATGACACATGTATATGACAACATCGGATGTTAGATTATGACACGTGTATATGGCAACATCGCATGTTAGATTATGACACATGTATATGGCAACATCGCATGTTAGATGATGACACATGTATATGACAACATCGCATGTTAGATGATGACACATGTATATGACAACATCGCATGTTAGATTATGACACATGTATATTGCAACATCGCATGTTAGATGATGACACATGTATATGACAACATCGCATGTTAGATTATGACACATGTATATGACAACATCGCATGTTAGATTATGACACATGTATATGGCAACATCGCATGTTAGATGATGACACATGTATATGACAACATCGCATGTTAGATTATGACACATGTATATGGCAACATCGCATGTTAGATGACGACACATGTATATGACAACATCGCATGTTAGATTATGACACATGTATATTGCAACATCGCATGTTAGATGATGACACATGTATATGACAACATCGCATGTTAGATTATGACACATGTATATGGCAACATCGCATGTTAGATTATGACACATGTATATGGCAACATCGCATGTTAGATGATGACACATGTATATGACAACATCGCATGTTAGATGATGACACATGTATATGGCAACATCGCATGTTAGATAATGACACATGTTTATTACAACATCGCATGTTAGATTATGACACATGTGTATTACAAACATCGCATGTTAGATTATGACACATGTGTATTACAAACATCGCATGTTAGATTATGACACATGTGTATTACAAACATCGCATGTTAGATTATGACACATGTGTATTACAAACATCGCATGTTAGATTATGACACATGTGTATTACAAACATCGCATGTTAGATTATGACACATGTGTATTACAAACATCGCATGTTCGATTATGACACATGTGTATTACAAACATCGCATGTTAGATTATGACACATGTGTATGACCGCATCGCATGTTAGATTATGACACATGTGTATTACAGACATCGCATGTTAGATTATGACACATGTATATGGCAACATCGTATGTTAGATTATGAGACATGTATATTACAAACATCGCATGTTAGATTATGACACATGTATATGACAGCATCGCATGTTAGATTATGACACATGTGTATTACAAACATCACATGTTAGATTATGACAGATGAGTATTACAAACATCGCATGTTAGATTATAACACATGTATATGACAACATCGCATGTTAGATTATGACACATGTGTATTACAAACATCGCATGTTAGATTATGACACATGTGTATTACAAACATCGCATGTTAGATTATAACACATGTATATGACAACATCGCATGTTAGATTATGACACATGTGTATTGCAAACATCGCATGTTAGATTATGACACATGTGTGTTACAAACATCGCATGTTAGATTATGACACATGTGTATTGCAAACATCGCATGTTAGATTATGACACATGTGTATTGCAAACATCGCATGTTAGATTATGACACATGTGTGCCACAAACATCACATGTTAGATTATGACACATGTGTGTTACAAACATCGCATGTTAGATTATGACACATGTTTGTTACACACATCGCATGTTAGATTATGACACATGCGTGTTACAAACATCGCATGTTAGATTATGACGCATGTTTGTTACACACATCGCATGTTAGATTATGACACATGTGTGTTACAATCTACAACCACCTTTTTCGTCATAATCCTTTAATATATTCTTCTGTGCGAATGTCTTAAGCATAACATGGGCAACCGATATCATTCAAGATAACACCAAAAAATATGTATAACTAATGTAGTATCTTTGGTAACACTAATATTAGTATTGTTATTATTACTAGCAGAAATACCCGTCCTCCTCCAATTTGAGCAGTTGTTTTTATAATGTAATTTTTTATAAAGTTACGTACAACGTCCCCAACTGATCGGTGGATCGTTTACGTACAACGTCCCCAACTGATCGGTGGATCGTTTACATACAACGTCCCCAACTGATCGGTGGATCGTTTACGTACAACGTCCCCAACTGATCGGTGGATCGTTTACGTAGCTCGGGTCAACCGCAGATACATGCGTAACGTTGTCAACATTCGAATTACGTATACGATGTCTAACGACTCGCATGAACCCTAAAACCGGAAAGAACCATTAACCAACGGGGGATTTCGAAAAACCGAAGGTTTGGTGCTCGATGAGCATAGCGTCTAGGAGGGAAACGTTAATATACCCACATACACGCCCGCATGCACGCACGCACGCACGCACAAACGCACTACAGACCCGCACGGCCATTTCGATAATTAGCCAGTAATTTACTTTGGATAAAAAAATAATATCTGATAAAATGGCTTTCTGCTGAAGTTGGATGGAATCTACAAACCGGCCACCCAACTTCAAAATCCCTGTCGGGGAAAGGAGAGGGTGTAATTCATCAAATACTCACAACAACGAAAGAAATCTAGTCTACTCACCTCCGAACCATGGTAAGACTACCTTAAATAAATTACAACGATTTGTCAACATTTCAGCACCTGCCGGGATATTTCACGTACACTAAGTGTGAATTATATCACAATCTCTGTATGAAGCAGCGTAGCAACTTGAACGGTATTTCACGTTTCGTCTCCTTCCGTCGGAGTTCGCGAACAATCTTTCTTAATGGTTGTAGTCAACATCTCGAAGTCAGCATAGCCCCAAGAACCCCTTCCACCAACTTCCACATACAGCTCGTTGTCAGGTGGAAAATACTGTAACTGTCACAATTACGTCATCACTAATTGTCTGAGGGCTAGATGCTTAGACCACATTACGTAAATGCGCACCTGCGCAACTTCCGCTGCAACGTCATACCATCATACCTTCATATGTTCACGAGTTGTAACCAATTTTAAGAGAATGAAACATTGGTCCTAAGCGCGGTGATGAATGAAGACAGATCCTATAAGCGAAATATATTAGTTTTAATATATTGGTGGACCAAAAATGTGAAGATCAACTAAAAATTTAAAACGTTTAATAAGTCAATAACACATTTGATGGATCTATCCTCCATCATAAAGTAATTGACTTAGGCCATGTCATGCGAACGCCACACCTGAAAAAATATCATGCAGAGAATGACTGAGGGAAAAGGAAAGAGGTCAACCCAGGAATAGGTGATAGACGAAATTAAAAAAGAAATGACCATGACGCTAGAACAACTAGGTCAGGCAACATCAGGCAGGCAAGAATTGAAGAGGCTGTGCTGGAGAATCGCAAAAAGTCTGGCCAGGTTTGGCGGCAAAAGATAACAGGATGAATATGATCTCACAAATCCGTTGGGTTAATTATTGTAGGATGTGCTCTTCATGACAAGAACTGTCTTCACATACAGGAATCCTCCCTTCGTTATCGTTGCTGCGTTCAAGCAATCGTGAGCTATACTGATATACCTGTTAACAATCTGGTTCACAATCGCCAATCTACCACGAAACCGGGTGTCGAAATAATGAGCCATCCCTGCAGCCATCTTGTTGCTGCCGTAGTTCGTTAAACCGCAGAAGGTTTAATCCGGTTATTTATGGTGACTTCGGCGTTTCCAGTGTCTTCTGTCACTATAATTTACTATAGGCTAGAGTAGGTTTGTTGACGTATTTCGATACATTTTGTTTGTAAACCGTAGGGGAACGGCGTGCAAAACGTGTCCGATCCATTTCCATCTGCGGTGTTTAACTTCAAGAAAGATGGGCTGCATGTCTGTCCTTTCGTGGAGTTCCGTGTTAGAGATTTTATTTGGCCAATAGATTCATAGAATCCTCCTGAGACACTTGTTTTGAAACACTTCCAGCATCTGGCACATGCCTTTGGTGACCTTTCATGATTCCGCCGCATATAACAGCACACTCAGGAGGTTGATCTTGAACAGGCGGATTTTGATTCTGTTGCTGATCTTATTGGTTTTCCAGATGTTCTTAAGTGCCACAAATACCCCTCTTGCCTTGCTGATCCTTGCCTTTACCTCAGACTCCGGGTTTCCATCTGTTTTCATCTTGGGCCCAAGGTAGGTGAACTCGGTCACCTCTTCAATATTTCTTCCTCCAGTTGTGACTGGGTCTGCTGTTTGGCTGTTGTTTCGCAGCCTTCGTTTTGTTGGTGGTGATCTTTAGTCCTATTTTCCAAGTATTTCTGGCAAGTTCCTCACCTTTTCTTTGGATGTCTCCGTAGCGGTGTGACAAGAGAGAAATGTTATCAACAAAGTCTAGATCACCTAGTGTATCTGTGAAGGTCCACTTGATGTCACTTTTCTCTGCTAGTGTTGTTTTTTCTTTCATGACCCAGGCAGAAGAGGAAAGCGGATGATATGCATCCTTGTTTAACTTCGGTTTTGATTTCAAAATCTTCTGTGTTGACCACAGATGACCTTGGACCTAAAGTTGCTATAAAGCAGTTTGATTATGCTCATAATCTTTGGAGGAATTTCGTAATGCCAGAGTGAGTCTCTGTGAATACTATCGAAAGCCTTTTCAAAATCGACAAAGTTTGCATAGATGAAGTGTTCCATTCCTGACACTGTTCCAGGATCTGCCTTAGTGTCAAATGTGATCCCACAAGAATTTCCTTTCCTAAACCCTGCCTGTTCTTTGCGTAACTGTTAGTCAAAGGCTACTGAAAGTCTGGTAAGGATTACCCTACTGAATACTTTACTACTGATTGACAAAAGAGTGACCCCTATCCAGTTGTTGCAATGGCTAAGGTCTCCTTTCTGGGGTAATTTAATAATCAGCCCCGTCTTCCAGTCACCAGATATTTATTCCGCCTCCCATATACCTTTGAAGATGTCTGTCAAGGCTCCAGCGGTGACCTCCAGCCTTCAACATCTCTGCACTCACACCGTCTGCCCCCGGTGCTTTTCCTCACTTCATGGTCTTGACAGCTTTCCTCACCTCTTCAGCAGATGGTGGGTCTGTGTTGATCTGCATGTCCTCTTCGCTTTCTGGAATGCCTGCTTGATTGCTTGGTGCTTCTTTGTTGAAGATGGTCTCGAAGTGTGTTTTCCATCTTTGGATCTGTTCAGCTTCACCGATGACAGAATTTCCAGTTACGTCTTTCACTGAGACGTCGTTATTTTTAAAACCTCCGGTCAGTGTCTTGGTCATCTTGTACAGTGCAGCCATGTTCTGTGTCTGTGCCGCTGTTTCTGCTTCGTCCACCAGATTTTCGACGAAGGCTCTTGTCTGCTTTCGTCTTCCTTTTCACTTCTTTGTCCAGTTCTGTGTATCTAGTCTGTAGCTGTGCCTTCAGTCGTTGGGAGTTGGCATCATTTAGCTTCTTTTTTGTTGTTTTTCTTTCATCGATTGTTGTCCATGTGTCTGGTTTGATCCATTCCTCTTTCCTTTTTCTTCTGTACCCTAAAACTTTCTAGCTTGTTTCTGTCAATGCCTGATTGAAACTGTCGATGCTCAATTCTTGTTCCTCTTGCAGTATGTGAAAGCGGTTTTGCAAGTCCAGCTTGAAAGCTTTCCCTGTATCAGTGTTCTTTAATTTTCCTGTGACTAATCGCCGCTGTCTCTCTTCTCCTCTCCTTGCCTTCCAGCGTTGCTACCACTAGCACATGATCGCTCCCCCATCGGCTCCATGTCTGGCTCTGACATCCTGGAGTGATCGTCTCCACTTCTGATTAATTACCACACGGTCGATCTGGCTGACAGTGTTGTTGTCTGGAGACCTCCAAGTGGCCTTGTGAATGGTTCTGTGCTTGAATAGAGAACAACCTATGACTAGGTTATTTTCTACACATAGATCCGAGAGTCTCTCTCCGTTGTTATTCATGCGCCCAAAGCCCTGGGTGCCCATGAGCCTTTCTCTTCCTGTGTTTTCCTCTCCAATTCTTGCGTTGATGTCTCCCACCACCATGAGTACATCATGCCGGGGTGTAGTCCTGATTTCCTCCTCCAACTGTTCATATAACTCATCCTTGATTTCATCCTAGCATCCTCTGTTGGTGCATAGCATGGTATCAGAGTCAGCTTTGCAAACTTGGAGTTAAATCTTGCCTTGAGCAGTCTGTCGTTGATTGGTTTCCACTCCAGCAGAGTTTGTTTCCACCTTTCTTGTTACAATTATGGCTACCCCTCCTCTGTGTTGGTTATCTGTTCGCCTTGAATAAAGTAGGGTGTGTCCTGGGGACAGGGTCCTCTTTCCTCAGTCTGTCCATCGTGCTTCGCTCACACATAAAAGTTCAATGTTGTGATTTTCCATCTCCCGCAGTACTTGCTGAAGCTTTCCTGCTTAATACAATGTTCTCACATTCCAGGAGCCCACTCGTATCTTGGTTTTCGGCTCGAGGAGCTCCAGTCTCGGGGTGTCAGCTTCCGGTCTGATTTGGTTGGCATCCTTCGTGACCCCAGCTTCCTGGGCAGCTTTACTCCTCGCACCATTGACGTTTTGTTCTTTGGCATTGGTTTCTGTAGCGTGCTTTTTTACGTGGTGAGGGTGCTAACCTTAAGTACAACCGACCTCTTTTCTCATCTGGGCTTGGGACCGACCTTGGCGGAGTTATGGCGCATATTAGTCATATTTTATCCTTCCTTCTCCGTCCTTACTGTCCAAAAACAGTTGGTGCTTTATTGTTTCTGCACCCAGTTGTCTCGCTTGTTTTCGATACGATACATCGCAGTGGCATGGCGAACGATCTCTTCCTTCCCCGTGTAGTTCCACTCGTGTTGGTTTGAGGCTCCTTCCGCGTCGTAGGGTTTTTGTTATATTTTCTCAATCGAAGTTGACGTTTGTATGGCCTGAGCGTGGTGATGCATGTCTTTTCTCAGTTACTCCACTTTCGATCGTTGATCTCCTTCCAGTATAGGTGAGACACCCGCTACGGGGTTTATTATCATGGTTGAGTGATACATGCAACTTGACAATATACTTATATATTAGACTACTAATACAGTAATATGTATCCATACAACTCATGTTTACGTTGTATATTTATAACATGTAATAGTAATATTTTCGTTTTGTTTAATAATTGTATTATTATTATTGCATAACTGGGTAAAATGTAATATCCTATGTAAAAATGTAATACCGTAAAACCTTACAAATGCAGATGTATGTATTGTATCATACATGTAACAAAGTGGCAAATGCTGTTCAATTTTTGGAAATGTAAATGCCTCCACGCAGGACGTGGGAACGAAGAGGTAGAATATACAAAATGGGGGGTACTGTACTAAGTACTACTGTAAAAGAAAAGGACTTAGGGTTATCCATTAGTGCTGATATGAAGGTTTCAGAGCAGTGCGGAATTGCAGCTTCAAAGGGAAATCAAATCCTTGATTAATTAGACGAAATATAGCGTATAAGGAAAACGAACTAATAATACCGCTGTATAAAACAATAGTTAGGCCTCATTTAGAATATTGTATACACGAGTGGAGGCCATATCGCGAGTAGGACATATATATGCTAGAAAGAGTACAGAGGAAAGCGACTAAAATGATACACAAATTGAGCGATCTTAGTCACGAAATACGCCTAAAAGAATGTGGCTTAACAACACTACAGACCAGGAGATTGAGAGAAGATCAGATAGAAGTATTTAAAATATTGAATGGTTATGAAAATATTGACAGAAATATTTTTTTCAGTTAAGAAAGATAGAAGGACCAGAGGACATGAAGTTACATTAGTAAAGGAGCAGTGTAGATTAGATATAAGAAAGTTCTCATCTTCACAAAGACCTGTAAATTAATGGGACAGATTATCTGCTGATTGAGTGGGTGCTTGTAGCGTAAATATGTTTAAAGATATAATCGACACATACCACAGAAGGGCGGGATACACATAGATAAAAGGGCTGGACTCTCGATAAGCCAAAGAGCTTCCTTGCCCACCTGCCATCTAGAGTTAATTCTCTGGGTGGCAATCTTGTTAAATCCTGTAAATCTTGTTAGTGAGTTAGACATTTTATAATTGGTTCATTGACATATAGAATTACAACATATAGTAAGCTGAAACATCAAAGCAATGTTAATAACCTTAACATATATTTATATATCCATTGTTACAACGGTGTGGTCATATTTTGCACAGTTTTGTTTATATAGCACATGCCTAAGTAACTGAACCACTTTTTAAAAACTTGTCATTCTCACAAGACGTCAGCCAATGTCAATTTTCAGTGGGGTTCACATTCCGCTGTGGTAAATGGACCCCCTGTATTTGTATATACAAAGATGGTCCATTTACATTCTCTCACCGGTTCTTCCAACAACGCTCCCACGACCAAGGTCAAACCTAATTTATGAATATCATTGCGTGTCTCCACCATTGATGGTCTGTCCCGCGATCCTTTCGTATTTATTACTGACATTACTCTAATCATCTTCCACACAAAGTACTCTTATATTCAGTTAACTAAAACACTAACATCCAAACAAATAACCAAATATCCAACCGCATACCGCATGAGAACCAGTTGTCGGATGGAACCTTGTTGGTAAATTGAGTATCTAGTCATGCACGAATAACCAGTGTTCCAGAGTTATAAATAACAAATGCTATATAAACCAGCAAATAACCAGTGGTATTCACATAACTACAGCAAAGTTAACCAATAATGGTGTGATCGCCTCTTGCTCTAACAACGAGGCAACATCGAAAATGCTCTTTTCTACGATACATGTGAAGAATATACAATTGACCCATGTCCGTCAAAATCGGTCCATCTCGTGAGATAGTGAAGTTGTGCCATGGTTGTCAACTAGCGTTCTGTACAGCGTCTGATGTGACTACTGTCTCCAGTCTTCGATTGGCAATCTCGGGTGAAGGTGTAATTAGATCATAATTTATTATACAGTAGGTGCGTGGTAGTCGACGACTTCTCTTTCCGATGTTCTCTTAGTTCCGTTTCTCCTCTGCTCTGTCTTGCTGTTGCTATTCCTCGCAACGTGATGCCAGTCGTTGCGGTCTGCTATAAAAGATTCATTACGACATGACGGCCGATACGCCCTGCACGTTCACGCACGCACACGCACGCCCGCACGTACGCACACACTCATACGCCCTCACATCCACACGCACATAGATACTTTTTGTGCACAAGCATGCACACAGTTATCTTAATATATTTTTATTATTATTATTTTCCTTAACAATTCGATTTCACATCGTCTCAACAGTTTCATTTAATTATTAGCGAAGCCTTGCAGGAGAAAGACTCAATCACGGACAGAATAACAAATGTAATTCGTTATTCCCTAATAGCGACCAGTCTGCTCTGAAACGGTCCCCGGCAGATGAAGTCTGCCGGGAGTCACGTAAGCTGCAGCTGGACAGTGTCCAAGCGCCGCTGAGCAGTCAATTTGTGTTAACAGTGAGCCGGAATGACGCAGTTTTAATTACTGCCGTCGTAACAGACGCTGCATTGGCCGGCGGCTTCCTGTTGTCCGGCTGACGAGGACGGACATTCGTTGGCGGGCAGTGTCCAGCTCGGCCATCGATCGACGCCCGCAGGCCGGGGTAAGGTCAGGGAGTTTCCTCGTCACTCCCGTCTTCCCGACACTCCCGTTTCAGGCCACTCTTCACCCGTGATTTGCCATATCCCGTGGGTATTGAGCTGTCCACGTGATAAATTGCGCTGTACGTGCTTTCTGTTATGGTCGACACATTTTATGTAACGGTCAACACTTTCTGTAACGGTCGACATTTTCTGTTGTTGGTCGACACTATCTGTTATGGTCGATTTTTGTTTTGCTGGATACTTTCTGTTTTGCTCGACACGTTATGTTATAGTCGAAACCGCACGATAGCACAGGCAAGCACGCATGCACTCACACGTGGAAATAGGAAATAAATAAAAAACGCTGTAGACAAACACCGGAAGAAGAAGACCGCCACCTTTTATTGTAGTCACACGTGTTCTCTCGCACACCACCTTCTTGTGGCCGTCAGTTTGTAGTAGCTTCCACACGTGTTCTCTCGCACACCACCTTCTTATGGCTGTCAGTTTGTAGTAGCTTCCACACGTGTTCTCTCGCACACCACCTTCTTATGGCTGTCAGTTTGTAGTAGCTTCCACACGTGTTCTCTCGCACACCACCTTCTTATGGCTGTCAGTTTGTAGTAGCTTCCACACGTGTTCTCTCGCACACCACCTTCTTATGGCTGTCAGTTTGTAGTAGCTTCCACACGTGTTCTCTCGCACACCATCTTCTTATGGCTGTCAGTTTGTAGTAGCTTCCACACGTGTTCACTCGCACACCACATTCTTATGGCTGTCAGTTTGTAGTAGCTTCCACACGTGTTCTCTCGCACATCACCTTCTTGTGGCCGTCAGTTTGTAGTAGCTTCCACACGTGTTCTCTCGCACAGCACTTTATGGCTGTCAGTTTGTAGTAGCTTCCACACGTGTTCTCTCGCACACCACCTTCTTATGGCTGTCAGTTTGTAGTAGCTTCCACACGTGTTCTCTCGCACAGCACTTTACGGCTGTCAGTTTGTAGTAGCTTCCACACGTGTTCTCTCGCATACCACCTTCTTATGGCTGTCAGTTTGTAGTAGCTTCCACACGTGTTCTCACGCACACCACCCTATGGCTGTCAGTTTGTAGTAGCTTCCACACGTGTTCTCTCGCACACCACCTTCTTATGGCTGTCAGTTTGTAGTAGCTTCCACACGTGTTCTCACGCACACCACTCTATGGCTGTCAGTTTGTAGTAGCTTCCACACGTGTTCTCTCGCACACCACCTTTTTATGGCTGTCAGTTTGTAGTAGCTTCGATACGTGTTCTCTCGCACACCACCTTGTGGCTGTCAGTTTGTAGTAGCTTCCACACGTGTTTTCTCGCACACCACCTTCTTATGGCTGTCAGTTTGTAGTAGCTTCCACACGTGTTCTCGCACACACCACCTCCTTATGGCCGTCAGTTTGTAGTAGCTTCCACACGTGTTCTCTCGCACACCACATTCTTATGGCTGTCAGTTTGTAGTAGCTTCCACACGTGTTCTCTCGCACACCACCTTCTTATGGCTGTCAGTTTGTAGTAGCTTCCACACGTGTTCTCTCGCACAACACTTTATGGCTGTCAGTTTGTAGTAGCTTCCACACGTGTTCTCTCACACACCACCTTCTTATGGCTGTCAGTTTGTAGTAGCTTCCACACGTGTTCTCTCGCACACCACCTTCTTATGGCTGTCAGTTTGTAGTAGCTTCCATACGTGTTCTCTCGCACACCACCTTATGGCTGTCAGTTTGTGGTAGCTTCCACACGTGTTCTCACGCACACCACCCTATGGCTGTCAGTTTGTAGTAGCTTCCACACGTGTTCTCTCGCACACCACCTTCTTATGGCTGTCAGTTTGTAGTAGCTTCCATACGTGTTCTCTCGCACACCACCTTGTGGCTGTCAGTTTGTAGTAGCTTCCACACGTGTTTTCTCGCACACCACCTTCTTATGGCTGTCAATTTGTAGTAGCTTCCACACGTGTTCTCGCACACAACACCTCCTTATGGCCGTCAGTTTGTAGTAGCTTCCACACGTGTTCTCTCGCACACCACCTTCTTATGGCTGTCAGTTTGTAGTAGCTTCCACACGTGTTCTCTCGCACACCACCTTCTTATGGCTGTCAGTTTGTAGTAGCTTCCACACGTGTTCTCGCACACACCACCTCCTTATGGCCGTCAGTTTGTAGTAGCTTCCACACGTGTTCTCTCGCACACCACATTCTTATGGCTGTCAGTTTGTAGTAGCTTCCACACGTGTTCTCTCGCACAGCACTTTATGGCTGTCAGTTTGTAGTAGCTTCCACACGTGTTCTCTCACACACCACCTTCTTATGGCTGTCAGTTTGTAGTAGCTTCCACACGTGTTCTCTCGCACACCACCTTCTTATGGCTGTCAGTTTGTAGTAGCTTCCATACGTGTTCGCTCACACACCACCTTCTTATGGCCGTCAGTTTGTAGTAGCTTCCACACGTGTTCTCTCGCACACCACCTTCTTATGGCTGTCAGTTTGTAGTAGCTTCCACACGTGTTCTCTCGCACACCACATTCTTATGGCTGTCAGTTTGTAGTAGCTTCCACACGTGTTCTCTCGCACAGCACTTTATGGCTGTCAGTTTGTAGTAGCTTCCACACGTGTTCTCTCACACACCACCTTCTTATGGCTGTCAGTTTGTAGTAGCTTCCACACGTGTTCTCTCGCACACCACCTTCTTATGGCTGTCAGTTTGTAGTAGCTTCCATACGTGTTCGCTCACACACCACCTTCTTATGGCCGTCAGTTTGTAGTAGCTTCCACACGTGTTCTCTCGCACACCACCTTCTTATGGCTGTCAGTTTGTAGTAGCTTCCACACGTGTTCTCTCGCACACCACCTTCTTATGGCTGTCAATTTGTAGTAGCTTCCACACGTGTTCTCGCACACACCACCTCCTTATGGCCGTCAGTTTGTAGTAGCTTCCACACGTGTTCTCTCGCACACCACCTTCTTATGGCTGTCAGTTTGTAGTAGCTTCCACACGTGTTCTCTCGCACACCACCTTCTTATGGCTGTCAATTTGTAGTAGCTTCCACACGTGTTCTCGCACACACCACCTCCTTATGGCCGTCAGTTTGTAGTAGCTTCCACACGTGTTCTCTCGCACACCACCTTCTTATGGCTGTCAGTTTGTAGTAGCTTCCACACGTGTTCTCTCGCACACCACATTCTTATGGCTGTCAGTTTGTAGTAGCTTCCACACGTGTTCTCTCGCACACCACATTCTTATGGCTGTCAGTTTGTAGTAGCTTCCACACGTGTTCTCTCGCACACCACCTTCGTATGGCCGTCAGTTTGTAGTAGCTTCCACACGTGTTCTCGCACACACCACCTCCTTATGGCCGTCAGTTTGTAGTAGCTTCCACACGTGTTCTCTCGCACACCACATTCTTATGGCCGTCAGTTTGTAGTAGCTTCCACACGTGTTCTCTCGCACACCACATTCTTATGGCCGTCAGTTTGTAGTAGCTGCCACACGTGTTCTCTC
The DNA here is from genome assembly GCA_963995525.1 of Escarpia spicata. Lineage (NCBI taxonomy): Eukaryota > Metazoa > Annelida > Polychaeta > Sabellida > Siboglinidae > Escarpia > Escarpia spicata. The sequence goes on from OZ023210.1 coordinate 64,095,138, forward strand.
GCACACCATCTTCTTATGGCCGTCAGTTTGTAGTAGCTTCCACACGTGTTCTCTCGCACACCACCTCCTTATGGCCGTCAGTTTGTAGTAGCTTCCACACGTGTTCTCTCGCACACCACCTTCTTGTGGCCGTCAGTTTGTAGTAGCTTCCACACGTGTTCTCTCGCACACCACCTTCTTGTGGCTGTCAGTTTGTAGTAGCTTCCACACGTGTTCTCTCGCACACCATCTTTTTATGGCCGTCAGTTTGTAGTAGCTTCCACACGTGTTCTCTCGCACACCACCTTTTTATGGCCGTCAGTTTGTAGTAGCTTCCACACGTGTTCTCTCGCACACCACCTTCTTATGGCCGTCAGTTTGTAGTAGCTTCCACACGTGTTCTCTCGCACACCACCTTCTTATGGCCGTCAGTTTGTAGTAGCTTCCACACGTGTTCTCTCGCACACCACCTTCTTATGGCCGTCAGTTTGTAGTAGCTTCCACACGTGTTCTCTCGCACACCACCTTCTTATGGCTGTCAGTTTGTAGTAGCTTCCACATGTGTTCTCTCGCACACCACCTTTTTATGGCCATCAGTTTGTAGTAGCTTCCACACGTGTTCTGTCGCACACCACCTTCTTATGGCCGTCAGTTTGTAGTAGCTTCACGCGTGGCCGTCAGTTTGTAGTAGCTTCCACGCGTGGCCGTCAGTTTGTAGTAGCTTCCACCCACTCGTGGGGTTCTAACGCAAGGCTGTGGTCATCACCATTACGTCCCGTTCATCGTTACCTCGTTCGCGTTGATCATTTGAGTTGTGCTGTCGGCGTGCACGGCCGATATTTTTGGTGAAGCGAATGTAAAGGCGTATAAAGAATGGTCCACCGCTCAATTCGGCTACCGTTTCCATATTTACACAACAGGTAGAAAAGCATATCAGGTATTAAACGCAATTCGGCGGGTAGTATGCCTTCAACTTATTAAAACACTATAGTAATAAATATTAATAAACACGAAACAGATGAGATCGCTTTAATGCTATTTATACAATACAAACCGCAAGGCATAATATAATATCACACCGGGACTACAAACCGTAGTGCCCAGAGCTATATAATGTATTCCATTGGATGGGTACACTAACGTAATTTTTATACAATCCGTTTAATCAGCGTACATTTATGATAAATAAGCATATACAACGCATCAATTATACAACCAGTAAATTATAGCGGTATTCCCCACGTATAAACTAAGTTTAGTGATGGCGTGTCGTCAGTGCGGGGGGAGTGTCGACGTGACGATTGTGAGACGTTTATTGGTATGTCTTGGCGCTCATAAACCACGGACACGGCCCGAGCCGTCGTAATAAACCAGGCTGATCGCAATCGTCGATGACAGGCCGAGGTCGGAGTCTCGGGAAGCCGGGGCTCGGTGATCTCTGCTCCACGATCAATATACCCGCCTTGTTTTGGCGTAACGTGCATCTCTCTCTGTGTTTGCCATTACTCTGGTGTTTTCTTTCCCTGCAATCGTCATCCCTTCCTGCGTTCGTCTTTCCCCCGTTCGATTTGTTAGGGTCATTTTCCCTCCGCGCGTCCTTCTTTTTCCCTAAGCCTCTTTTCCCCCTGTGTTCCCACCCCCTCTAGGTCCCCTATCGCCCCTTCACCCACATCCACGGGAAATTGCGGGTGAGGTTCCCATAGATTCAACTGCACAATCACAATACGTCGTCGGGATATGTTCAGTATTCATGACGTAGATGTGTCCAGTGCACGTGAGCGCGGTGTGTCCACTGTGTTCTCTTTAGCCGACACAGACCGGAAGCCACCGGCAGGAAGAGGCGCGTGACTCGACATCCCGTCCGCATCCTGCGGGCAGGAGACCCGATCTGCCGTCACCTTCCCGAGGGCTGGAGATGTCGATAAGGGGAGATTTGCCGGGCTACAAAGACGTATCCTTCCGTTCCACCATTGTCTGTCCTGTAAATAGTGCAAACAATGTGCGTTTGTGTGTGCGTGCGTGCCTGCTTGTGTGTGTTTGTGCGGGTGCGTACGTGTATGTGTGCGTGCGTGCGTGTGTGTGTGTGCGTGCGCGTGTAAAATAAAGGTACATTCTTATACAGCACGTGTGATCGTTCATGTACGCATGCATGCGTAATTACTTATTACAATGATTATTATAGTGACCTACCGTAGAAGAAGAAGAAGTTTATTTGATTCACCCCAAATACATTATTAAACAATATTACATCGGTTTTGATTTAAAGAAAATTAGTAGGTGATGTATACATATATATATATATATATATATATATATATATATATATACACATATATGTATATGTACATATAACATATATATATATTATATGTACATATAATTCATGCAATGTAAACACATGGTTCATACATCCGCCTACAAATTACATTTATCAAATAAAGACGTCAATACAATCATCAATTTTGACACCGATGGGGTGGGTGACTCCAACTAAGCAAAGTTGTCGCTATCATAGGAGCAACCCCAATGTTTATGATGTCATTGCTCTATCAGCCAGTTGCCTGTCTCATACATGTAAGTTATCTTTACCATGTGTATTCCTGTACATATATTAGTATCGGGTGCTACCTGATATTTGTAACTGTCTGGTTTTGCAGACAAGAGTAGCCGTTGGGCAGTGTGCGTATATCACTATATATTTGTAAAAAGTCTTTGTGTTACATGCAATGTGAATCCACGTAAACTATGAGTGTTTATCTTATGTTTTACTATTTCGAACGTGTAATTAATAGTATGAAGCAAATTATATTTGAGATATTTCATTGCAAATTATGTTTACTTCTAAAAGTACATTTTTTTAATTTCGAGTGTTGTCGTTGTGCATATTAGCAAGTGGGGTAATATTCCAGCTTAATAAGTAAACTGGCAAGTCTATATGTATGTAGTTAAAATTAAATTTTGATTCTTGCAACTTTAAGATATGTTCTACTGTTAATAAATGAAGTTCTTTAAATAGAGGTTCAGTATGGGAATTATAATTGTTTAAGGTTATTATTCGCACTGCTTTTTTGAAGTTTAAAAATTCTATTTCCGTGATATCCCCGTGCCATTATGCAATGGCACGGGGATATGAGATAGTATTAATGAGTTATATAATATAACTGTTATTCCTAAACGTATTTTGGAGGAGGTTCAGACTTCAAAGTAATATCAATAAGCATAACATATGGTTGGTGGTCAGAAAACCTGTTGGTTAGTATGCCTGGTGTACACTGTGATATACATTTATTTAATTTACAGAAACAGTATAAATTAAAGTTCCATTTGTTCCAGTGAAGCTAGTAGGAAGATTGACTTGAGTGTACACGCTATGTGATATTAATGTATTATAGAAATTACGGTTTCGTTTAATTTGAGTAGGTTTATATTATATAATAAGATTGTTATTTGCATTACTTTGCAATAAGGGAATAATCGATGAAAATTAATTTATTAAAGTATTTAAGTTGTCATTATCTGTTCTGGGGGGGGGGTCTGCATATGCTAGCAATAGTTGTGTTCTTTGAAAGGGTATCACCATTTACTTGAATTATTAAACTATTCCAAAGTTCATACTTGTTAAGTTTTATTTTTACTTCAGCTCTACAGCTGTATATTTATTGTCAACGTATACAATTAGCCCTCCTTTATCACTACAGGTCTTACCCTGTACTAGACAGTCGTAGCAGTGTAAGGCAAATTGGGATAAGTCATCGTTTTCCGCTTTCCATGTCTCTTGCAAAGATATGACACTAAATTTGAAATTATGAAGGCTAAGTTCTTCTGCAAAAGCCTCGAGTTCATCAAATTTAGCGTTTATGGATTGAATATTTGTGCTTAAGATGCTAAAATAGTTTTGTTTACTCTGACCTACTCTAATAAAGGTATCAAGATCATAATAAGATGAACGACGTATTATTTGCAGTTCATTGTTTTCAATATCATTTATATCTAAAACATTTATTAAATCATTTGTTTGAATGCTCGTAAGAGGGAGAGGATATTTCCATCAAGTGTCATTTAGGTTTACCACCACTCATTTATCCCCGATTATGTTGATTTGTTTGGTATTTACGTAACTAGATAGATGAGATACACTTACTGATACGTGCATGTGAATGATGTCTATATGTGGCACAGTTCTTTACAATTGTCAACATTGTAGTGTTAATATAGACATCTTGACGTTTGGTATGAACAAACATACGATAACGAAATGCAAATATTATTATGATGAAGTTTTTCATATGAATACTTCGAAATCACATCGATTTACGTTGAAACAGCGACAAATCGAAATATTCCTTATCTTAATTATATCCTCAATCGATGTTTTGGCTACACACGTTTATCTCGTCATCTCTATCAAAGATTCGCGTCTCCCGTGACACTCGCCCTTTGCCCCATAAGAGCTTTGAATAAAACACACGTTTCTTTAGTAATGTAAACAGCTGCTTCTCGCGTCTATTGATCTGTTCGTCGACAGATCATTGATCATCGAGTGTGCCGTCTGAAACTAGGCGCTGCTGGCGTTCCTCGGACTCGGGGCTCCCTCGCGACCCCGTCTCTCGGGCCGCCGTCAGAGCTAGCGGTCTCGCAGCAATAGACGCTCTGTAAGCCGTCATTGAGTTCTCTCCTGGCCTTCTGCGGCCGGCGTTTGTCGAAGTGGACCTGCTTGACACATTTAATTTTGATCAACCCAGCGCGCACACGTGTCATCTACTTCAAATAAACACCGCTATACATTGGCGTTACGACGGCGTTGCGGAAGCAACTAAAAAGTGGACAAGTCTGACCTATAGGGTGAGGTAGGATGTTGTTCTCACTCCAGTCATTTAATTGCTTACAGTAAATGTTTGCTTTGGTTGTGTTAGTTATTTGCATATTGTAACGACTGCAGTTGCAGAAGCTCCGGATTTTGTTATAGTTGTGTATCTATTCCAGGACTCCGTTTCCGTCCTTTCCGCTTGCGCGATTGCCGCGTATTTCGCAGAAATCATAAATAATTTATTAACAAAACACACTTGTATATAGTATATACAATTGTATATAATATATACAATTTGATTTAATAAATAAGAGCAAAATCGTACTTTGACTGCCTTTTGATTCCCTCATTACGAGCCCCTCCGCACTTCACACCCAGATTCCGGAGATAAGGTTATTCCTCGGCATCAGGGGAGGCCACACCGGAGCAAGCCGAGGCTCGCGCTCGCTCGTCTGCAGCGACTACACCCGGCTGTGACAGCCGTACGAGGTCGGTCCGGCGGAGTGTAGGTAGTGTTCATGTGCACTATGCGTGACGTTTCGTTATTGACAGCAAACTGTGTTGACTTGTTGAAACATGCTAATGTTTTTGTACTATGACAATGTCGTTATGAAACGAAAGCAATGCGTCTGTTTGAATAAGGGGTCGACTCCAAAGAACGGACTAATAACACAAGACGGCACACATTACAGGGCAGTCAACTTTGCCGCGACACAGCAATGATGACTGGTCCGAGCATATTGAAGACAACTGACCTGTACATCACGCGATCTATTGTCTAACAACAAGGCCCGTCAATCCTTCAAAATGGCTGCCGCACTTGTGAAGCATTCTGTCGTTTCTTGTTGACATTCTGGCCCCAGTTGTTTTTTATTTGTGACAAAAAGCGAGAAGTGGATGAGATGTCATGCCGTCCTTGCGATATAATGCACACATGTAAACCACGCTGGTAGGCAAAGCTTAACGCAGACATATGGTAACGAATTCGCCAATTGACAGATCAAGAATGTGTTACCTTGGCGGACCTTATTGATATAGGCAACACGTGACCTTTAGTGCTTGCGCACTTTTCTTTAGATTTGCCAGGTTGACAAATGCCCTTAAAGACGGTGTCAGACTTAGGTGTCCAAAATTATGAAACAAATTGATGTCAGTTATTTTATTCGACATAGGGTCACTGTTGTCAGCCAGCAAGTTCAGTATTTTCAAGCATCGGCTCTATTTGTGAGCTGTTTGGTGCATCATGAGGTCGAGCTCTGGGACACTGCATTCCCAGGAATACGTTTCCATCTTTCATCCCCCACTGTTTGTCAAAAATGGTCAGTTTTGAAGGTGGACACGTTTGCGATATGATTACAGGTATGTCACTTTGATCATACGTGTGCAGTGTTTAAGCAATATGACGACGACAACGACCATCATGATTTTGTAGTCCTTTGGGCCGAAGGTCCAACGGACTTATGCCATCACTCTGTGTCCGCCATGCGCCGTGCGACGTCCGCCGCCGCACGCCGTTAGCTGCCAAATCTCAGAAACCGTTCAGCAACTTTTTCTCTAATTTTGCATAGACGTATATTAGGGTATTGCCACAGCGCACGAGAAATCTGTATTTGATTGAATCATTCTAAGGGCCCCATAGGGCCCCCAAGGCCGCCGAAACTGGTAATTGTTCACATTTTGCCTATTTTTTTCAAAACTCTTCAGTAACTTTTTCTCTGATTTTGCATAGACATGTCCATACTGGTGTAAGCCTCCTGCAGCCACTGGTCTCTTTTTATAACTGGATAGTGGACATTGCCCTGATCACTGGGGTGGCTGAGTGGAGCGGCCAGCTGTAAACCTGTGTATTGGACTAACATTGGCTCACTGCCTGCCATTGTCCCAGTGTCAAACATAATGCTTCCACGTGGGTTGTAACTATAATGTGTAATGGGAATCCCTATTGCACTGGCAGAACCTGAGAAACTTTAAAACAGCAATAGACATAATTATCAATGCAATATAAAGATATGATCTAGGATTGAAATAAAATAACTTAGTTATAAAATAATATATAAAATAAAATAACTTAGGTATATTCGAAAAGGTTAAAGCATATTTAGCCAAAATTATAAGGAATATTATGAAGATGTTTTACTATACATTTATGCAGCTATTACTTCACTCCAATTCAATCAGTATTATGTCATTAATTGTTACTGTTTTAAGTCAAAATGCATGCTATGTATATGCACCTTGTCAATATATCATAGTTCATCTCTTTCTTTTTCCATTTTGGGGGAGGGTGGTAGGGGCAAAATGAGAACAGAAAATGTGGCCACATTTTCTTAAACAACCTTTAACTGTGCTACATGCGAGATTGCAGCTCACCAACTCTCCTGCAAGGTTGCTACAACCACTGGAAATCGGCGTAAGTAGCAGAGTATCGGGATAAAATTCTACACTATTTTTTTATAACTCATTAACTAATATATACAATCTTCATTAAACGGTCTACTCGAATATTTTATTTCCAGGTGTGTGGTGGTGGTGGTGGTGGTGGTGGTGGTGGTGGTGATGGTGGTGGTGGTGGTGGTGGTGGTGGTGGTGGTGGTGGTGGTGGTGGTGATAGTGGTGGTGGTGATGGTGGTGGTGGTGGTGGTGATGGTGGTGGTGGTGGTGATGGTGGTGGTGGTGGTGGTGGTGATGGTGGTGTTGGTGGTGGTGGTGGTGGTGGTGATGGTGGTGGTGATGGTGATGGTGGTGGTGGTGGTGATGGTGGTGGTGGTGGTGGTGGTGTTGGTGGTGGTGGTGGTGGTGCATGCAGATAAGAATAATTATTTACGTGACATACGTTTTATTGTGTTGTTTATTACATTTTATAATATTCCAAATACCATCAAAAAGTACGGCTGCTGCTGTTGGTGGTGGTTGTGGTGATGATGATGGTGGTGGTGGTGGTGGTGATGGTGGTGGTGGTGGTGTTGGTGGTGGTGGTGGTGGTGGTGGTGGTGGTGGTGGTGGTTGTGGTGATGATGGTGATGGTGGTGGTGGTGGTGGTGGTGATGGTGATGGTGGTGGTGGTGGTGGTGATGGTGGTGGTGGTGGTGGTGGTTGTGGTGATGATGGTGGTGGTGATGGTGGTTGTGGTGGTGGTGGTGGTGGTGGTGGTGATGGTGATGGTGATGGTGGTGGTGGTGGTAATGAAACGCGGAACGCACTGTCAATACCAGATCAACGCACGCATCGAACGAGTACATTTTCGGTGCAAACAATTCTTTTGTGCGCAGTGCGCCATTCGTTCGCGCGACCAATTGCAGATTCTTCGCGGTGCATTATAATTCCGTAATGCACGTCTTAGAGGGCAACAAAATGCTTTCGCGCACGACAGCCAATGATAACTGTCACTGAAAGGCTGCGTACATTTTGAGTACCATCTGCCAACAAAGTTTTACGCCAGCATTAGGCCTGCGCACTCGCTTATTCCTAATATTTGGCATTGCAGCGGCTCGTCCTCGTCAACAACGAGCCACACTTGGTCGCACTGCCCACTTCCGGCCGAAATACATCGATCTCACTTTGTAATTGCTTAATCAATATGTTCAATATAGCAATGAGACTATTTTACTCTGCATATGAACCAATGAAGGCTCGTCGGTTAGCTGTAAAAAAAACTCCAATAGACAGATCGGACAAGTGAACGAAGGAGTATATATCCTCCTCTACACCGTTTATTGTCACAGCAACGGGGCTGTGGGAGCCACCAGTGCCCCCGTCGAGAGGGCCGGGTCGTGTGCGGAGTATAGGTGACTGACGGGTCTGCCTCACTGAGTGCAGTACGTCCGACCGTGCGGCCTGTGACGGCGACACAGGGCGCCCCGAACGTTGCTTGTGGACTTGTGGTGTCTCGTGTCAGTAACAACATCACTTCTGGTGTCAGTCGAAACAACAGACAACAGTCGACGTATAAACAGCGGTCGGCGTCGATTGTATGTAAATAAGCGACGACTTGGGCGGGATACGCACGTACATGGCATCGGTGTGTGAGACCGACCGACCGACCGACCGACCGACCGACCGAACCAACGAACGAACCAACGAACTAACGAGAAATAGAGAAAGAGAGAATGAAAAAAACCGAGAAAATTAATTAAACGCTCTGTTATATACTACTCATGACAAAGTAGAATTGGCAATTAATAAAAAAGATGGAATTGATCATATTCGTATGCCTTGATGTTGTCCTTTGGAAGCTATATTGGCCCTATGCCGCAGGACATATGAGGTAACACAAACATGAACATTGATATGTATAGTATTGACGCGAGACACTGCATGCGACCCCAGTTGTATCTTCGTCCCCGACGCAAATATTACCTCACACCGGGCCACCGGCATGGTCCACAGACAGGCCACCGACGTGGGCCACATACTGACTACCGGGGTGGCCAGACTCAGGCCCAACTCTCATTGATCGTCGGCTGCTATTACGCCTGCCGCCCGTCAACTGCGGCGATTGTTTCGCGCCGTGCCACTGACACACATAACAACTTGACCCGGCCAAATCCGCGCCACTGATCGATATTAGTTATCGCAGCAACCGCAACTCGGCCCCCGATTACGCCGGTGACGACGGCTATTCTCGGCCGTAATACTATGTTTGAAGGCTGGTTGCCTTACATCGCCACACTGCAGAACGTCGGGCCAGGCCGACTACGCATGGCTAATGTTCCGAGAATTCTAATTCCTCTGGATTTCCGGCGACAGTCCCGCGGTCATGACAGGAAGAAAGCGACGACCGATGCACTGCTGACGTCATCGCCGCTGACGCCATTGATTTAACGCCGACTGAGACGATACGAGAATACATTGTGAATATGGCCGGCTCCTCGCACGCCATGTATATAGCGGTCGGTATGAAGACATATCTACGCTCTACAAACGAATATGCTCGTCATTTCCATCTTGCGAACATCGCTTACTGCTAGCTGTGGCCACGACGTAACGCACACCAATATAATATTGTTTTATGGGTCCCGGCCGTGACGTACATACCAACGAACGAACGAACCAATGAACTAACGAACCAACGAACCAACAAACCAACGAACCAACCAACCAACCAACAAACAAACCAACCAACCAATCAACCAAACAACCAAGAAAAACACCCGTTGATGCCCACGCCGAATACTCGTTTGCCTATTTTTTCCCAAAATATCGCCAATTTCACAGTGCCTGGGTGCGTTCGTGTTCCTGCCTCACTCAAAATTATCATAATAAGGTAAGGTCAATTATGCTGCCCGAAGACCAAGAGTTTGTTACCCCGTCGAAGGATATTACTCCGTCGAAGGTTATTATTTTTGTGTACCAAGCCGACGGATTTGTTTTTGCTGTGACGGTGATTTTTACGTGTAAAGAATTTGCTTAGAATGGAACCTTGTCGCCGTAGAAGGCAAACTGACAGAGCACTGAGCTAGAATGCCAGACGCCTACAAACGTGATACGGGCCACAGTTTGAGCCGGTATCCAATCGCTGTTGTTCCAACAGCCGGTGTATGACAATAGTCTGATCCAGATTTATATTTATTTCAGTTTTTATTGGCACAGTATGTTACACCCTGACACATTGAACACGTTACAGATACGCGTCAGACAAATGTAACTTGTTCGATTATACTGACAAACGTTGTATTACCAATTAAACGACAGATGTTCATTTATTTCGCAGAATTGAGATAAGTTTCATGATATCCAACACACAACCCTGTTGATAAAACAGCGTTCGTAAGATAAAACAGCGTTCATAATTTTCGTGGTGTGTCTTTGTGATGAAATGGCGTAACTGTTTGTGCTACCAAGTATAAGCATGCGATTTTGTTTTAACTAAATTTAACAAGATTGCCACCCAGAGAATTAACGCCAGGTGACAAGTGGACGAGGAAGCCGCTGGCTTATTGAGAGCCCAAACTTGTTATTTATGTGCATTCCGCTCTTCTAAGGTGTATGTCGATTCTGTCTTAAAAAATATTCGTGCTGCTAGCACCGTGTAGACTTTATACTCCGTAGCAGGAGGGACTGCACAATACGTGCGTTTGCGTGCTTGCGTGCATGCGCGTGTAATACCATACGACATGTCTCTGTGTAATTGACTCGCGTCTGATCAATACGGCGGTGAGTCGATGCAATGTTAGTTCACAGAGTACGAGAAGCCGCGCATAAGTGGATATATCTTTGTGTCATATCTTTATCCGCACGTCGCCGGGTTTTATCGCCGGCGACTCGAGCCGCTCAAAGACCATTCGTCAAATTGAACCGTACCATCAATTATCGCCCGCCTGACGGACGCATCAAATATGGCCGCCGCGGTGTTTCCTGGTAATCACAATAATAACAACAATATTTCCAAGTGTTTGCAACGGGTATCGCCGTCAGTTCAATACCTGCCTATGACGTAGGCAATTATTTTGAGTAGGAATTCATACGTGTGATTTATGAAGTGCTAGTTATCCGATAGGTCGCCATCTATCTAATTAGAGTTAGCGTCAACTAGTTGAACTAGGGACACGGAGACATCGATCAGCGTATAGCTGTGCTAAACACCGACGGGTTATTTACTGTGTCAGTGTTCTACATGTAATAAATGGATCAAATATGTTGACGATCACCAAGACAGTATGGTGAAGTTCTTGCAGCTCGTCATCACGTGTTTCCCGCGGTCCGCATCTTCCCACAGACGTGCGGGAAGAGGCGGGACGCTGTATTGTTATTAATATTAGAAAACACCGCAGCAATGTTTGATATGTCATTGAGAACATTTTCAACATCTAACGACACTGTGTCATTGTTCTACTTCGCCAACCTAACACGTTTATGCTTCGATGTTTGTAAAAGTGAACTTTTATTTATAATAACACTGATCTAAAAAGTATGATATGTAAAATGATACGATAAGGACAGTCAGCGATATCAAAACCAGCAACAGAAGCAGCGTATGTAGTGGCCTAATTCGAACAGTCGAATACAGCAGCTGACACTAGTTCATTAAGAAGAGCAATAACGACAAAGAACGTGGACAGCCACATAGCCACAGTCGCTACTGCCGTTACAATGGTTGTATGTGTAACTACGTGTACGCATACAATGGTTGTATGTGTAACTACGTGTACGCATACAATGGTTGTATGTGTAACTACGTGCTCGCATACAGTGGTTGTATGTGTAACTACGTGACATACACATGCATTGATACTTATGTTCAATTTTACATAAAATTACATTACACACACGCACACGCACGCACGCACACACACACAAACATACATACATACATACATACATACATACATACATACATACATACATACAGACAGACAGACAGACAGACAGACATACATACACACACGTGTATGTACAGTTCCAGCATACAGCATACAGCGTACAGCGTACAGCGTACAGCATACAGCGTACAGCATACAGCGTACAGCATACAGCATACAGCGTACAGCGTACAGCGTACAGCGTACAGCATACAGCGTACAGCGTACAGCATACACGACAGCCGTGTATGTTAGTTGGCCTGTTATCATACCTCGATTAACAGCTTAGACACGGACGACAACATCAACGCCAAACACAACAAGTCATTAAGGCTACTGTCTATGCTATTTGTAGTGGTTGTTGCGTTATTGCCACCACGACCCGCCTCGCGGTTTATCTATACACAGATGCGCATGTATTAACCTTTTACCATTGGCGAAATACGTCAAAACAGCGTTACCAGCCGGCACGCAAACTACAATCATGCCGAGTACTTTGTGTCCGCGATATAGTCCCTAGCGAATACGTTCGCTGTTGCCGTGTACATCAATCACATACGACGTATTTATCCTACATATGCACACGTGTACACATGTAGTCTGTGTGTCACCCCACACGTACCACTGCCCACGAATACAAATCCGCAACGCAATATAAATATCATCACGAGGTCGCGCGGATGAATATATCGGCGCCACGCAACGTGCTTATAAAAGGCTGGTCGGCCAAGCTGTCGGTACACACACGAGCGGTCGCCGCGCACAGGCAGTCGATGTGAATTGCACAGAGGTTTTTTATTTTTATACCTGGCCCAGCTGAGTAGGGTTCTGTGCCTGACACGTCGACGAAAGAAGGATCTGAGCAAGCTCGGAGATCGTAGCGAACGTAAGTACGCATTTAGCACCGAACCGCTGCCGTTTGCTAGAAATAGCCGGCCCGGAGGGTCGTGCCATATGGTTGTCAATGCGGCATAGTAGACCCGTTAATGAGTCGCCCGTAACGTGGGCCTGGGCGCTAATTGTCCAGTCGATGTCCGCTGTGTCTGGACGTCATTGTCACGCGCGGGGCGTGGGGCTGCCAAAACGCTCGCATCGACCCTGAACCCCAACTTGGGCCAGCTGATTGTGGGAGTTACATCATCGCTGACACAGCGTACGTAGATCGAGTAGGTGTGTCCATTGCCGTCGGTGTTAACAGCCTAACACCGTAGGACGCCACCGGGCATATATATATCTCGTTGACGTAGAATTGCATTATTGAGATAAAATAGTAGGAAGTCGCGCGTTGATAACTATGCATGACGGGGTAGTCCCGGCGATACCGTATGACGTGTGTGTCCGATGCGAGGCGATTGTTCGCCTCGCCTCGCAGATTAGCCGCCGTAAGATTATAGCGAATCCTGCGTCATTGGCGACTTTTTAGCCGGCGCCGTCCGTCGCTCAGCCGGCTATTTTCTCCCGGGCGCCGCTTCCTCGTCGGAGCCGACGATAAGGCGACGCGGGGCCCAGTGCACGCTTGGAAGGGCGGAGAACTCGCTCACATCGAGCCAGATTCTCTTATTCAGGGGCGTTGCCGTTTTCGGACGGTCGTACCTTAGTGCAGGTGTATGAATAAACGTCAAACAGCTGTTTGGGGCGAACGTGTCAAAACAAAGGAACGAACCATATGTGTTGTACATACGTAGGCTGTCGCATAAACGACACACGCTAAATGCTAAACAATCACACGTGTTGGTGTTTTTTTTACCACAGGTCGACCCGCCTAGCTGCACGCACCGCGGGCGAGAGACTTCAGCGACCGAGGCGGGACTCCGCCTAGCTGTGAGCGAACTCATCAGAACGTGCTGCCACCTGTCGATCATCGCGCGCAACACAGCGGACGGCGCCACAATGCACGTCGAGGTATCGGTGGCGCTCAACTTCATCGTGTCGTACCTGTACAACAAGCTGCCGCGGCGCCGGGTCGACATGTTCGCGGAGGAGCTAGAGCAAGGACTCAAGCGCAAGTTCGACGGCCACTGGTACCCGGACAAGCCGTTCCGCGGCTCCGGATTCCGCTGTCTGCGGGTGAGCGGCGAGAAAATGGACCCGACCGTGGCGGCCGCAGTCCAGATGAGTGGACTCGACATGACGGAGGTTGTCGGCATCCTTCCCGCCGACCTCACGCTCTGGATCGACCCTGGCGAGGTGTCGTACCGGATCGGCGAGCGCGGTTACGTCAAGGTGCTGTACTCGTACCGACGCGATCCGGATGAGACGGACGCCGTCGTCGACGCAGAGATCCAGAACGTCGGCTGCGGCGAGGGATTCAACCCGGAGGCGCAAAGCTTCCAACCAATCGATACGCTGTCGTCGTCACTCACCAGTCTGCGCCTGTCTCCGTCGTCCCCGGGAGCGCGGGCGGCCGGTGTCGGGACTTGGCGATCTCCCTCCCCCGCCGCCGCCTCCCTCCCCGCACCCGGCAGTCCGGCCGGCTTCAACCGGCCGGCCCAGATGACCACCTTCACGGCGGCCACCTTCGCTCAGACCAAGTTCGGGTCAACGAAACTCAAGTCGCAGGCTAAACGGCCGTCGCGACTGTCGCCGACGGAGTTCAACGGTTACCCGAAACAGCAGCGCGCGGCGTCGGCGGCCGTCCTACAGCCGTGGGCCGCCAGTCTTCAGCCTCGGCCTCACAATCTCAGTCCACAGGACCCGCGCGTCGACATGTTCGAGCGACAACACCGACTGCTGCTACAGCAGCAGCAACAACAGCAGCTGCAGAACGCCGGACTACTAAGTCCGCTAGGTGGCTCCCTCAGTGATCTCTACACGCACCCAGCGACGTCGCTTAACATGGGAGAGCTCCTCGTGACGGGCAACGCGCTGTCCCCCCTCGGGGTGCCCTGCGTACCTTCTCCCGACGCCAACCAAAAGACCCTGCTCGATGCCGTCAACTGGGGCAACGTGCCCCCCTACATCAACCTGCAGCACCTCCTGGTGGCCAATTGAGGGAGTGTGACATCACGCGTCAGGCTGTTGCGTTGTCCTAGTTTTATTGTGATTGTACTGCAGAATACATTTTGATAATAGTCGGCCGGCCAATCCTCCCAAGGACCGTCGACATCTTTCTGATTTACGCTCACATTCGGCAGCCTGAAACAAAGTGCTTCCTGTCGCGCCCTCTGGCGAATGAATCTTCCCTGGTGGCAGAAGCCGTCGAATCACAGCCAATAACGCACCGAAATGTGGCAGGTAACTGTCTTCATTTTTATGTCTTGCCCTCGACACAATTCGAAAATTGCTGGGACAATTTGGTTTATGTTTGGGGCACTTTAACGTACGGGGCTTACAGCGTAAGAGAACCGTTTTATTTATTCCTACGCATGCATGCAGAGTGTGCACGGAAATAGTACACGTTGTTGTAATGGCCGCCATTACTCTGTTCCTTGCATTGTCTCTTTCAATACGCGAAACGAGGTACGTTTCCGGAGAGGCCAACGATGTAAACGCCTTTATTACGCTGATCTCTACAAAGAGAGACCGGTGCTTTATTGTTATTCATTTGATGATCGCCAACGCGTGTATACGTGGCGTAGTCACGTGTCCAAATTACCTTCTTCCTGTTTCCCGGGCAATGTACATACGCAGCATTAACTCTCTGTACAGCGTCGTTTTAGGAGGAAAACAGTGTGAAATGGACATGGTGACGGATTAGATATCGGATGAACTCGTCAACGAATGTGCTTTTGGATTTATTTAGTGTGGAACACAGCACCACCCGTTTGTGCGTTTGTATATATAGGACGTTGTTATTATATGCAACACGACAATGGTAATGTGATTTAATGTACCCTGGCGGTGTTCAGTGCGGTATCATATGATTTGTATAGAAAGCTAGTCCGTGTGCATTGTTTAGCATGGTTATAAAAATATATTTTCATACTGAATTCCTGAAGAGGGCCTGTGATGCCGCGTATAGTGTATGTACTATGTATGTGTGTATATTGATATTCTTTCTAAGGTGGGTTATATTGAGAAACGGAGTTATCTTTTCTACTGTGCTGTTGTAGCTGTAACATTTCTAGCATGAGTACGCGAGCGTGCACGTGCGCGTGCGCGTGCGAGGACTGTCTGCATGAACACGAATACACAATAGACGTGTATAGTTTTCAGTACAAACAGTTTGTATTTTCATGTTTATCTTCTCACGAGAGGTTTACTAGCCATTGTTGTGCGACGCACAGAGGCTTCATGCGGATTCCGCCTAGTTTTATACCTTAGTACAATACGAATTACGTTCAGTTGACGTCAACGAGCATATAGCCAATAACGCAGATCACGTGTAATGTTTATATTCGTACATATTTTTAAGTTTGTAATAAAAAATCTGATGTCGTTCGACTACGTTGGTTGATTCTGTGTTCACGTGCGTCTCGATTCAACCTACGCTTGGGTGTTTTTTTATAAGATGTACTGATAAACGGAATGAACGCTAAATGAACAGTTCGCCCAAGAGCTGATACAGTAGAACTATAATAATAATAATAATAATAATATAACTTCTATCGCGCCTAAATCCTTGGAAACTAAGCTCAGAGGCGCATCGAGACAAAAGGATTGGTCAGTCTCAAAATCCATAAGCAGTATTCCAGTTGTCAACAGATGGGTCAAGGCGCTAGGGAGCTACGGTGGATAAGCAAGGTTGTAAAGATAAGTTTTTAAATGACTATAGGGAATATATTTACGAAAACATATTTATGAAAACGGAAATAATTACATTTTGTTTAAAAATAAATACTGCTGCCTTCGACATTTTCAAAACGTGTTTAACGTTGAACATTTTACTAATTTTGAGGACGAATATGCCCTTAATCGGTAATATCAACATACGTATTGCAAACAAATAATTGTCAAATGATTTATTTATGCATAATAGTAATTTATTAACAGTTAAGCTATACGTAGCCCGTAGTTACTTTTCGTAGCTTGCACACAAATCTATATCAAAACAACGCCCACCATAAGAAACTACCTCCGTGCGGTGAGAAAACTGAAGTAGGTCGACACTACCTAAATGATTGAGTAGGACTAAAAATATGCTTCAGATAACAAACGAACAAAGAAGCCACGAGAACGAAGAGTCTAACCTTTGTTATTCTATGTTGGCCGACCCTGCCATTCAGTAGTTATTAATACATTTGCACTGTCATCTCATTATATATCCATGGTCATTAAATTATGTAAACACCGTCTTATAGTGCGCGTAGTTGTACTGTATTCTATCTATAATACATTATATATACATATATATATATATATATACATATATATGTATATATATATACCCACTCTTAGCTTATGCCAGATCGATTCTGAAGTGTCTGTATGTAGTCTATAATGTAGACCCTTTAATTACTTTCCGTACACATAACGTGACACACGGCTGTATATATTCGGTCTTGCGACAAAATGACGTCAGCCGCTGCGGAACTCGATCCGGGGGAAAAACCGACACGCCTCTTGCGACCGTGCCACGTATTAAAGGCGACGTGAGTGTCCGAACAAGAACTTCTTGACAACTCTTTGAATACGCACCCACGCACGCACGCACACTACCCGTATGTTCACTACACAGACAAGCGAGCTCCTGGTTCGTGCCAGGGTACGTCACTTGGTTTTGGTGGTCGGGCGTTGCTCGTGCAACTCACGCGTGGCATTTGTACTGTTATGTAAACAAGTTGCATCGTGGTTATTTCATAACGGTGAGTGAGTGTGTGCGTGTGTGCGTGCGTGCGTGTGCGTGCGTGCGTGTGTGTATGTATGCGTGTAGCACACATACACACACACACGTATTTATGCATGTATCCGTGTATGCGTATAGGGGCGTAAACCAGGGTATGTGTGTATGCGTATGTATGCGTGTAGCACACACACATACACTCGCACACACGCACGCACACACACGCACACACACGCACACACACGCACACACACACACACACGCACGCACGCACACACACACACACACACACACACACACACACACACACACACATGCCATATTGCCAGTCTTTCCAGAGACAAGCTTATAACGTAATGATTTATGAAGTGACGTGGCTCATCAGTAAACCTGCCGACAGATGGCGCTCACAACTTCATGAATATCGTCCAAGATTCACTACTTTTTACCTGGGGCGTAAACCTACGTAGATACACGCACGGGACACCTACTTATTTATTCTACTTACAAAAGTCTATTGCACGCCATTTCTCGCTTCAGTGTCAGCGGCGGCGGTGGTTTTTGTGCGAGTGACGTAAGTACACAGCACCTTGGGCTTCTACCGGCCTCTCAAGGCTTCTCCGTGCTCCTCTCTACGGGACCACTCACAGCGGCCGATTGCTCGGGTCAGCGAACACTAAGATGTGCGTGTAGGGTTGCGTTGTATTCGCAGTGCGCGTTGCATTGTGTTCGCAGTGCGTGTTGCATTGTGTTGGCAGTGCGTGTTGCAATGTGTTGGCAGAGCATGTTGCATTGTGTTGGCAATGCGTGTTGCAATGTGTTGGCAGTGCGTGTTGCAATGTGTTGGCAGAGCATGTTGCATTGTGTTGGCAGTGCGTGTTGCAATATGTTGGCAGTACGTGTGGCATTGTGTTGGCAATGCATGTTGCGTTATGTTCTCAGTGTGTGTCGCGTTGTGTTCGCAGTGCGGGTGGCGTTGTGTTCACAGTGCGTGTGGCGTTGTGTTCGCAGTGTGTGTTGTGTTGCGTTGTGTTCGCAGTGCGTGTTGCATTGTAATCGCAGTGCTTGCGGCGTTGTGTTCGCAGTGCATGTTGAATGTGTTCGCAGTGCGTGTTGCAATGTGTTCGCAGTGCGTGTTGCATTGTGTTCGCAGTGCGTGTAGCATAGTGTTGGCAGTGTGTATGGTGTTGTGTTGGCAGTGCATGTGGCGTTGTGTTCGCAGTGCGTGTTGAATGTGTTCGCAGTGGGTGTTGCAATGTGTTCGCAGTGCGAGTTGCATTGTGTTGGCAGTGCGTGTGGCATTGTGTTGGCAGTGCGTGTGGCGTTGTGTTCGCAGTGCGTGTTGAATGTGTTCGATGTGCGTGTTGCAATGTGTTCGCAGTGCGTGTTGCATTATGTTGGCAGTGCGTGTTGCAATGTGTTGGCAGTGCGGGTGGCATTGTGTTGGCATTGCGTGTGGCATTGTGTTGGCAGTGCGTGTGGCGTTGTGTTCATAGTGTGTGTGGCGTTGTGTTCGCAATGCGTGTTGTTGAGTTGTGCTTGCAGTGCGTGTTGCAATGTGCTGGCAGTGCGTGTGGCATTGTGTTGGCAGTGCGTGTGACGTTGTGTTCGCAGTGCGTGTTGTTGAGTTGTGCTTGCAGTGCGTGTTGCAATGTGTTGGCAGTGCGTGTGGCATTGTGTTGGCAGTGCGTGTGGTGTTGTTTTCACAGTGTGTGTGGCGTTGTGTTCACAGTGCGTATTGTTGAGTTGTGTTCGCAGTGCGTGTTGTGTTGTGCTTGCAGTGTGTGTTGTGTTGCGTTATGTTCGCAGTGCTTGTGGCGTTGTGTTCGCAGTGCGTGTTGAATGTGTTCCCAGTGCGTGTTGCAATGTGTTCGCAATCTGTGATGCATCCATTTTAGTTCGTGTTCCGTTGTGTTCATCGTAATGATGTTATATTTACACATAGCAAGAGGTGTAGAAATATGTTGCCAAGTACTAATATCCTCAGTATTAAAATCTCCTTTGTAATCAATTAAGCTATTATTATTATTATTGTTCTGCTAGTTTAGATAACCTGTTATGCCTGTTTGACTTCAACCCTTCTACACGCATGTCCATCGAGGCTAATATAAGTCGATATTGATTTCTCGGAGCGGCTAATTCTTCAAAGAGGTTATGCGTTAACTTGGCAATGGCACGTCGTTAGGTCAACAGGCACAACAAACCGCTGACTCGTAGACGGGGCGCATAGGGTTAACGGCGCACGTCAACATGCGCGTGGGCGTTGTCGGAGGCGCCGCGCGTTAAGTAGTTCCGTTTATCGATTACGACACGTATGACGTCAGCACAAGTCGATCAGCAGCAAGCACCGGGATGGCGGGTGATAGGAGGAATCGATAGGCGAGCCACGGATAAGACACGCCAACGCACACTGCAGCATATGGCACCTTCTAGCAGAGCTTCGTTCTCAAGTGTCTACAATGCACACAGTGTCCACTGCCTCTTACAAGTATAGGCCTACGTAGATTTTTCACACAACTGTTCCTTACACGGTTATGAATATTTATAAGAATAACAATACTGATAACGATACTGATGAAAATATTGATAACTATACTGGTGACGATATTGATAACAATACAATGATGCATATATTTTCCTGAGATGTAGTGTTTTAATTAATAATAGTAACAACACGTACAATTTCTTCTCGCCTGAGTGGTCACAAACCCGAGCTCGTAGGTGCGTAATAATAACGGTTAGATAATCTAAAATTGGGTGTGTGTAATATTAAAGTTGTCAAGTGGTGGAGGAAACCATCAGTCGCTAAATATTATTAAAACAGCTTTAAATTGTGGCAAAATTTGGGAAATTCACCTGATTAAGGTTCCTATATTTATTTCAACTCTGCGAATAAAACAAATGGCAACTAGAGGCAGTTAAGGGGTTGTGCGGGTTAAGGAGGAGCGGTTATCAGACCTGGACTTTGCTGATGACATTGCTGCCCTCTCAGATACAACTCAGGGCCTACAGCGTCTCGTGGAATCAGTCAGCAAATATGCTAATGGCTTGGGACTTGTCATCAGTGAAAAGACGACAAAAACATGCTGACAGGGGAGCACCAACCACCCACCATGCTGACAGGGGAACACCAACCACCCACCATGCTGACAGGGGAGCACCAACCACCCACCATGCTGACAGGGGAACACCAACCACCCACAGATGTTTTGATTAACCAGACAAAGTAGAAACAGTCGAAAACTTCATCTACCTTGGCAGCTCCATCAACAGCCAAGGAATCATCGATCTTGAACTAAACTGCAGAGTGGGGAAAGCGTCAGCAGCCTTAAACCAGCTGAGGAAAAGTTGGAACAACAAGAAATTTACCTTGAAGTATAAGCTCCGCTTTTATAACTCAACCGTTATACCAACCCTCCTATATGGATGTGGAAAGGGCTTCATCTCTGTGTCTATGGACATTGCGAATGCCATTAATGACCACCACCTTTGTCCGTGCACTGGCATATGTCCACATTCAATGGTTCTGCGACTTCTCTTATCTGCCCGCCGGCAGCAAGGATCCCAAATAGCACGACTGTTCTTCAACCCGAAAAAGGCTCTTGGCATCGTGTAAAAATCCAGTATTATAAAATTATGCTGGTTTCCTGTCTTCTGGAATGCTGTGCTTCTTAATACTTAAAAGAATGACTGTTTATCACAGTTAAATTAGGCTATATTACAGACCGTTTGATATGATTGTTGAAAGGATTGGCCAATCTTAAAATCCATAAGCAGTGTTCCAGTTGTCAACAGATGGGTCAAGGCGCTAAGGAGCTACGGTGGATAAGCAAGGTTGTAAAGAGAAGTTTTTAAATGACGACGGAATTTTGTAATATTTTCAACTGATCTAACACTAAGAGGAAGCATATTCCAAAGAGTTGGTGCAG